>PVKA01000403.1:0-62155 GCA_004027165.1 Ctenomys sociabilis
GGAGATGGGTCTGGGGCAGGCAACTAAGCAGTATTACAGAAGCAAAAAGCGGAAGTTAAGAGAGTCAAGGGGGTACGGGGAGCTAGTTGATTGGTGGGAGTTTTCTCGGGTGAGCGGGGTTACATAAACCTATGGGGGGTGCTGTTGCCAAGGGAGGGCAAGAAACAGTTTGTCTAAGGTCAGGCCCCAGCGGGAATAACGGGTAATGGCACCTGGCAGGTTCTATTAAGAATAACAAGATATGGGGGAAGGGCTCGGAACCCAAGTGGGTTACAGCAAAGACCATATAATTCTTACGTATTTTACTTAACATGGTTTCTTCCAATTATACTAATGTCTGTCATCATAAATGACAAAATTTCATCCTTTTTTATGCTCAAATAGTATTTTATTGGCCACACACTAAATTTGGCGATGGACACTGAAATGGATAAGACAAAATTCAGAACGCTTTCAGAATTCATTCAGTGACTTAGGAAGTTTCACCAAAACCTCAACCAATCATATTTACTAGCTAGGTCTCAATTGTTTTGTGTTCTTCAGTTATGAGTGTATGGAGAACAATGTGGTTGGTGGAGATCCATGAAAACTGAACTCAAGCTTTCTATATTTATCCTGTAACAAGTTATTTCATGGAGTAATGGAAAAAAATGCTAAAATTTCTTTCTTTTGAGGCTTATTCATGGAAGAAATTCAAACAGTAATAGGTCAGTAACATGTTTACACTGGCTTTTAGCTAAGACAAAAGGATGTTAAAGAGAAAATGATTATGCAAAAGAATGTAAATATAGGTGTGCATTTGAGTGATGTGTTGGAAATGGTGTTTCTTGCAACCATCACGAGCCATCTGTTACCCTAGCGTGGCTTGAGACACTCTTCCAAGGGGGTATGACCTGGATTCACAACCCCATTTTGTAAATGATGACACTGAGAGGCAGAAAGCCTAAGGAACCAAATCCAAAGTAACTTCGAGCAATAAATCAACCCCTCATGTATTAGGCTATCGTTCCTGAAACAGGAGCAATTAAATTTAGTATCATAGATTAGAAGAGACTTTTAAAACTCCTTGTTTAGTAGATGAGGAAATTTGGACATGGAGTTCAGAAACAACTCAGGAAATTACCTTGCCCATTAGCAGCAGAGTCCAGCCAAAAGCCCATGTGCCCTGACTCTGACTTCCGCATCCTGTCCTCCTTGCCAAGAAATGTAGATTTTGCAGGCAGAAAGCAGAACACACACATTAGCGATGCTATCGCCACTTTCCCAAGCTGGCTTCCTCTCCAGCTCTCTGATGTAAATCTTTTAGCTGACTTTGCTTTTACCTGATAAAATTATTGCTTCACATTTAGTGGCAAAAGAGCAATGCTTAACATACAGTTGCTAGTCAATAGATTCTTTTAAAATGAGTTAGTCAATGCAATTGTGCTGGCATTGATAGTTTCACTAATATTCACATATTTATTTGATTAGGTGAGCAATACACACTTCAAAAAATCAGTGGATCAGTGGAGAAGAGAAACAAGAAGTGTATGTTTGTTACCAGTGTTTTCATTATTATCTTAACTGTCAAGCATGCCTTGTATTGCCCATTTCTGTAAGTACAGGGAAGGCCGAGGAGACGGCTCAGTGAAATAAGCGCTTCCCTGGAAAGCACAAGGGTCTGAGTTCAATCCCTGGTTCTGCCAAGAAATAGATAAATAAATAAGATAGGACAGAAAAAAACAGGACTCTTTTTCAGGACACTGGAAACATTCACCTTTCTCTTAGAAACCAGTAACAGCAAGAGCAAGGGCACATGCCTCTAATCCCAGGGCTCTTGGAAGAGAAGGCAGGAGGATTGCGATTTCTAGCTGATCTTGAGGGTTTTGTGGTGTGAGATGTAGCCCCAGAGCCACACGTAGTCCTGACGGGGAGGCTTTCAGATGTAGCTGGGTCTGCAGTAGACAGTGGTATGATCACTGGTGTGTTGTTACTAAATCTGTCCCCTTATTGGTTTGGGATAATTGTGAATAGGATTAACAGTGTGAAGGCTATACCTAGCCTAGAGAGGGTAGGTGAAGAAATTATAAGGGACAATAACAGGACTAATGTGCCTCCTCCTTCTGCTTGCTATGGACATTTCGCCTCTTGATGACCTTCTGCCATGCCACCCTGCCTGTTATGGCTTGTGTCTAGTTGTGTACCCCAAACCCTGATGCAGTCGTGGGGTAGACTTCTAGCGGCTATGACTAATTCCTGATCCAAAGCTGGCATTTAGGATGTGAGTGCTGCTGGGATTATGGGCGTGAGTGCTACACCCACACTGGGGCAGACACCCTCAGTGCAGTATAAGGGAGAGAGGCTTGCCCCCTGCCTCCACTGATGCTGGCACGGTTGCTGCTCCCCCTTGCCCTCTGCTGTTTTCCACTGCCATGAATAGCTGCCCTCTGCCATGTGACTTTTTGGGGCCAGCCAAGAATGGACTGAAATCTGCAAAAACTGTGATCTAAATAAACCTTTCTTTTCTTGCTTTTGGGTGTTGGATATTTTTTCCCTGCAATGAAAGAAAATTAACCAAGACAGAATTTGGCAATGCAGAAGTACAGTCGTTGTTATGACTACCTGACCATGTGGATTACAAGCCTTTGGGAATGAATTATGGGAAGAGATAGGAAAGATTTGGAACTGTCACCTGAAAGATCTACTGGAAAAACTTTAGCAGTTCTGTATGGGAGATTCTGGTCAGAGCTCAGAAGTCCAGAAAGGTGACAGAAGTCCTGCCTCTGAAGAGCAGGCTGGAGAGGTTCCTGGTGAGAAAAAGGACTGTACTGGTTGCTGGGCTCCATAGGATATGTGTTGTGGCTTGGTGGAAGGTTTGTCTGAATTTCCTTTATGTCCAGAGACTTTGCTGAAACTGTGATTAAGTGTAGTGTACTCATTAAGCTGGCAAAAAAAATTTCATGGCAGTCAAATGCTGAGGCAGTGGCATGCTCTTATTGGGGGTTTTAGTCAGATTTATATTGAGAATCAAAAGTAAAGAGCCCAGAAGGATGATTTAAATTGTTTGGCTAGAAAGGAAGTTCTAATAAAGTTGTGGACTGCAAAGATAGAATTGAAAGGATCTCCAATGATGAAAAGGAAAGGAGAATAGGTAAAACAGTCTGATGCCATCAAAAGAAGCAACAATCTCTACCCTTTGTAGTCTCAAACCTGCAAAAATGGAGGACTTTGCTTTGAGGAGAAAGCTGCAGAGTGCTATGCTCCAAGCTGGTGATGGTGGCATCGCCAGGCTCCAGAATGGTGGGGTTTAGAAAATTCATTCCTCAGATTCAGCTTCAGAGCCCTCAGAAATCCAGGCACTGGACCCCTATAGTCCAGAGAGAAGAAAGTCTGGCTATTGCTCCAACTGGCAGTGGAGCTTGGCATCATCCACATGCTGTTAGTTTTGGGTACATGCAGAACGTAGGAGCTGTGAGGTTAGGAAGCCTTCCACGTAGATTTCAGTGGGGCCAGGAGACAGCGCGAAGGCCTAGGAGGCCAAGCAGTGCACCCCTTGGAGGGCAGTGTGTGAAGCTGTGAGTAAGAAGACTATAGTATAGTGGAGACCACAGAAGTTTGGAAAAGCCAGGAATGTGGATCACCTAAGGAAAGCTGCAAGGAGAGAGCAAAGCAGACCTAAGAGAGAAGCCATGAGAGCTGCCGCCAAAGGTGCTGCATGAACAGAGCCAAGTAAGGCCTTTGAAGCTCACCACTCATCACAGATTGCCTTGGAATTTCTGCATGGAACTACAGGACTTAATGCCTTCCCTGCTGGGTTTTGGACTTGCTTTGGTCCCAATGCTCTGTATATCTTTGTTTATACCTTTTGGAATGGTAATGTTGTGCCACTGAATGTTGGAATTGTTCAAATTTTCATTTGTACAGGAGCTCACAGTTAAGAGTTTGCCTTAGATCTTGGAGAGTTGGGACTTGGACTTTTCTACAGTGCTGAAACTGTTAGAACTTCAGCAACTCAGAGATGGACACAAATGCCTTTTACCTAAAGGAATGCACATGAGTCTTGAGAGGGCCAGGGGTGGAATGTCATGATGTGTGTCTAGCTGTTCCCCCAAAGCCTCATGCAGCCGTGGGTAGACTTCAATTATTGTGATTAATTCATGTTCCAATGTGAGAATGAGGGTATAAGTGCTGCACCCACCCTGGGGCACATGGCCTGAATGCAGTATAAGGCGGTGAGAGAGGCTTGTTCTCTCTGCTGCTGCTGTTGAAGCCACTGCTCCTCCCTTTGCTCCGTGCTGCCCTCTGCTGCCATGCACAGTTGCCCTCTGCCATGTGCCACTTTGCCTTGAGGCCAGTTGAGTATGGACTGAAACCTTCAGAAACTGTGAGCTAAATGAACCTTTCCTTTCTTGATTTTGGGTGTTGGGTATTTTGTCCCAACAATGAAGAAAAAGTAATTGAGATTTTGACTTAGAGCCATACAATTATGGGCTGAAATCTCTGCAAACTGTAAGCCAAATAAACCTTTCCTCCTTTAACTTTGGGTGTCAGGTATTTTGTCTCACCAAAGAGAAAACTGGACCTGAGAGATAGCTCAGAGGCACAGTACTTGCCTGGCAACTGCAAGTTCCTGAGTTCAATTCCTAGAACCAAAGGAAAAAGAAAAGAGAGAAAAAATCACTAAGATAGAAAGACCTGATCTCAAATAAAAAAAATAAAGAAGGCCAGGCATGGTGGTTCATATCTATAATCCCCAGTATTCAGGAGGCTGATGCAAGATTACCATGAGTTTTAGGACATCATAGGCTACTTAGTGAATTCATGACAAGGCTCAACTATGTAATGAGAACGTGCCTCAAAAACATACTATATATGTGTAGCTCAGTGCAAAGGCCTAGCTTCAATCACTAGGACTGCAAAGAATAAAGATTACTTTTACTGTTAAATTACTGACTGCTTTTAATTTAACATCCTAGAATAATCTTTGTGACACCATCTATGTGGATTTCAAACTTTCTGTCAGTCATCTCAACAGTGATTTCAGAATTCTTTGTCCACCTCAATCCTTAAGATCTCCAAGTTTGTCATGGTTTGTCTCTAGGTGTCCCTGCAAAGGGTCACACAGTGAGAGGGCAGACTTCTAGAATTTATGATTAACTCACAATCCACTGAGATTATGGGTGATCCAAGGCTACCATTACTGGTCTGAGTACTGCTGGAATTACAGGTGTGAGCACTACACTGAGCCTGAGATGGATAGCTTGAATATAACATAAGAGAGACAGAGAGACAGATGTCCTCTCTGTAGCCATTGTTTCCACTGCTCCCATTTGCTCTCTTTCTCTTTGCCACCACCATGAAAGGGTGCTTTTTATGCTGTGTCACTCCACCTTGGAGCCAGCCGAATACGCACTGAAATCTCTGGTAACTGTAAACTAAATAAACCTTGCCTTTCTTCATTTAGGTGTCTGGTATTTGTCCAAGCAATGAGAGAAGAGCAACTGAGACAGAATTTGGTACTGCAAGAGTGGTGTCATTGCTGTAACTAAACCTGATGGTATAGATTCCAAAGCTTTTGGTAATGGTTTATGGAAAGAGATACAAAGGTTAGGAGACGTTACCTACTTGCAAAGAGCTGGAACAGCTTCAGCTGTTCTTCTTGGGAGCTTCTGATCAGAGCTCAGAAGACCAGAATGTTGATAGAAAGCCTCCCTGTAAAGATCAGCCAGGGGAGGTTTCTGCTGGAAGGAAAGACTGCATTGCTTGCTGTACTCCAGATGATTTGTTCTTTGGCTTGGCAGAAACTTTGTCTACATTTTGCTTGTGTCCAAATATTTTGCCTAAGACTGAATTTAAGCATGGTGGACTGATTAATCTGGCAAAATATATGTCAAAGAAGTCAAATATTGAGGCAACAGTATGGTTGTTTGGGGGAGCTTTTACCCAGATTTATGTTGAGAATCAGGAGTAAAGAGACCAGCAGGATGATTTATGTTGTGAGCTTGGCCAGAAAAGAAGTTCAGTGAAACTGCAGACTGCAAAGATAGAGCTGAGAAGATCTCCATTGCTGAGAAGGAACAAGAGAACGGAAAGGATGGTCTGAGGACACAGGTCTCCACCCTTTGCATCCTCAGAATTGCAAAGGTCAGGGTTATTGCTTGGGGAGAGGGCCGGCCGTATAGCTCAGCAGACTAAGCACTTGCTTTGGTAAGCGCAGGGACCAGGTTCGATCCCTGGTTCTGCATGCTGCGCAGGCCCTGCCTTTGGGTGCGCTGAACTGGAGAAGCCTTGGGGAAAAAGCTGCTGAGCCCCGTGTTCCAGAATGGTGACAGTGGCCACACCATGTACCAAAATGGTGCTGGCATAGGGAATTTATCCCTTGGAACCAGGGTCAGTATGCTCAGCGATCCAGGCACTTAACCCCTACTGCCAAGAGAGAAGAAAGCCTGGCTATTGCTCCAGCAGTAAACATTGGCATCATCTGCATGATGTTGGTGTCGGATGCTTGCAGAATGCAGGAATTCTGAGTTTACGAAGGCTTCCACCTAGATTTCAGAAGGAGGCCTGGAAGGACAGGCACTGTGCCCCGGAGAAGGCAGTTGCTGAAGCTATGAGTGAGAAGCCTATTCCATGGAAATGCCAGAAATTTGAAAAAGCCTGGAATGTGGATCATCTAAGGGAAACTGCAAGGAGGGAGCAAAGCTGGCCTAAGAGAGAAGCCAGCACCAGGAATGCCATAGAGGTGGAGCCACATGGAGCTCACAGTTCACCACAGATTGCTTTGGATGTTCACTTGGAACTACAGGGTTTAACGTTTGCCCTGCTGGATTTTGGACTTGTGTTGGTCACAGTGTTTCTTTGTATTCCCCTGTTGTTTGTAACTTTTGGAATGGTAGTGTTTATTTTCTGCCTTTGATTTTTTTTTTTTTTTTTTTAGCAGAACCAGGGATTGAACTCAGGCCCTTGTGCTTGCCTGGGAAGTACTTATTCCACTGAGCCATCTCACCAGCCCCAATACCTTTGAATATTGAAAGTGTTTAACTTCTTTTGTACAGGTGCTCACAGCAAAGAGTTTGCTTGGATTTTGACAGAGACTTGGGACTTGGACTTTTCAGTAGTGCTGAAAATGTTGGGACTTTGGCAACTCTTAGAGATGGACTAACATGAGCTTTACACAAAGGGATAGTCATAAGTCTTTTGGGGTCCAGTAGCAGACAAAACAGTGTATATTTGTCCCCCTAAAGCTTCATGAAGTCATGGGGCAGACTTCTAGAGTTTGTAATTAACTCATGATCCATCGGAATCATACGTGATCCAAGGCTGGGATTATGGGTGTGAGTGCCACACCAAACCTGAGGTGGATAGCTTGAATTTAACGTAGAGGGACACAAAGACAGATATCCTCTCTGTCTTTTTTTGGGGGGGGGATGTTGCCTATTTGTCCCATCAATGAAAGAAGAGCAACCAAGACAAGTAAAACCTCAGATACTGAGGAGTGATCTAAAGTAACAGAATTTATGCAATCATCAGTGCATCTTTTTAATGCATGACTCAAAGATGCACCTTTAATGACTACTTATGTTGATTGTTCCCTTTCCTACCATAATTGCAAGTGAACCTGTTTGCTCCATTTGTAATATCTTGGGAGTGTTTCTGCTCTATGAATCATTATGTTGATCTCACCTCATGCACATTTTTCCCATTGCACACAAAGCCTCCTCAATGTAGTCGCTTATTTTCCTGATGTCATGTCAAGCCCACTTTCATTTCTTGGACAGATTCCTAGATGCATATGAACTACCAAGACTGAATCAAGAAGATATAAAAATTCTTGATAACCTAATATCAGTTAATGACATTGAAAATGTTATTAACATCTTTTTATAAAGGATAACTCAGTCCTTATAGATTCACTACTGAATTCTGTAAGAAATTTTGAGAAGATTTAATGCCAATGCTCCTCAAACTAATGAATTGCCTAATTCATTGCTGGAGGCAAGTATTTCCCTAGCAACAAAAATAGAAGTAGGCCCAATCAAAAAAAAAAACAGAACTACACACTAATCTCCCTAATGAACAGAGACACAAAAATTATCACTAAAATACTAGCAAACAGAATGCAGCAAATAATCAAGATTATATACTAAGTCTAAAAGGAATTCATTCCAGGAATGTTAAGATGGTTCAACATATGCAAATCAATAAATGTAATATACCGTATGAAAAAAGCCAAAGACAAAAATTACATGATCATTTCAGTAGATCCAGAAAAAGTGTTTGACAATGTCCTACACTCATTCTTGATAAAAACACTACAGAAAATCAGAATAGACAGTCTTTACCTCAATCTGATAGAAGCTACCTATGAAAAACCAAGAGCCAACATCATATTAAATGGACAAAACCTGAAATTTTCAATCTAAGATCAGGAACAAGACAAGAATGGCCACTATCAGCACTTCTTTTCAATATAGTGCTGGAAATATGATCCAGATCAGTTAGACAAGAGAGCTGAATAAAAGGAATATGGATAGGAAAGGAAAAAACTGAGGTGATCACTATTTGCAGATAATATGATACTCTACATAGTAAACCACAGAAACTGCACCAAGACACTTCTGGATTTAACAACCAAATTCAGTAGCATAGATGTATACAAAATCAATAACCTTCCTATACACAAACAACAAACTCATCGAGGGGCCAAAGAGATGGCTCAGTGGAATAAGCACTTTGCTGGCAAGCACAAGGGCCTGAATTCAATCCCTGGTTCTACCAAAAAAAAAAAAAAATCTCATGGGGAGAGAAATTAAGAAACCACACCCTTTATAATAACATCCAAGACAGTGAGACACGTGGGAATCAATCTAATAAAGGAAGTAAAAGATCTATACATTGAAATTTACAGTACTATGAAAAAGGAGATTGAAGAATACATCAGAAAATGGAAACGTATCCCTTGCTTATGGTAAGGAAGAACCAACATTGTGAAAATGTTCATGGTCCCAAAATTGATGTATGGATTTAATGCAGTCATGACCAAAATACCATAAGCATACTTCACAGATCTAGAGAAAACATTCCTATAATTCATCTAGCACCAGAAGAGACCTAGAATAGCAAAGACAGCCTGGAAGCAACAAAGGCAAGGCAGGAGGCATCATGATCCCTGACTTGAAATTTGTTGTTTCTTTTTTTGTTCTTGAGAAGGCGCCTCACTGTGAAGTTCAGACTGGCCTTGAACTCACAGTGGTGCTCCTAGCTCAGAGCCTGAGTGCTAGGATTATAGGCCACTGACTTGAAATTGTTCTCCAAAGCTGTTGTGATAAAATCATCAGGCTATTGCAATAAAACAGACCTGAGAATCATTGATACAGATTAGAAGGTGCAGACACAACTAAATGCACAGTCACCTTATCTTCAACAAAGGGGCCAAACATGTTCATTGGAGGAAGGAGAGCTTCTTTAGTTAGTAAATGTTGGTGGAAAAGCAGGCTTTCCTCATGCCACAAACCAAAACTGTACCCATCTCTATCATCATGGTCTAACCTGGAGTCAAGTGGTTTAAAGATCTAAATATTAAAACAAAAAAACTAAATCTACTGGAAGAGTAGGTAGAAACCTTGGAGACAGAGGAGTAGACAGAGTTCATGAACAAAGCCGCATACACGGGAAATATGTCAAAGGATCACAACTGGGGTCCCATTTTATTGAAAAGATTCTGCACATCAAAAGAAATCACCACCAGAGTGAAAAGAAAGCGCATGAATGGGGAAAAAAGTTTGGCCAACTCTCTTGGGCAAAGAACTTCTATCTAGACTATATAAGGAATTTTTAAAAATCAGAAACCAAACTTCAAAGGCCCAATTTAAAAAAATGGATACCTGAGGTGAATATACATTTCTCAGATGAAGAAATACAGATGGCAAATAAATATATGAAACAATGCTAAACATCATTGGTGATCTGAGATATGCAAATTGAAACAATACTGAGATTCCATCTCACCCCAGAAAGAATGGCTATGTTTAAAAAATAAACCAAAAACAAATGCGGGAGACGCTGTAAGGAAAAGGAAATTCGCCTCCACTGCTAGTGGTTATGTAGTTTGGCACAACCACTGCAGAGACCAGCGTGTAGAATCCGCAGAAAGCTAGGATTGGAGCCCCCACTCAAGCCCGCTGTTCACCTCCTGTTTCCAGAAGAGCTGCAAACATCCCGCCACAGTGACACACGTGCACCCATGTTTATAGCAGCATAATTTGTCACAGCTGCATCTTGGAAACAACCCAGATGTCCATCAACTGAGGAACGGCAAAAGAAAGATGTGATATTTTAATACAATGAGGTATTACTCAACTATAAAGTAGGGTAAAATAGAATTTTTTACTGGTAAATGGATGCAAGTTGAGACCATACTTATAAGTGAAATAAATAAGACTCACATGTTTAATCATTGTATTGTCTCATTAGTGTAAGAATCTGAAAGAGTAAATAGAACTAAAATGTACCATACATATTGGGAAATGGGAAGAAAGTGTTCAAAGGGAAAGAGAAACTGGGATGGGGGAGAGAGAGAAGAAGGAAGGAAAGGGACAAGCCCGTGTGTGCGGGCGCGTGTTTGTGTGTGAGATAATTACGATAGCTATACTACTATTCTATTAGTTAATTGAAAGGAAAAGTTACTCCCCTGCTATACATAAATAGATATGTATATAAATATAAATAGCGTATATGCACATCTGCATACGTATATACATGTGTGTGTGGTGTGTGTGTGTGGTGCCAGGGATTGAACTCAGGGCCTTGCACTTGCCGGGCCGGTGCTTATGCTACTGAGCTGTTTCCCTGGCCTCTCCCCTGCTATATTGTTTGGAAATTTTGTATCATTGTTTTTTTCTTCTCTCAGAAAACCCCACTTTGATTTCCTGCCCATTTTCATGGACTGTCACAGCAGCATGTCCCTCTGCAGCTCAGTCTCTAATTCTCGACCCTTCAGCTTCCTCTTAAGTCTTGTGCACTGATGTGTTGTCTGCCAAGTGTCCATTCATTAAGTGTCCCCCACATGTCCCAAGTGTCCTTAGCATCTCCAGCATTGTAGCATTCTTACCCTCTCAGCCACAAAGGATGCAAATGTTAGGAATAGATTTTCCATATGCCTGGCATCCCGTGGAATGCAGAACATCTCCTCTGCTCACCTCCTTCCTCGGGGCCAGTTTTCTGCCCATATAGTGCCCTTCCTTAGCTCATAGTGTCATTGCCATTGACCTGACTTGAACACGAAGGCTTCAAGTTCATCATTCTTTATAGCTGGATAATCCTCCATTGCTTTTATCCCCTGTAAACAGTTCCCTCTCCTCCATGTCTGTCTTGTCTCTGCTCTGCCATATAGCCCACTCCTACTTGTCCTACTTTTCTGTTACAGAGCACTGTTTCACCCATCCTACCCTTAAAATTATGTCACATTCTGCACCGGAGCTTGCTGCCCCTACTCCTGTTGAACTAAGCCAACGTTCCACACACCTGCAGGTCTCTACAGCTTTGCCTGCTTTGTTACTCCAGCTTAAAATCACTTTCCCAGACTTCACCAGTAGAATGCAATCTCCTCTTCAATACCTATATCACAATCTTCAGTAAGGTTTTCTCTGAGAAACCCAGGTTAATTATTTCGTTCACAGGCACACTGCTTGTGAAGCTATTAGTTACTTATGTCACTTTATGTTGGTCTATTGTTATGTGTTTGTGTATTTCTCCAATTAATATAAGTTCAAAACTCAGCCTCCCCAAAGAAACTATAAATGCAGTTCAGAATCACATCTACTCCTATGCACTGATGTCGCACATATTCTCTATGCACTGACTAGAGAAATTCTTCTACAGCAATTATGCATAAAACAAAATTTCAAAATATTCTATATTCATACTGACTGAAGGTAAGAACATTGCTTTTTAAAAGATTTTATTTATTTGTTTATTTGTCTATTTATTTATTTATTTGTATTTTAGGGAAGGGTCTACAGGGTATTCAGGGTCTCACTACTAGATGGGACTCATAGTGATCCGCCTGTTTGCAGCCTCCTAAGAGCTGGGATTACAGGTGCGCACCACCATGGCCAGTCTCAGTTACCTTCTCAGTGCACCTCAGGGGTAGGGCTGGCACAATAGGCCTGGGGATTGAACCCCGGCCCCAGACCATGCTTGCAGGTCCTTTAATCTGCTGAGCTATTTGGCCAGCCCTTTTAGAAAATTGTGGTCAAGTGCTGGGGAGCCTTGATCAGTTTTTGATTTTTTTTTTGTTTGTTTTTAGGGAAGGGTCTGCAGGGTGTTCAGGGTCTCACCACTAGATTGAACTCATAGTGATCCACTCTTTACAGCCTCCCAAGAGCTGGGATTACAGGCAGGCACCACCACACCCAGTCTTTATTTTATTTTAAAATGAATAAAAATAATAAAAATTAGGAATGATGCAAAATTTCAAGAAAACCAAGATGACAGGAATTCAATAGTGTTTGTTATATTGCATATTGTTGCCTTCAAAGTAGTTGCTCAGATTACCAGTTGTAGGACGCGCAAAATTGGTCAAAAAAATAAGCATTAGCTGTCCCTTTAAGCACACACTAATGGAAACCAGAGTTAACTTAGCTAAATGCATATACCTCCCCTTCTTCCTTCTTTGCTCCTCCCCCATCCCAGCTGCTCTTTCCTTTTGAGCAGTTTCATTCCCTTTCACAGTATCTATTGTACCTTTTGGGTTTTGTTCTTTCAGGGTCTTGCACTAGCGATACAATGTGATGTTTATATGTATAAGTCTGATTTATTTCACTTAATAATGTGGTCTCTAGTTGCATCCATTTACCTATAAAAGCCTCAAGTTTATCCTTTTTTATAGCTGAGTAGCACTCCATTGTATAAAAATACCACATCTTTTTTATCCATTCCTTAGTTGTTGAACATTTGGATTGTTTCAAAGATTTAGCTATGACAAACTGTGCCGTTATAAACATGGGTGTACGTATAACTTCAGTTCTAGAAAAATACCCAGAAGGGGAGTAGCTCAGCTGAATAGGGCCTCTAATCCTAGTTATCCGAGGAATCTCCACACCGGTCCCCACCGGTTTCCACAGTGCTTGCACCAATCTGCCCTCCCAGCAGTGGGGAAGGGCTCCTATTCCCCACAGCCCCTGCAGCGTTTGTTATTGGCAAGACCATTACTTTTCTAATTTTACCTATTCAGTTTTTACACTCCATCGGTGAGGCGCTGTGCCCTGAGGGGGGCATTCAATGTGTGCCGCGAGCGCCCAAGCGTTTCCACTTCATCGGGGAAGTGCAGCACCATGAAGCGGCATGCGCAAGTACCTCATGCTTGTGTTACGGAAGAGACACGGGTGCGCGTTACAGGAGGTCACCCGGAGTACGGCCAGGTCCACGGTCAGAGGCTGGCTTAGGTCATGAGGGTGAACTGCGCTCGGGGAAAGCAATGGAAAGCCGCCTTGGATCACAGATTCCTGCAGTCCAGAGAAGCCCGAGGCCTCTGCGCAACGGAGGGAAGCTCAGCGAGATGGAAGCGCAGCAGAGACGGCTGTCGGGACGGAAGGCCCAGGTTGCACGTGAGTGTGAATACTACAGAGACTGGATAATTTTATCCACAGGGAACAGAAAATGAAACTGACTTATTGGGGAAATTAAATGGCTCATAAAGAGAGCCCAGAGAGATGCTAAGCCTTTTCATCACTCCTGAACAGTTGGGTAGGCATGGCTCTGGGATGGCGGTGTTAGTAGGAAGGTCCCTCGTTCCTCGGATGGAACTAACTTTGCTTGCACTTGATAGCATGTTGTCCTGCTCCAAAAAAGTCTGTCAATGAAGAAAAAATTGTGACTCTTTGAGATTAAGATTGAAAGTCTGTGCCTGAGTTTGAAAAATGAATCATATGCAGCAAAATGACACCTAGACTAAATTTCCCATGCTACATGGTAGTATCATTTCCTAAACTATATGTAGCTAATTTTCATCCAGCAATGGAGGAGATCATTCCTCCTTTGAGCACCAAGTGTATATTTCCTTGTATTTATGGACTCTGCTGTGTCTTGGAGCTGGGATAAAACTTGGCATTCTAAGAACCTGCCTGGCAAGTGCAAGGACCTGGGTTTATATTTTATGATTTTTTTTTTTTTCAGAACCGGGGATTGAACTCAGGCCCTTGCGCTTGCCAGGGAAGTGCTTATTCTACTAAGCCATCTGCCCAGCCCCAGGAACTTGGTTTAATACTTGGTACTGCATGGTGTACTGGCCCTGGAACTTGGCATGGTGGAGCATAGCTGTAATCCCAGTGCTGGATAGGGTGAGACAGGAGGGTTGCTATGAACCCAAGCTGTGTAACAAGACCCTGCACAAAGAAGAAAGAAAGAAAGAAAGAAAGAAAGAAAGAAAGAAAGAAAGAAAGAAAGAAAGAAGGGAGGGAGGGAGGGGGAAGGGAGGAAGGGAGGGGGAAGGGAGGGAGGGAGGGGGAAGGGAGGAAGGGAGGGGGAAGGGAGGGAGGGAGGGAGGGAGGGAGAGAAAACAATTAAAAATAAAAAGAAAGAAAATTCTGTGTCTTACTTATCTCTGAACAGAAACAAGTCATATTTCTAAAGTGCATCTCAGGCTCTTGCTAGGCATTGCACTCAGAACAGAAAGGCAAATCACCTTTATTCATATTATTCATATTTTTAACTACCTGTTAAAAATTAGCATCCCTTGGGGATAGCGAGATATCTCAGTAGAATATGCACTTCCCTGGCAAGTGCAAGGGCCTGAGTTCAATTCCAGATTCTGCCAAAAAAAAAAAAAAAAAAAAAAAAAATTAGCACCCCTTGCTAAAACTCTAGTTACAGGGTAAACCCCATTCTGTACATGTGATGAATATGGCCCAGTGACCACAGTGACCTTGGTGCAGGATACACAGCTGCATTAGGTTCCTAACCCCGGAACGGCGCACATGTCACACGTGTGGAGTCCTTGGGACGGTGTGTATGACTCACCTGTCTGAGTTTGGCCAGGATGTTGCAATGAGGGGAGTACTGGCATTCCTGGAGAAAGTATTAGAGAAATGACCGGTGAGGGAGACAGTAGGAACAGCGGGACCACTTAGGACTTGTCTGCTGCCAGCGGGTGAGTGCAGTGACTGCTAACAGTGTGACTTTCCTGTACCTCGGTAATTTCTAAATTTTGGAGAAACTAGCCCAGACTTACCAATGAATGAATAGGGAGACATCATTTTAGATGGCACTTTTCTTGTTTGGCACAAATAAAAACGATCTGAGAAACATGTTTGGAATTTCTTGGCTCAGGTTCACAATGGCCCTAAAAATGCCAAAGAACAGGAGACAAAGTGGAACATTTGATGAACTGAAAGATAAAACTGCAAATAACAGAAAGGGGCAGTTGTAGGCTGTCGTGGAAAAGTATGAATAAATCAGAAAACTGTTGCTATGAATGATCAAGGTAAAAGAGAAATTGTTTAAAATGTATTTGAAAATGTTTTTCAAAGAAACAGAATTATATACACCAGAGAGATAAAAGATATAATAAAGACACTAATGGCTTTCTTATTTTGCCTAAGTTTTAAAATGGATTAACAATGATTCCCAAACAAATGTGACTTACCAAAACTGGCACAGAAGCAATGGGAATTAATGAAAATTTAAAGTATATAATAAATAACTTGAACATCTTCCCTGATAATTGGTCCATTAATTTGTTAAAGAGCACCAACCATTCATAAACAAATAATTCCAATCTCATATAATCCACTTGTGAGTACAGACACATGGGAGTACTTTAAAGACATTCTTTAGGTTACTGGAAAGTTCTTGATAGTTATCAAGGGTGGTTCTCATAGAAAATCATAACCCAGCCTCATGAAGATAAATGCACAGATTTTAATGGTTTTGGATTAATTTCAGATACATTATTGTGAGAGACTAAGGTAAATTATTTTGAAAAATTTGAAATGAAGCTAACATTAGAAAACTTACATTTGTAAGTCATTACATTAACTTTTAAGAAATTAATTGAATAAAATTTAACATATTCACAATTTATAAAATAAAGTAGACATAAATCATGATTTTCTTAATATCACAGTGTTGATCTACCAAAACACCACAGTGACTACCACAATTGATCGAGAAAAGTTGGAAACCTTTTCTCTAGAGTGTGAGACAAAGCAAGGACACTTCGATCATTATTTCCATTTGTGAATCTAGCCATCACAATGCGGGAAGAAAAAGAAGCTATGGAAATATTGGCAATGAGCTGGCCATTATTTGCAGACACTCAATTAATTATAACTAACAGATCTTCAGTAAGACTGGGTGCAATGTTAACACACATTCATGTGTGCTCTATACAACAATAAAGATGGAAAATATCATTAATATACTATCTAAATAGCTTTACTGTACAGACTAGGACACACCTAAGATATACAACACTTTTATGCAGAAAACTATAAAACATTTTGAAGAGCATTATAATGAAATGAAACAAAATGAGAGCTCAAAAGTGTTAATGGGCTGGAACTCTACACTGCAAATAACACCAGAATAAGTTGAACAAAATAAATGTGATTGCAGCCACAGTCCCAGAGGTGGTGGTCGTTGCTATTGGTCTTGATCGACAGACCCCACGTCGATGCAGAAGATCAGCGGCCCAAGCTTTACTCAGAGGGCACTGAAGGAGCACAGGGGGCTAGCGTGCCCCTCCGATGGACCTGTTACAAAGCAGCTATATTTAAGACACACAGACTTACAAGCATAAAGAAACAAAGCAAGGGAACAAAGTAAAGAAACCCACCCATTTTGAAACTGTTTATTAGAAAACTAGTATTTGCTGTCAGAAGAAAAGTAAATAATTTGATCTTGGACAACTGGTTATTTAGACATGAAAAAAGCCATGAAGCTAGACTGCTGTATCCAGTCTTATATAAAAATCAATTCCAGCCATACTAAAGATTTACATAAGAAAACAAAAGAATAAAACATTCAAGAGACAACAGACTAGAATATTGCTACAACTGCCTTTTAAGGCTTTCTTTTAAACAGGCTTTGACATCACAAATGAGAAATAAAACATTAATATACTTATTAAATTAAATATCTTTTCTTCATAAAAATTTTATAAAATAATTAAATGTGAAAGGACATACCACAGATGAGGGGAAGAAATTTGCAATTTACATAATTAATAAAGAATTGATACTTATAAAATATTCAAAGTTCTAAAGTCAGTAAGAAAAAAACCTACATGGAATTAATTCCTGCATGAAAGATGGAATATAGACATCTAGGAAGCATATGAAAAAGTACCTTAGCGTGTGAGGAGGCAAGGAAACAACTAAGGCTTCCTTCCTTCCTTCCTTCCTTCCTTCCTTCCTTCCTTCCTTCCTGCCTTCCTGCCTTCCTGCCTTCCTGCCTTCCTGCCTTCCTGCCTTCCTGCCTTCCTGCCTTCCTGCCTTCCTGCCTTCCTCTCTCTCTCTCTCTCTCTCTTCTTCTTTCTCCCCCCCCCCCTTTCTGTGACCTCAGGACTGACCCCAGGCATGACAAGAGCTCCACCGCTGAGCCGCATACTCAGCCGGTTCCTTACTTTCTCATTGCCTAGACAAAGTACTTTATACCCAAGTTAAAGGGGGAAAGGTTGACTTAGCTCTCAGTTTGCAGAGGTCTCCATCATGAGGAGCTGGCTCCAAAGCGCAGCCGCGGGGCAGGAAGCCACTGCAGAGGAGAAGCAGCAGACGGCGAAAGCAACCGGCAGTGGACCGGGACAGAGTCACTCTGCCCTTCTACCGTATCCAGGCTCGTTGGGGTGGGTGTTGCTCACGCCTCTCACCTAAGCATCCGTGAGCCTGCCGTAGCACCACACATCAATCCCAGCATCACGCCTCCAGGTCCAGCCACCTCTGAGAAGCCCACCTACGACTCCTGAGGCTTTGGGGGACATCCAGACCCAAGCCACACCAGCTGTTAGCATGCAATTTCATACCTAGGAGCCAGCAAAATGGGAAAAATTTGTTAATACCGAAGCATTTTCTCACCTCAGGTGGGACTGTGAATTGGAACAAGTATTTAAAAAGTTTAGCATTTGTCTCAGTTTTCTCTCATTGCTGGAACAAAATATCCAACACCCAAAATCAAGAAAGGAAAGGTTTATTTAGTTCACAGTTGGGGGGAGATCTCAGTCCATACTCAGCAGGCTCCAAGGCAGAGTGGCACACGGCAGAGGCTGGCAGCTCGAGGTGGCAGAAGGCAGCAAAACAGCCAGAGCAAAGGGCGGAGCAGTGGCAGAGGAGCAGCGCTGGGCGGGCCTCTGCCCCCTCCTTCTGTTGTACGCAGGCTGTCCTAGGTGCAGCACTCACACTCAGGA
The DNA here is from genome assembly GCA_004027165.1 of Ctenomys sociabilis. Classification (NCBI taxonomy): domain Eukaryota; kingdom Metazoa; phylum Chordata; class Mammalia; order Rodentia; family Ctenomyidae; genus Ctenomys; species Ctenomys sociabilis. The sequence continues at coordinate 18,380 of PVKA01000403.1, forward strand.
TCCCAGCCTTGGATCATTCATTAATCACAAATTCTAGAAGCTTTGCCCCAGTGACTGCAAGAGGCTTCAGGGGACCAACTAGACACAAACCCTGACAGCATTCATCTAGTGAATGCGGCAACGCGCATCCTCCACTGGGCTCATGATTCTTTCAAACATGAATATGTGTGTTCCATTTTGTTTATTCCATTTTGAAAGGAATACACAAAAACATGGGACTATAAAAATTTATATAAGAGAATGCAAAGGAAATGAATATTCTTCTTTTTTTAAAGTACATGATGGTTACAAATTTATTTTTTATAAACCAACTTGTGACAGGTCTTCCCCTAAAGACAGAGAAAGCAAGAAAGGGAAGGGACGAGGGAAGAGAGAATGCCTTATTTACCATATTCAAAGTGTTTCCTAGTGACCTTTACAAAAGAGAAGTCTAAATTGATAGTGCAGGAAAGATCTATTCAGTCTCACACAGCTGGTGGTCAAGCTGGTGAGGCAGCTAAAGTTCTCACGCCCAGAAACGGATGGCAGCCTCTGCAGAGTGGAAGCGTGGAGAGCACTTGTGAGTTGGGGGAGTGGTATGTCCCAGGGCTGAAAGCCTTGCGGGCTGGAGTAGAAGGACATGGGTGGAGTCAGTTAGATTCAAGATGTAGTTTAGAAGTAGCATGGGGTGAACATCTAATGGATTTGATGTAAAAGGGAGTGAGGGCAGAAAAAGATACTAACAACAATAAAAGCAAAGATGATTTCTAGGTATGTTGTTTGGAAATTAAACTGTAAGAACAGAAGCTTTCCCACTGGGGAGATAGCTTAGTGGAATAAGTCCTTCCCTGGCAAGCACAAGGGCCTGAGTTCAATCCCTGGTTTCACAAAAAAAAAAAAAAAAAAAAAAAAAGAACAGAAGCTTTCAAAAGGAAAACATCTGGAAGAAATGTTAATTTTTAGCAAGAATCTCTGAAAGTTGGAGTTAAGTAAAATGAGCTCAAGGCCTATGTGGCCATCAAAGGAGAGATATCACATAGGTGATGGGATGCATTTGCCTCAGAGGAGAAAGCCAAGTTCAAAGGTTAAATCTGAGGAAGTTCCCTGTCTCGGGCACATGAAAGCTGCAGGAGTAGGTACTGTCACCTCAGTTACTGGAGCAGGAAGGAGGTTGCCTTAGCTTGCACCCGAGTGCTCCCCAAGGGCCATGTGTTAATGTCTTGGCTGGAGCCACTCCTGAGAGGGGAAGGAATTATAAGGGGGATGGGGTAGTGAGCAGAAGCTGGGTCACTGGGGGCTGCCCTTTAAGGGCACCCCAGGCCCTCCCTCTCTTTGCCCTCCTCTGCCACTGGCTGAGTGGCTTTGCTTAGTATTACATCCCTGCTGTGATGTACGGTGCTGCCCTGGGCCCAAAGCCTTGACACAGTGACCATGGACTGAGACTGCTGGAGTCACAGGTCACAAGAAACCTCTCCTCCTCGTAGTTGATTGCTGGGTGTTTTGTCGTAACAGAGAGCTGGCGATTTATGGGAATGAGCTCTGTGGACCTCAGATAGTTACGGTCCTGTGTGAGCCACTTGAAAAGCAGCAGCAGTCGCACAGGCTACAGGAATGCCAAGAAAGGGCAGCGTCACCAGAACAAGGGAGGAGCAACTGTTCATTCTGCCTGTGAAGCATGGACAGCCTCCCCTTGCGAGCTGAGCTGTTCATCTCGTCTCAACAAACTCATCAAAGGAATGACCAAGTCATGTGCTCCGATGAAAAAAGAAGCATCCAAACAAGACTGGGATCTAAGTACTACTTGCCACAGTGATTTGTGATCCCGGAAGTTCCCTAAAACCTCCTGGGGCTCAGGCCTCATCTCTTGCTTTTAGCAGATTATTTGTCAAATAATCTATATATTTCTTCATTTATACATTAAAGTGATTTGAAAATTTATAAGAAGTAAAAGGTGGTTGAGCATCAAGGCTTGAGATGGATCATAGAAAGATAAATATGCTAAAATATCTGTCTCTGCAGAATAACTTGTATATGTACCTCTTAGGATATAAACATAGAATTTCTCTTTGATTTATCCAAGCAAATCAGAGAAATTCAGTAATGTGTATACATATGTAAACCCCAAACAGCATAAAAATGATATTAGCCAAATTATGATCTCCTTGGTGAATAGCAAGTGCTAAACAGCAGCACGGGGCCCTCACACATCTATTCTGTGGTTCACTTGTAGGATGGTGTCTGCTTGTGACTTCAGTCAAATATTTCTCAGCTTCTTATGAGTTTGAACATTAAACTGGTAGCTATGGGGGCTCTAAGAAAGGATAGGCCAGGCATAGTGTGAATGAATCCACTTCAAGCCTTGATGCTCAACTGCCTTTTAGTTCTTATAAATTTTCAAATTACCTTTATAGTTTTTATAAATGAAGAAATATATAGATTAATTGACAGATCTGCTAAGTGACTTCATACTTAGTTGGGACAATTTTTGTGTTTGTTTTTCTTCCTGTTTCTGCCACATGGGTACAACTCACTATCCCAACTACCGTGTGATTTCACTATACATAAGTCAACACTAATTTTTTTTTTTTTTTGAGAAATGGTTTCTTTAGGTAGTTTCGGCTAGACTTGAACTCACTGTGTAGCCCAGGCTAGAGTCCAACTCACAGTGATCTCCTGTCTCAGCCTCCAAGGGCTGAGATCACAGGCATTCAGCACTATGCCTGGCTTGTCCTTTATTTGTAAAGCCCCCATAGCTACCAGTTTAATGTTGAAATTCATAAGAAGTTGAGAAATATTTGACTGATTGACTTACTGACAACATTTTCATTAGTTTATTTCATAATGAGACTTACTGAGTAGTAAAGAAATATCCTTTTGACCAACTTAAAAAAAATGACCAGTTGCCACAGAATTTTCATCTTTTCTTTTGGAGACTTTTTAATACATCTGTTTTCCTTTCCCATCTCCTTCCCATTTCTAAAATACAATAGTACAGAAGCAGAAGCGAGAACAGATCCTCTTACTGCAGCTTCAGAACAAGCAGGAAGGTTGGTCAAACTTTTCAACCAGATGATACTTGAGAAAGCAATACATGGAGCTCTAGCCCTGCAGTGACTTTGTGCTCCTGAACGTAGAGCTCCTCTAGATGAAGACACTCACAGGGCAGAAGTGTGGGCGAGGCCCTACACAGAGGGCGAGACAATGGAAGACCGGCTCAAGGCCGCACGATTGCATTTACGAGAATCAAAGCCTCCTGCGCCCATGCGGAGGGGAGGGGCACTTCTTTCTGAGCTAGAAAAATACTACTACAGTAAACATAAAGGCAGAAGAGAGATTTCTACACAGCCCACCCAGACAAGCCCCGTCAAAGGGCTACTTTCCTGGGATTCTCTCTTGAGTACTGAGGCTGTTGAGCAGACCAGCTGGACCAAGTTGCCCATCACTACTTCTTTGCTTTACCCAATTCTGTTTTATTTTTCTCTGACTCCAGCCATAATTAGTGCAGCGTAAAAACTCTGACATCCAACCCGAAACCTCCAGAAATCTGCTGATGACGCGCTTCCCAATTTGCGCTGAGACCAGAACCTCTCGCCTTCAGCCGGAATTCTCCTGACCTCTGCTTCCCGAATCATTTATTTATTTGATTTGATCCTTTTGATTTATTAAAAATGTTGCTGTTGGCCTTCGGGCTTGTTGGCAGGGATACAAAATGTCGAGGTGATTATTTAATTAAATCCAGCCCAGGGATGGTGCAAGAACTAAATAAAGGAGAAAACATTCTTCAAGAAAATTCCTGCAAAAAGAAAATTTTATCTTGTATTTGTGTTCAATAATAGGACTCTATGTCCAAATTATTTCTAGTATCACCAGAACCTGTCCTGTCTGGAGCCTGTGTAAAAGTAGAAAATGTGTTTCTTTGGAGTCTGACAAATCATAGCTACCTCGAGCAGCAACCCTGGCAGCAAGGGAAAGTGCGCAGAGCCTCCTCCCGGGGTGGTCAGCAGAGGCACAGCGATGGCCTGGGGCCCCGCTCGGCGACGCCTCAGCCCCAGCCCTGGTGCCTCTGGCTGGGTGCTGTTCGTGCTGCTGCTATTTTTCCTGAATCCGCTGTCTGTTGGGAGCGGTGCACGCAGCGGCTTGGCGCTCTGGGTAACGGCTTGGTGTTTTTTGTGGGCTCCGCCTTGACATGTTCGGAATAACAGGAAGTAAGGCAGGGCCCTGCCTGTCGATCCAGACAGAGTGGGGGGGCTGCCTGACGACAGAGCGGGATTGGCTGTATATTTATACGTGACTGCTGATGATTGGCTTAGCTATACTATATAAGCTGCTGTGCTTCCGCAATAAAGAGAGATCTTTTCCTTCTAAAAGGAAGACAAGGTGTCTCGGGTCCTTCTTTCTGCGCCGACCTGCGCCGGACAGCTGTCCACGCGCCCACCGAGAGGGCGCACTCGTGATGAGCGCTCTCTGCGTCCTCACTCCTGGAACTCTCCTCTCCGTGTCCACCGCCTCTCTCTTGCCCTCAGTCCAGCTGTCATCTCCCCCAAAGGCTGCACACAGGACAGACAGGACAGGGTCCCCACCTCTTTTTGCAAGCCTACTTTAGGCCTTAGCTAATGAGTCATTAGAGTGAAATGGTGGCAGCAGACTTGTGGGCGGCTGGAGCTAAGAGCAGCCCCCCTCAAGCAGAAGCGAGAGCCCCGGTGAGGTGAGCCTCGGTGTGCCACGCGCAGCCGAGCCACACCCACTTGTGAGCCCCTGTCTTGTGAACCCTTCATTCTAGAGAAGGAGGATCCCTTAGATTGCCCCTGGTGCCTGAGGAAGCAGTAAGAAATGGGTCAAAGATTAAAGTGGGGCCAAGGAAAATAAAATAAATAACTACATAAATAGAAATGGGGCCACAGAGAAGGACCAGCTCTGCAGGGCATGTGCTGGTCTGGGCTGGGCCTGGGCCTGCTCGCTGCCCTCGCAGACCCCTCCGCGCTGGAGCATTCGCCACCCTCACAAGCCCTCCCTGATCTGCTCCTCCTTTCCATAGTTATCATTGTTATTATTATTGCCACTGCTACTATTATTATTATTTTGTTTTAGGAGAGAATTCAGGACTTTGCAGGCTTTCAAGCACAGGAAAAGTGTGCGTTTCCGGGGCTCTCCTGAGTGACCTTCTCAGGTCCAAAACCGGATCTGGGTCCCCGCCTCTCCGGTGGTGCCCCAGGGAAGGCTGAGGACAGGGCTGGGCGACGTCTGGGCCAGCACCTGCGGAGGGGAAGGACGCCCCGCCTAGCCGCACGTGAGGAGAGCTGTCAGGGCCTCGCTTCAGGCCAGCACCGGGGATCAGGGCGGCCTGCTGCTCCCCGAGGGGTGACCGAGCGACAGGAGAGGTGAGGGACAGCGCAGGCACCAGCGAACGCACTTCCGCGGAGCAGGCCCTGCGTGCTGTGCTCCCAGCTGAAGCCTCTCTCCCACCGGTGTCACACCGCACAGATGGGTACGCGGTCCCATGTGCTGTAGACTCTTTGTTGACAAACTGTCACTTCATTTGTATTGATTCGCAGGGGCTTCCATGATAATTTTTGTAATGCATTTGCATTTCTCGGAATACTTTTATCAGTATGAACTGCAATATAGTCAATAACTGCAGATATTTTATTTCTTTTCTCATTGAATTATCTAAGATTAATATATGACTGTAAATGTCTAAAGTATGAAGTATGAGAAATTATCAAAGTTCTTAGTATGATTTGTAATCTTATTAAAAATTATATCAATTAATAATTTCATAAACAATGAATGAAAGGACACTCTGGACCTGGTAACCACTGAATACTAAATTCTTATCATTGGTTATAATGACTTCTGTTGAGATTCAGTGTTTAGTACAAAATTGGAGGTAATAGAACATAGAACAGTACTCCAGATGAGAAATGGACATTCTGCAATCCAATGATATTACATGAAAGCCAGAACGTTACCCACTGTTCAGAACTATTGTAAAATGTACATTAAAATGAGATACTACCTTTTACTAACTAAGTGTGCATATTATCTGCAAACCATCAATCCCTTTCATAGACAAGAATATCAAAACAATTATCTTATAGATCCACATTGGAATACTGTATTGGTCAAGGTTTTACAAGAGGAACATACACAACACAAGGAGCAGACATAATAATAGAAGGCGTGCAAATCTGTGGGAAATTACTACACTGGCTCATGACAGTCAGGTGACGAGGAGTGTCTAGAGGGCGTCCGCAGTCTGAGGCCTGGAGCTCACTGCAGGGTCTGTGCAAGTCCGCCTCAGGAGGCCAATGGCTCTGCAATGGAAGGAGCATGAGTCTGTAACAGAAGGCCACAGCGTCCAAGGCCTCCAAGGTGGAGGCTGAAGAGTGTGTGCCAGAGGCAGGAGAAGGCGTCCAAGTGGACTGCAAGACCGTAGCTCTTCCGAGGAAGTGGGGTGCTCCATCCTCCTTCAGGTCCCCTTTGCATCCCTGAAGTGCTAAGTCACTCTAGGGTGGAGCCTCCATGCCCACCGATGTGGAAGGCCCAGCCAACTGAGTTAGGCTTTTAACTTTGCAGACTGACACAATGTATCAACCACTACAGATAGGTCTGTGGATGGCTGTCATAGTGTGTTTATGGATGCCAGAGTTGGGAACCAATTTGAAGGAGTAACAAAACATGGTGGTGTTTATGGTTTTCCATTTTTTGTTCTTCTTATGACCTACTTTTCTGCATGGAAAAGTTGAGCTCGCCCTTGGAACCCTACCCAATAGTTATCTACTGAGTTAAGTTCTTCTGATCCTCCCCAAAAGGGTTTTTATTGCTTTTTGCAATACCCATTTAATTGCTCAATGGAGAAGAATATACAGTGTGTTTTATTTTTATTTTGTTGTATCTTTTAGGGAAGAGTCTACAGGGTGTTCAAGGTCTCACTGCTAGATTGGACTCATAGTTATCCACCGCTTACAGCCTCCCAAGAGCTGGGCTTACAGGGGCGCACCACCACGCTCAGTGTCAGTTGCCATCTCAGTGTGGGAGGGGGCAGGGGGCATGTACAGTGCATTTTAAAATTCCAAGTGTAAATGGCTGTTTCTGCTGTGAAATTTCTCCTTTATGCAGTTGTTTTGCTTTTATTCATCCCATTATTTTTTTCCATAAACTATAATATTGTCCATAAGTTGTAGAATACTGAAATATGATTACTTGAGACATTACAAGCTTGGTATGGTACTGAAAACCTGTGATCCTAGTTCTCTGAGAGGCAGAGGCAGGGGGATACCAAGTTTGAGCTCAGCCAACTGAATGATTTAGCAATACCAGTATTAAAATAAATTTTATTTATTTATTTATTTATTTATTTTTTTTTTTTTTTTGGTCTTTTCGAGACAGGGTCTCACTGTGCAGTTCAGGCTGGCCTTAAGCTCACTTTGTAGCTCAGGCTGGTCTCGAACTCACCAACAATCCTCCTGCCTCAGCCTCCCTAGTGCTGGGATTACAGGCATGCGCCACCACGCCCGGCTTAAAATAAATTTTAAAGGGAGAGATGGGTGCAGCATATAGCTCAGTATGAAGCCCCTTGGTTCAATCCTAGTACTGGAAAGAAAAAGGAAGATATTCATGGTATTTAGTCTTTAGACAACTTGAAGTACAATTATTGTAAAGTCAAACCCATTCCCAATCCCGTAAGAGAAACAGCAGGCCTCTGAATTTCAGCCAGTTCCTAAAATATGCCTCAGGAATCTCTGTTGCAACAGAAACAACTTAAAACACCTTTTCAAAACTAGAAATTCTGTGTTCTTTCTAATTTTGTGCTAGTTTTGTACACAAGTAGATGACTTCATGTCATGGTTAATTTTGTGTGCCCATTTATCAGGCCATGAGTTTCACAGATTAAACATTATTTTTGTTCTATCCCTGAGGGTGTTTACAGGTGAGACTATTATTTGAATCAGTGGTCTCAGAAAAGTAGATTGCCTGCTGCACTGCAGATCACCTCACACAGTCTGCCGAGGGCCTGGGTACAGCAACAGATAAGGAAGGAGGACTTCAGCGTGCTTTGCTGCTTCTGTGTCTGTTTGGGCTAGAAGCTCTTATTTTCTTTGGACTTCTGCTGAGATTTGTGCTGCTGGCTTGGCCTGATCCTCTGGGATCTTTAGATTGCAGATAGTGGAATGTCTCAGGCCCCATAGTTGTGGGAGGGCGTTTTCTTATTTCTGTTGTTTCTAATTTGATTGATTTCATTAATTTGGAGAGTTCTGATTAACACACATTAATATACTTCACTCCTTTAGATCTTTGATACCTCCTCCATCATATGGGTGGAAGGGTATTTTTTCTAACTTATCTAAACTTTTGATAATTTAGAAGACAGTACTACATAAAAAGGACATTTTAAAGTATAAAAATGAGCTTAATATTAAGGTATATTATAATATATTAAAGATATAACTTTTTGTCCTTGGAGTCCCTATATACTGGTGAATGGAATTTTATTTACTATTTTAATTCTTTATTTTATTTTTTTTAAATCATATTTATAGATACCCACCACACTGAAAGTTACTGAAGGAGGTTTCAAAAATTAAGATCCATTCTAATTCTGGAAACGATATATAAAAACAGAAAATATAAATGAAAATATTACTCTAGCCATAATGATAAAAAGAAATATTGAGCATAATTGCTTAAATTAATCTTAACCACTTTAGTTATAAAAACAAGAAGTATAGTGTTTCTATTGTACCTCCCACTACTCAGTATTTACAAAGTAAAACCATGTTTTTCTGATAAAAAAAATTTCAAGCCTTTATAGGATTGCATGAAGTAAAGCTATGGAAAATAAAGCAGTATATTAACCACTAAAATGTAGCAGGGTGAATAAAACTTTATTGTTCATTTTTTTCCTAATTAAACTTTATAGATTGTTTAGATGCTAATCAGCACATGAAGTGCCTGGCATTTTTACATCCTGAAGCAAGAGCAAGTAGATTTTTAAATTATCTAATATAATTTACTAGACAAACTGGGGGCTGGAAACTGTTTCTTCATGATAAAGATTTCATGGGGAGAGAAAAAAGAAAGGCTTGAATTAAATTACAGTGGTATAAAAGTTGAAATCAACTAAAATTTTTCTCTTTCGATTTGTTTCTCTCTCTGCTCAGCCAGGAGCTGCTTGATCTTTTAGAGACGGTTGTAGTCCTGCGGCCCCTGCCCGGAAGTCCTACATTCCATGGTGTAGTGGTTGAGGCCTTGTGTCAGCTTTAGAATTAAAAGCTCAACTCAGTGGCTCAGCAATTCCACACCCTAGGGTGTGGAGCCCCCACCTGCTCTAGTGTCATATCACTGAAGGATATAAAAGGGAATTTTAGAAAATAGACTTTCTGCCTTTTTTGTTTGTTTTGTTTTCTTTCTTATGTATTTGGTACACGGTCTCACTATGCAGCTCAGACTCATACTGATCCCCCAGTTTTCAGCCTCCCCAGCGCTGGGATGACAGACATGCGCCACCATACCTGGTCTCAGTGGCTGGCTTGCTGCCCCTGGGGGTGGAGCCAGAGAGCATGTGATGCGGAGGATCGAACCACTGCCTTGCACTTGCCTAAACAGGCACTTAGTCTGCTGAGCTATCTCTCTGGCCTTTGGATGGCGCATTCTATTCCTCGGAAGAGCTGCGGTCTTCGCAGTCAGCTTAGACCTGGTCTCCTGGCTTCTAACATAGACTCGTTGCCCTTCATTTTGGATCCTGCAGCCTCTGTCACAGACTCACCAGCCTTCCATGGCAGACCCACCGGCCTCCTGCTCCAGAGTTCGCAGAAGACCGCAGTGATCTCCAGACCTTAGACAATCCTTCGGTCTGGTGTGCGCGCCCCACACGCACCCTTCCTCATCCGGCTCTGTGGCTGACTGTCATAAGCCAATCTTATAATTCCTTATACATTTACATGTCTTGTGTTACATCTGTTCCTCTCCAGTAAAACCCTGACACATCTGGTTTCAGTTACCTGTGGTCAATTGTTGTCTAAAAGCATTAGTCGTTGCCTCTACACTTGCAAAAGATAAAGCATATTCATACAGCACTTATAGGATATCATTATAATTGTTCCACTTTATGTTTTAAACTTTATTTTGTAGTGCATGTGTGCATTTTACAGTTTACAGTCATCTTGTGGAATGGTTCATGCACACATTAAGCTTGTTTTTTCTTTTCCTAACCCACCCCTCACCTCACCTTGTTACCTTTTACATACTTGTTGGTATTATTTGTCTTAGTTTATGTTATGATATGAGAAGTTTATGTTGACTTGTGCTATCAGAATCTTGTATTTGACACGTGGTATTTCTCTCATTTTGCATCCCTTCCTCCTCACCCCTCATCCTTGCTCCCTTGAGCCACTTCCCTATCGGACAAGATCTGTCCCCAAGATCTGTTCCACTTTATTATTACCTATTGCTGCTAATCTCTTAGCAAGCCTAATTTACCTATTAAGCCTTAGCATACCAGCTTTCTTATATAGGAAACAAAGCAGCATATGTATGCTTCTATACTGCCTGTGACAACAGCCATGCACCAGCTGTGGTGGAGCATATTCCCCATGGCAAGGGAGAAGGGGAAACTCCACTTCACCACCATCAAGAAAATCTGAGACCACTGCTTTTCGTATTCACTGATATGGAGGATTCCTTAGTGGTTTATTCATTCTTAGGTTCAGTGCACTACGTAGAAAGAAAACAAAAAGAAGACACCAAGTGAGAACTGCTTTTAGGGTGAATAAATGTATACATGAGCAGGTCGTGGTTTCTGTAGTTTTCAGTCCCATCCCTAGCTAGTTCTTTAATCCTTCGCAGATTTCTGAAATAGAAATCCATCTTTCCTGATCTAGCAGTGGAAACATAAATGAACGTCTTCTTCAGCCTGATGCCTCTCTATAAAGTTGGTAATGAAACAGTGGCAGAATGCATGACATCGGTTCTAACCCTCGTCAGCCCATAGATATTTAATACTGATGTATCATACAAGGGGTAAAGTTTTCTTGGACCTTCATTCTTGATAAATGGACAGCTGCAGGGTACAAAACAGAATGCTGAACAACCACAGCCATTCAAATTCAGATCCTTTCTTGCAATTTCAATGTTGTAAAGATGCACCCTTTAATCTGTATTTCCTGTACATATATAGCCAAGAGTAGGTCTTTTTATTCCTAGTTTTTTAAAAACAATTTTGGCCTTTTTATACTGTTTTCCATAAGGACTAAACTAATTTATGTTCCTAATAGCAGTATTGAGATTTCCATTTTCTTTGCATATTTGCCAAATGTGGTTTGGAGTTTTGCAATCAGGACAATATAATATAGGACAAAAAATATCTAATGGAGGTTTCTGGGATAGCAGTGGAAACATAAATGAGCATCTTCTTCAGCCTGACCCTGCTCTAAAAAGTTGGTAATAAAACAGTGGCAGAATACATGACATCGGTTCTAACCCCCATCAGCATTTTATAATATTATTTTAAAAGGAATCACCCAAAGAAATATATACAAGAAGTGCAGGAAATCTGTCCCCACATTAAAGACCAAGGAATCCAACTAAGAGCCTGGGTCCTAATATCCTGCATGATTCCAGCTGAAAACCTAGAGCTCATAACAATGCTCCCACAAGTCCAGCTGGAGGGCTAGAGCCCGTGACAATGTCTCATGCAGGCCTATTGCGTGAATCTGCACTGGATAGGCCCACACGTCAGTGGTGGAAGCTAGAAAGTTTACTCCAGTGGGATGAAGGATCTGAGCTAGCAGCTGAGAGATGTGCACTAGAGAAGCAATGCTCAGGGTAAGCACCAGAGCTTCCTCAAAGGTCCCACAGCTGTCCTCAGCAACAGAGGTCCCAAGCACCTCCAAGGGTGAGGAAAGCTCAGTTCCTATCAGGAAAGTCAATACGACAAGCTTTTCTATGAGGCTAAGCAATGCACCATTTTCCCTTCCAGAGTCAGGAAGCAAGGCTCAAGATGGGGACCACAACTCCCCCAAAATGAACCGTAGCCATTTTTAGCAGCAACAAAGGTTCTGAGCTCCTCCTGATGAACAGCCAAGTTCACTGGTTAAGGCAGCATGACAAGGTCCTCCAGGAGAACTGGCAGCTTCCAACAGCTCCAACAGCTTCTCCAAACAGCTTCTCTAACAACACTCAGCAGCTCTACTCCAGTTCTGCCTCTCACGCTGCTGGCAACAGCGCTTAGGTGGGCCTCCCACACCCAGAACCGCAAGAGTGCAGTTCAGCTGTGCATCACTGAACCGGTGGTCAACTCTAACTGGCGAGCTGACCACGAGTCAGAAATCCACTACACCTTATTTGTTAATTTTGTGTCCTTTTGAGAGTAGCCATTCTAACGTAGATGAGATGATATCTCAGTGAGGCTTAGGTTTGAATTTTTCTGAGAACCAGAAACATCATTTTTTCATACCCTTGTTGGCCATTTGTATGTCTTATTTTGGGAACTGTCTGTTCAGAGCATTTATGTACTTATGAACTTGATTGCTTATGGTTTCTGCTTTTGAGACTTTTAGGAAATAAGGCTTCGTCAGGTAAGTCGTCTGCAAATATTTTCTTCCATTCTGTCAGTTGCTTCTTCACTGTTAAGCAGAAACTTCTTCACTTGAAATAGTCCTATTTGAGTATCTTTTCTTCACCAAGGTGGCATTAGCAATGAGGGTAGAATGTAAGAGAGCGCGATGCCAGGTAGCTGACTTTGGGGCTCTTCTGCAGTCCACTAAGCAGCAACAGAACAGCAGCCACGATGCAGCTCACAGTTCCTGAGGTAGAGAATCAAGCAGTGTGCTCATGCGTGGATAAACACATGAGAAGAACACAGCATGTACATAGCATTGCATTATTCAGGAATAAAAAGAATGGATTCATGTCATTTGGGCCACACGGCAGAACTGGAGGATACCTTGTTGTGTAAAATAAAGCAGACATAAATGGATAAATATCTCATGCTCTCTTTCTTGAAGACAAAGCAGTCTCATAAAATGAGAGGACAGCAATGTCACAGAAATAGGAAGGGTCGTGTACAAGAGGGGCGGGGAGAAGTTAGTTAACAGGGGTCACCGTGCAGTGAGGACAAATTAGTCTATGATACAGAGCACAGTAGGGTAACTATACTCTGCAGTACTAAATGACATAATTATAATAGTCCAAAGTTTCCCAGTGCACGGAAAGGGTAACTCCTGAGGAAACAGAAATGCTAATTACCTTGATTTTATCTATTTACATTGTATAAATGTAGTCAATTATACTGCATCACATAAACATGTTCAAATTCTAAGCAGCAATTAAAAGCCTGAAGGTTTAAAGACATAGGAATTGTGAGACTATAATGAACATTTGTACATCTTGAGCTTTTAATCTCCAGATGTCCTTTCCTGGTTTTGGTTTCAAGGCAAGTCCGCCATGGTGGCAGGTGGAGGCCCCCATCCCCCTCCCCTGGCTTGGGCAACACTGGGAGTGCCGGTGTCACCTCCTAGAGGGCAGCAGCAGCCAGCAGTGGGGCCCCTATGCCCAGAGGTTGTCTTAGTGGAATGCGTGTGCCCAGGGCCCAGCTGCTTCTGGAGCGCTTGGTACACACTGATCCAGTCTCTCAGCTCACTGTTCGCTGTTCAGATTTTCTATTTGTTCTGGACACAGGCCTGCTAGGCTGTGTTTAATAACCCATTTTTTATAGGTCACCTATTATTGGGGCCTGTGGATATTCACAGTATGCTTCAAAATTTTATTTTTCTCTCGTGTGGGTTGCAATGTCTCCCGTGTCATTTTAGGCTCTATTTGATACTTTTTTTCCTTAGTCTAGACTACCTTAGAGTTTTCTCAGTTTTGTTTATCCCTTTATAAAAGCAATTCATGATTCTATTGATCTTTTATGCTCTTTTCTAAACTCTATTTCAATTATTTTGCTCTAGACATTATTATGCTCTTCATTTTGATAACATTTAGTTTAGTTTTTATACTTTTCTGTTTCTCTACAGTGTAACAGGAAAGGAAGAAACACAACTAGTGCTGGTAAAGAAACAATCTTGTATTTTGAAAACTCGAGCCAGGTGTGACACATGCCTGTGGTCCCTGCCAGTTAGGAAGATGAAGTGGGAGGATCACATGTTCAAGGCCAGCCTGGAAAACTTAACAAGACTATGTCAAAATAAAGTTTATCCAGGGCTGAGGAGGTACCCCCATGGTAGAAAGCTTGCCAAGGACACATGAGGTTTTGTTAAGAAGGAAAGACAGGAAGAAAGAAAGGGTGGGAAACAGTAGGTGGGAGGGGGAGGAAAAGTGAGGAAAGGCTGGAGATCCTAAAGCTTTCGGAGCACCCATAATGGCTAAAGCCTATAATCCCAGCACTGGGGAAGCTGAGGCAGGAGGATACTGAGAATTTGAGTCCTATCTGGGCTTTGTGATGAGTTTGAGGCAAGCTTCGAATATATATAGAAAGACACTGTCTCTGAAAACAAAAAGAAAGAAACAAAGCAAAACCATATTTTTTTAACTAATAAATGAAATTAGTCAAGTTGAAGGATATAAAGTTAACATACAAAGTAAGTAGTACTTTTCCCTTTTTTGCAAAATGAAATCAAGAGAACAATACCATTTATAGTAGATACAAAGATAAAATAATGAACAATAAATTTAACCAAGTAGGCGAAAAACTTGTAAACTAAAAATGTATAACATGTTAATGAAAGAAATTGAAGCAAACACAAAGAAATGGAAAGATATTCTGAATTCATAAATTAGAAAGTTTAATACTGTTAAAACATCCATACTCCCCCAAACTGGCATACAGATCAAAAGCATGAAAACTCTACTGTAGTTTTCCTCAGATATAGAAAGAAAATCTAAAGTTCCTATGAAATCACCAAGACAAAGAAGTCTCCAGACACACAACAGACAAATGAGCAAACCTATGATGAACAAGAAGAACAAAGTCGGACACATCACAGCACCAGTAAACCTGACAGTGGTTAAAACAGCAAAGTACTTGTATAAAAATAGGCAACCCAACCAGTGGAACAGAGACCCCAGAAATAAAACCTGATGACTAAGGACAAATGCAACAGGCTAGGACTCAAAGTTTCCCGGACACGCTGCCTCAATCACTGCCCTCCTGGCCCCAACCAGCCCCCCCCCCCCATTCTGTGTGCTGGTCAGAGCACTTCCCCTTGGCCCCATGCATCAAGTCACAGAAACACTGCTTTATGAGCTTCAGAAGTGCCCCAGGCTTAGCCCTGCCGGGATGCGCTCTCCCTTGGCTGTCTGTGCCAGCCCACAAGTACCCTCCCAGGAAACCCCTTAAAAGCCCTGTGCTTTTCCTTGTTCTCCACTGCGCTGGTCCATAGACAACCAGGCCCCTTGCTCCTACCTCTGATGAATCTTACATAAAAAGGCCCTGTCTGGGCGATTGCTTGAGTTTGTACCTAACAAAATGATCTTCAATAAAGGTAGCAAAAACATACAATGAAAGCATAGACTTTTTGTTTGTTTGTTTTTTCCAAAAAAACTTGCATGGGGAAAACTGTTCATCTAAATGCAAAAGAAGGAACTTGACCATTAAACCATACTGCACATAAAAATCAACTTCAAGTACATCCAAATACACTCACTGATCCCACTGAATATTTTACTAGAACTCTTAGCTGGTATAAGTCAAGAAAAAAACAAAGGATATACAAAATGGCAAAAAATAAATTGCATTAATTCATGGACATGAATGTGTATGTTCTTATAACAAAACTTTAGACATTATAGTTTAAATATTTTACTTTAATAGCATGCATTATAATATAAAAGTTTAGAAAAAATTAAAGTGATTAAACTTGCACATAGAAAATAGCAAAATATGACTGTGAGGAAAACCGGCATAAGTAAGTAGAAAACTGTGTCATGTACTTATATCAAAGACTTTAGTATTCCATTCATAATTAAACAAAACAATAGAATTTTTTAAAAAATTAAAAAAGAAATCATTCAATGTAGGGAATCCAAGCACTTAGAATTCAGAGAATATGCATTCCAGAGTAACTGAGAGGTGACTCGCCATTGTCTTAGGAGGTCCCCAGGCCCCACCTCCTGGTGTCGCACTCGACCCCTGAATTCCTCAGCAGATGGCCACTCACGTGCAGGAAGTGCTGTGCCCGCTTGACCTAGAGACCTTCCGGACTTGTCGGACACCGAGAGGACATTTTCAATCAGAACTGCACACTCTTTTACTGCAGACTATGTCTCTTTAATTTGGAAACTGGTCATTTTAGTTTAAATAAAGCTTCCCTTTTTGTCTTCTTTCATGGTGATTTTTTTTTTTTTGACAAGGACAACAGAACTATAGATGCCATGGAAATACTTTAAAAATTATGATGTTGTAATAAAAGAAAATGGACAAGAATAAAAAGTTAAAGTTTCTTGAAAACAAGTGATAATATTTAATCACATGTCTAGTCCTAGATCACTATACCTGTTAACCTGAGCAACAGATCTGATGATTTTTATTTCTAATTTTTTTTGCCAGAACCAGGATTGAACTCATGCCCTTGCACTTGCACTTATTCCACTGAACCATCTCCCTAGCTCCTGATCTGATTATGAAAATACATAATACATCAACCATCATTAATCAGCTATACTTGTTTTGAAAATCTGTAACACACGTATTGTTTTATGCTACTCTGTTTCTGTCTTTGTTCCTGATTTTTGCTTTTGCTTTTGTATCTACTCTTCAAAATAAAACAAAATTATAAGAAATAAAATAAAATAAATAAAAATTGTGATATTAAAATGTACTATGAGTAAATATATGCTGATAACATTCAAAATGTAGATAAGGAGAGAATCAGATTTTAAAAATTCTAAACAGGAAGTTGTAAGATAATTCAGGTCATTTGTTAAAAGCGTAATATAAAAATATGAAATTATGCCTATTCCTGGAATTTATACAATTTAATATTAAAAAATTGATTGGTTTTACGAATTCATAAAATAGCACAAAGAAATTTCTGATTTTAGGAGTGCATAGAGACATCATTTAAGAAAAATCCTTCCATGATTAAACAGATTACTATTTTGATAAAGGATAATTAGAACAAATCTACAGCAAACATCATATTCATAGTAAACAATTTAAAAATAAGAAATGAAGCATTTATAATACAATAAAAGTGTTTACTTTCACCATATGAGTTAAAATTTATCATTCAGAAAGAGCAAAAAAATCAACACAATAATAAGTAATATGAGACCTAGAAACATACTGATTCAGTAATTGTCTAAATAGGAAAACTTTAAAAAACTCTTTTATTTGTTTATGTATTTTTTGGTACAGGGCCTTACTATGCAGCTAGAACTTACAGTGATCCTGCCGTCTCAGCCTACCCGGGGTGCCACCACACCTGGTCTTGGTAGCCCTCATAGTGCACCTGGGGTCCAGGGCCAGCACTGCCTGTGGTACCAGAGATCGAACCCGAGTGCTTGCATATGCCAGGCAGGCAGGCACTCGGACCAGCGAGCTATCTCCCCAGTGCAACACATGGGAAGTCCTGAAAGCACATAATCTTTGCTATCACAAAAGATATAACAATATTGCTATGCATCAGATGCACAAGCAAAAATGAATTGCAACTTGGTCTACCACTAGGAAAACAGTAGCAATATATTTAGAATGACATATCTGTATCATAAATATTATAGTAACACTATTTATAGTATAGATTTATAATATTTATAGTATCACAGATTTTGTGTCTAAGTATTACAAAAGACATTTGTCGAGGGGCCAGGGAAATGGCTCAGCAGAATAAGCACTTCCTTGGCAAGTTCGAGGTCCTGAGTTCAATCCCCGGTTCTGAAAAAAAAAAAAAATAGATGAAAAGACATTTGTCATCTCCATATATAAAATCACAAAATTTGATTAAAAAATACTTAGAAGTGAAATGAATCAGACTCACCTGTCCACACTGTGTCACCTCTGTAGCGTAAGAAACTGAGAGAGTAAATAAGAAGCACAGGTACAATAGATATTGTATGCGGAAAGGAACTGCTCAAAAAGGAAGAACAACTGCAGTGGGGGAAAGGAGAAAGGAAGGAAGGGGAAATTTAAGAAGAAAAAAATATGAACATACATATAAGATAGCTAGGATAATTGTACTATTGATTTCTATTGGTTCACTGAAAGGAATGGTTAGTGATTGTATTGTTTGGTCAGCTTTGTGTGCCTGTATCCTAGAATCTGAGCAACTGTTGTAAAGATAACAATATGCAATCTCATAACCATTGTCAATTTCCCATGATTTTTTTCTGAAATTCTGTATTGTTTTTGCTTCTTCCTGTTTTTAAATTTTAAAAGATAAATAAGTTCACACATAGACTGCTTAAATTAAAGAAAACTAAACTTGGAACATTGGGGCATGGGGAGATAGCTCAGTGGTCTAAGCCCCCACCTGGCAAGTGCAAGGACCCGGGTTCAGTTCCTAGTTCCATGTGCTGTGCTGGTTTCGGAAGTCATGCTGGCCACCGAAACCGAGAATAGTGGCTTCTGCGTGTAATCCCAGCCCTGGGAAGGGTGTGACAGGTGGATCACTATAAGTCTGAGCTGCATAGTGAGACCATGTAACAAATAATAAATAAATAAATGCATACATACATGCATAAATCAAACATTAAAACAATTTTGATCAAAATTATCTGGAATTTGAGAAAAAATTCATGCATATATATATACGTATATAATACATTTCATTATTTTAAAATACTAAATGATAACTCCAAATACTCAAGATGAAATTGAATGAGAAGAACAAGTTGAACAGACCTCAGAAAATCTATTTTTGGGTATAACAAACACACAAAGCAAAATGTTAAATAATAAACAGCAAAATGCTTGGGGTGCAGAGACACACAAATTACCCAGTAAGTCGGGATAGACAACCTAGAACCAAGCCATAAAGAAGTTTCTAGAACTAGGAGTACTCTAAGCTAAAGTTGGTTCAGAATACTCTTTCACAGTACAGTCAGCTATTTTCATAACTTAAAGGACAAGAAATGACGTTCAGAAATTAGTGGATTGTGTCCTCTACTCTTTGCCTCAAGGGGATAGAGCCTGTGGCCCTGAAACCAGTGGGCTGGAGTCAGCTGTTGGGACAGACTGACACTCTGTTGTTTAGCTACAATTCTGCTTGCAATCCAAGTTGGACAAGAAAGAAGTGAAATTGGATCTAAAGATTTAGGCTCTGCATTGGCCTTGGGGGAGAAATTCCATCTGGTTTTCATCCAGTTCAGTTTTGACCAGAACTGAGGAGAGGGTTGAGTTCATGAACGGAGGTACTACGGAGGCTTCCGCCCGGTTACACACCAATCTAGCCTGTAGCTTGCTACCTACAGAGGCACCAATGGCCACTTCTTGTCCAAGTACGGAGCCTCCTTTGGGCCAATTGCTTCCAGCTCAAGAAGATTCACATTAAGATCTGACACATGATACAGGACAGACTCCTTCCAGATGAACAAGTGAGGCTGAACCAGGTGGGTTCCTGCACCATACCACCTTGAAGTAAACTTCAAATGAATTCTGAATACGAAAGACAAAGTGAAAATTTTCTAGAAAAACATTAGAGAGTTGGTTTCATGATCTCTGAAAGGGAGTTTAACAAGATTTAGAGGTCCTTGTGTGAGAAGACAAAACTTGAAGAATGAAATCAAATTCAAATTTAGAACTTCTATTTATCAAAAAAGCTTTGGCTTTTCAGAAAAAAGGATAACAGAAGCCTCTACAGGGCACTATTTCCTACACATGGCACGGTGGTCTTCCTCTCCTCCAGCACGCCCTTAGCCAGGGCCAGCCTGCTGGAACTGTGCTGTCCTGGGGCTGCTCACATCTTTAATCTCCTCAGCGACTGTAGCACATGGTTACTAACCCCAATCCAATTGAAGAAACTCAAGCCCAGGAAGTTAACCAATGTGCTGTCTGTCGTAGCAATGATAATACTAGGGCCCAGATATGTGCTGTCCACCTGGAGTATGTCATGCAAAATCAGACTCCAAACCGAGGTAAGTACGCTGCTTTGGGATATACTGTGGAAGACATACAGTTCTCATCAAAAAAGAAAGACGATTAACTGTATACACCCAAGGAAACTCACAGCTCACAAACCACACATTCTCACTTATTGAGAGGTGAATGATAATAGAAATGCTGCACACTGAGCCTTGAGTGGTGTGACACCAGCAAGACTTAGAAATTTATAGCGTCAGATTTTTGCGGGGCAGCTCAGCGGGGAGCCACTCGCCTCTCACGTGTGAGGCCCTTGCTTACGAACCCGTCACCCCCGCTCCAATCCTGTTAGATCTAATTGGATTTACTAAAATGCATGAATCTGACAAAAAGTCCTACAACTACCAAAAGTAACCAGGAAGAATAAGGGACACAGACGTGTGTATGAATTTCTCACAAGGACCTTCAGTGGCTTGTAAGTATGAAAAACGGCTCAAGTTCTTCAATAGTTATAAAGAAAATCTAAATCTTCAGTCACATACCATCTATAATACAAATCTGTTAAAAGGAAGATGTTGATTTAAACCAGGTTAGACTGTGAAGTAACAGAAATATCTAATATATGTCTTCTTAAAATATAAATGCAGGAATCACAAAAACGTAACTTTATGATAAATCTGGTACAGTGTTAAGCCAATCGGCTTCTAATCAAAATGAGAAAAGTCCACACACGCACTAGGACAATGGATAAGAGTATTTTTGGAAACATGATTTAAACTAAAAAGGAAAAAAATCAAATAAGGATGGACCATATCCCTCTAGAATTGCCCGTGCAGCGTGTAGCTTGCATGACAGTGAAGGGCGCCGTGCGCTGACTCGCAGGTCGACCTGCACATTCTCACCCACAGCGCTGAGCGACGCACACGGAACGCTTCCGCGGAGACAGGCTTTCAGGAGTGTAAGGAACTTCTTATGGGCACAGGCGCTAGCATTTAGTGCACTCATGCGTCCCAGGAGAGCAGGTTCTTCCAAGGTAGAGAACTGAGTGGAGGTGGCCGGGCGGCGGACACCCGGAGTTCGCCTCGTTACTGTCTCATACAGCACCTGTTCACCTGGAATCAGAGCTACTTCGCACAAGTCTTGGAGATAGTTTTCAAGGAGAAAATATTTTGGTTTTAATGTCTGCACTTGACAGGACACACATATCCTCAATATTTTCTTTTTTAATCTTTTAAGGATTTTTTTTGTGTGTGAAGAGAATAAAAAATAGTAAAAAAAAAAAATTAGACATGATACAGAACTTCACTAAACAAAATGATAGGAATTAAACAACGATTCTTACAGTGCACATTGTTATCTTCAAAGTAGTTGTTCAGATTACCAGAAATAAGCATGCAAAAACTGGTCAAAAATTATAAAACAATTTATAAGGATGAGAGAACAAAATGTAAGCATTAACTGTTCCTTTCAATAGATCTGCAGAATCAGCAGAACAATCACCTAAGTTATTCCACCCATCTACATGTGTATTTCTTCTTCCCTTCCTGAAACTGGCTTTTCTACAGAAAAGATTTACAATTATGTTCCTAAAACTAAAATAAGATTTTTAGCTATTTGTTTCTTTGTTTTGTATTTTATGCAGGTTCTCTCTACCAGCTCAAACTCACAGCGACCCTCCTGTTTTCAGCCTCCCCAGTGCTGGGATTACAAGCGTGCGCCACCACGCCCAGCCCCCAGGCCGGCTCAGCATGCCTGGGGGCAGGGCCGGCCTGGCCTGTGGTGAGAAGCATTGAACCCTAGCCCCTGTGCTTGCCTAAGCGGGTGCCTAGTCTGCTGAGCTATTTAGCCAGGCCTTAAAATAAGATTTTTAGAAAACTAGTTGCTAGAAAAATCTTGAGTTTTGTAATGGTTGGGGGACAGTGTCAACCTGAGAAGTTTAGAAGCTTAACTCATGGCTGCTGGACAGCACCTCGACCTCCGTCTGGCATCTTTCAGTCCTCTGGCTGCTGCCCTTTCAGCCCCCTGATATGGACTGACAGAGACACCGTGGTGGGCTCCAGATTGTGGACAGATGCCCTCTGCGCACCGGCTCGCCCCACTCTGTGTCCACCATCATATACGTACATATGTATATTATGTTATATCTGTTTCTCTAGTAAAACACTGATGATACAAGTTTTATTACAAATACAAATGGTAGACTATTAGAATCACATAAATCTTTGAAAACATACTATTTGAGACTAGATTTGGTGTAGATTGAGAAGTAGTATTGAAAGTTTCAAATCTGAATACACTGGGTTTCTACAGCATACAGGTTTCTTAGTTATACGAGTGTAACAGCAGGTATGTGTTTTCAGGAAATGAATAAAGGCCTGTAGTTAATGTGCAGTACTTTATTAATTTTCACTTTTAAAGTAGTGGGAAATAAGGTCTGCTAAACTTTCTTACTGGTGTGCATGTAATTTTCAGGAATGGATTTTGGATATTGAACTGAAATGCCTGTTTATGTCTTTGTTTCTCACACAAGTCCAGGGCTGCCTGACTAAAATAATTCTCTTTTATGAGGTAATGATTCTTGGTAGGTTATAAAATATGTGCTTCTGGAGTCAGTATGATACTCAGTAGGTTTTAAATAAATATTTTCTGGGTAAGTCCATTAGCTCATAAGTGCACAAGAACATTGATCTCTATTGGTTGAGGTTTAAAACTGGATCCAAACAGAAAATGGATCTCAGTGATACAAACATCACAAGGAAAGAGCACAAGTCCAGCTTGGAAACGGAAAGCTGTGATGTGCTCAGAGAGAACAGAGAATAGAGTTTCACTGGAGAAAAAGAGAACAGCTATGATGTGTTAGCAATTGAGGGTTGAAACATCTACCTTTGTTCTGTTACATCCTGAGATCCAGAGATGCAGAAATCTTTCATATTCCACTCCTCCTCTTCCTTGTGGGCTCTGATACCACACACACATGCACACACACACACACACACACAAACACCTACATATTGTGACACTGTACATTGGAATGCTCTGTTCTCATTCAATGCACCCACCAGTTTTTTCAGAATGTGGTGTTTTTCATTAAACGAACATTAAACATATTCTTTCCTTACTGTGCTTGCTGATTATTTTCCTAAAGAAGACTCATTCTGACTTAGAAAATCATGTGACCACAGAGTCAACTGCTCTGCACGCTAATAGAGATGTTCCTTTCTTGCCACCTGGAAGAGCAGCCACCAGGACATGGCTGTGCACACAGGAACTGTGTCTGTTACTTGCTTCTTTTATCTAAGCTTGAAGACCCATATGTGATTAATAGCCATGCAGCCCAGGCATGAAATATTTGTGAAAAACCTACAACTGCAGCCATTGCAAACCTACAAAGGCCCCACATCAGCACCTCCACTCACTGGGGAGGCAGCCAGATATAAAGTCTGCACTGCTGAGCTTCCAGCTGGCTGGCAAGTCTCCGAGAGCACTCTTTAAGAGGAATTAAGGGACAGCCAGGGTGTGAAGATGTGCTCATTCCTGACTGTTACACACGAGTGGCCAACCAAATTTATGTATAATGTGAAGATGTGCTCATTCCTGACTGTTACACACGAGTGGCCAACCAAATTTATGTATAATCAGTCTATCAAGAAAAACTATAATTAGAATCTTGTTTATTTGCTTCTTATGGAATGCTGAGACCCTTTTTCCATATTAACGCAATCAATGGAAAAAAGTAATGGAAAATTCGCTTTGGCATGCACATTATTTCTTTGTACACAGGAGATTTTCAACGTAAGTCAAAGTAGCATTCGGGATTAGTGTTAAGGATGCTTCTAGTGACCAGGCTGTCCTAAATAATACATGGACCTACACATGCATAGACGTTGCACATCAGTGGCAGTAAAGAGAGCCCTCCTAGCTACCCAGTGGATTCTTCCTGCCCTCTGGAGGTCCACTTAGATGGGCTGTTCAGTATGCTCAGGACTCTGCCCTAGGGTAGAGGAACATCTCCTGGTGTTTTCTGCATCAGTTTGTCTTTGGAGAAGTGAGATTATAATGCAAATCGCTCGGGTGGGGCCTATAAATTTGCATTTTAATAAATGCTCTGAGAGGCATTGAAGGAGGCCCTCCCACCACTGTGCTCCTGCAGCGTGGATTGTGCTGTGCAACTCATTACCCGACCAGAGTGCAGGCCAGAAGCACGAAGCATAGGTGTGCCCGCAGAGCAGACAGCACAGCTCTCAAGGGGAGACCCGTCCCAGCGTTGCTGCGAATCATGTGCAGCTACAGAGCTGCCTTGTGTATACGCAAGGAGGGTTGCTGTAGGCGCAGCAGTACATATTCTACAGTGGGGAGTGTGGCTCAGTTTTATCCCATGCACTACAAGAAAAAAAAAAAAAACAAAGAAATAATAATAATATAAACTCTAGAAGGCATTCAGAAACAGAAAGCTTTCAGAGATGAGGAGAGGGCAAGGAGAAAAGCTGGGAAACATGACAGAGGCAAAGCCATACATTTGTACACACAGGATGGGTAAGGCAATGATCGTGAGAAACATCAGCAGGTTTTTGAAACTAGAAGGTAAGTGGTAGGATTCTCAACCAGACTAACTATATATGCTGGTACCTGTGAACCAAGCAACTGCGCTGAAGATAGCAATGTGTAATAGAAGGGTCACGCTTGGAATGCCTGTCATTCTGGTCTTCTAAATATGTACTTCCTGTCATGACATACCAAGTATTACTATACTGTCTTTCAAATAATTTTTTTTTAAATAAAGGGTAATAAATGAAAAAAAGAGATACACAAAAAATGTCATAGGGCAGTTCTGCTACAATGCTGTATATGGTTAGATTTCTAAATTTTTGTGTAAATATATGAAGTGTTCATTCCTATTTCTTTCTTCATATTATGTAAGAACTTAAAGTTTAATAAATCAGTACTTGATGGAAAATACCTGTTCCGTGTTATTCGTACAGTGTTTGATATTTAGACAGATAGTGAGGGTAAACTGAACCGTATATATTGCAGGGTAATAATAGGCTCCTTTTCTGGAGGGTTAACAACCTAAGTTTGCAGATCAAAAATTGGAGAAAAGGAAGGGCTGCAATGAAGGCCAACATTTTGGCCCTTGCCTTTCAAGATCAATAAAGACTCAGGACATAGGAGAACCTGTACTGTAACATCTTGGAACTCAGTTGTGCCCGAAATTTCCTGATCAAGGAGATTATGGAGCCACAGAGGAATATATTCGATGATGTATAGTGTGCCTAAGGAGAGTCACATGGAAAGAAAACATTCTCTCAGGCTTTCACAGAGAGCAAAGTGGTCAAGCAATTTGCTTGACATAAAAGTATAAACCAAGGTATATAAAGTAAAGCCATATTAATATACTGAGCTGTGAATGGCTCAAGTCAACAACTTCTGTGGATAACCCACTACTATTGTGGACTGTTGGACCATGTTGGATTGTTTTGCTGAATTCATGTACTTATACAGTATTTAGATGCCAATGGAATACCCATCTCTGACAGGACTGACCAAAAAAAGGGGCTAGAAAGGAAGGACCAGTTTGTATTTGTATATACAGAATAATTAGGATAGATATATAGTTACTTTTGCTTAACTCAGTGAGAAGAAAGATTTGTACTAATAGTGTTTGGACAGGAAATCCTCTCTGCTTATTGTACTATGAATAGCTACTAAGAAGATAACACTGTGCAATGTATTAATATTGAAACTGTCCTATTAATCAGCTTTGAAACTAGCTCATTGATATGTTTCTCAATAAAAAAACTAAAAAATAAGGTAAAACCATATTAATATGCTAAGCTGTGAAAGGCTCAAGTCAACAACTTCTGCGGATAACCCACTACTATTGTGGATTGCTGGACTGTGTGGGATTGTTTTTGCTGAATTCATTCACCTATAGTATTTAGATGCCAATGCAATACCCATCTCTGACAGGGCTAAACAAAAAAGGGGATACAAAGGAAGGATCATTCTGTATCTGTACACACAGTATAGTTAGACTGGATATACACCTACTTTCACTGAAAACAATGAGGAGAAGATTTATACCAATAGTGTTTGGATAGTGTATCCTGCCTTTATCTTGTATTATGGACAACCACTAAGAAGATAACAATGTACAGTGTATTAATTATTGAAACTACCCTGTTAATCAGTTTTGAAGCTGTCTTATTGCTATTTATTTCTTAATAAAATAAAAAAAAGAAAAGAAACCTGGCATGGCCCATAGAATTAAAGCGGTCCTGACACAAGTGTCATCATCATAGAATGAGAGGTCTTCTTCCTCCAGCCAGGTGCCCAGACCACGCAGTGGCCATAGGTGGTCATGTCCAGATTATGCTCTCTTAATGAGCTGGAGGGGAGGCAGGCACTGGCCTGAACCAGGAAGCCTTTTCAGTCTGCGGCCGGGAGCACGTGTGCCTTGTTTCCAAAGCACTGCACTGTAAGTTGAGGTAATAATGAGCCCAGAATAATGCAGTTTCCAGCTGTCTGTGCTGTCTTTCATTGAGGCGAGGCCTTATCAGGTGTGGATTCCTTGCTGGCACATTCTAGAGGACTTACCTGGCATCTGCCCAGGTAAAGGCATTTCAAAAGGAACCTGCCTTCCTGCTATGCAGATGGTAATAGCAGTGGCTGCTACTGAGGCTGGTTCACACCTTGGAGCTCAGAACACAGAGCCCTTCTGCCATGCTGACACCTCAGAGAAAAGCTTGCTGTCTGCAGGCATGCTACGCAGAAGTGGCACGCAGTAACCTCCTCAGTGGGAGAGGGCTTCCGTCCCTGAACATACTACCATGGCACTTTGACCTGCTTTGAGAAAGGGACATGTGCTGAAACTGTCACCTACTGCACCCTCGGAAGTGCCCTTCCTCTTCAGTGAGGGGAGACCTGTCTCTGCAAGTGGACAGGACAGGCCAGACCCCTTCGCCTGGGCACCCATGCTTCTGTCCTCCCTTGCCTTCTTTGGAAAACAGTCACCAAAAGAAAAGGAAAAGCATTGCCATTTGCATTCCGCACCCAAAGTGAGCATTCCACACCCACGTCTTACAAAACTATTGAAACAGTTTTTGACACCCCACTTCAAAAGGTGGCAAATTGAGATTTGCAGAAGCCAACTAATTTGCACACGAAAGCTAGCTGGCACAGTTACTGAATGGCACAGCTCCTTCAGAGCAGGTGTGAAAGACTAGAGTTCCTGTGCTATAATACATGGCCCTGTATACTCTTATTTAAAATTTTTACTTAGGACAGTTAAAAAGCATCATTATAAAACATGTTTTCTTCTTTCTTCTGCTGACCTAGACTCTTATGACAACCCTTTGGCTGGCTTTTCTGCTGGGACTATTCTTCCACCGCAAATTAACCTGCCAGGGTGTCCTTCTGAAACACTAACCTTCCATTTCTCACCTGGAAATGCTATGTTCACTTGCATGTCTCGTTTGCATGAGTCGGGTTTGAAAGCTCTTTTTGCTGTATAACCTCACCAGAAAAGTATGCTGGAACTGAGCCATTGTGATAAGTGAGAAACTGATAGTTGTGACACACTGTTCAGGTAGTTTACGAACAATTATCTCTTTGTGTATTGATTTAATATTTACCACGCTGTAAGTGTTTTTTAAAGTATATATGGATTCCACTCCAGTGAGCCTACAGGAGCAGGAGTCACCAGGCACAGCCTGCCAGGCCCACACTGCTAGGCCCAGCGGAGCCCTGACCTGGGAAGTACAGGAGCACTCAAGTGACACAGAGCTGGCAGCAGGTAACTTGGGTGAGCTACTCTTCCTGGAAGACTCAAGTTGTATAAAAGCAAGGTGCCGAGACAGAACTCGGGGGAGCTAATTTATGTACAAATTCCCAATTCGAGATCTGCTTTGTTATACAACTATAATGATCACTCCTATGGTCTACAGTACAAATCCATTAATTACAAAAGTCTGTTAATTTCTAAATTTCACTAGCTGTTACTAGTATTGCTAATTATGCTACTATAAATAGGAACTCATATACATCTTGATCACATGTTTTCCCTTGGGTATTACTATCAAGAGGTGCTTGGATAATAACTTCAACAAAAGCCCTGCACTGAAGAACAGATGACAGTGCCAAACGGAAACCAATATGTCATTCTCAATCAATAGAGAAGGCAAAACCTGGGGACCACACAAAACAAGAAACTCTGGGACAGAGATACCAAAAACAAGAGGCTCTTTACAGAGAAGGCCGGACTCTTGTGACACAGGTACATACTATCAAACTATGATAGCATGTGACACATGTGTGTGACACATACAAAAAAGTATCACAGAAATAGAGTTCTTTCTTAAATGGAAAATGAAAAAGGGGTAAAATGCATTATTAGGCCCCAATTCAGCAGAACAAACCCAGGAGACATCAGCATAGAAGAAATTGGAAGCCACACACCTGAAATCTCTCAAATAATAGCAACTGAAGTAAAGAGACAACTAAGGGAGAGCGTAGTGGAAATCAGATCAGAGATAATATTACAGGCAAAGAAATAAATAATAACCATAATGAAACAGCTACTAAGCATTTTTGAAGAGAACACTAACAAAATATAGAGAAGAATAAAAAGATGGAATATTTCTATACTGAATGAGCAATATAGAAAAGAAATTGAATGAATTGATTCAAAGAGATGTGCAGGGAATTAAAAACTCAATCACAAATTGGCAACACTTGTTTTTTTGGCAACACCATTTAAATAAAAGTGAAGGCCTTGCTAGGGCAAGGGCCTGAGTTCAATCCCGGTTCTGCCCAAAAAAATGAAAGTGACCTTTAGACCTTGAAGATGCCATTGCATCTAATGAAAGGGTATGGGAAAAAAGATATGGAAGATATATTAAAAATAACTAGGATCCAGGAAATAAGAACTCAACTGCTTCAAGATGATGCAAAGATGAAAAGCATCTAATACTAATAGACATTAGTAAGAAAGAAGGAGTGAACACAAATGATACAGAGAGAGTATGGGCAGAAGTGGTACAAGAGGACTTCCCAAGTATGGGGAAATGATCTGACATCAACCCAATTAAAAATACACCAAGGCATATAATTATCAAGATCCCAGAAATTCCGCACAGAACAAAATACTAAAAACCGCTAGAGAAAAGAAACAGATCACATTTAAAGGAGAACCCATTAGAATAAAGGCAGATTTCTCTTTATAAGATATTAATCCAAGAAGAGCATGAGGAGATATCAGTCATAAATATATATGCACCAAATTTGGGAGCACCCAATTATATATGACAAATTTTAATGGATGAGAAAAATCTAATACCCAATATGACAATCTTAACAGAGGACCTTAACATCCTCTTATCTCAAAAACATAGATCAAGCAGAAAAAAATTAGCAAAGAGGTACCAGAACTGAACCAGACCTTTGAATAAAAGGATTTAGTGGGCATATACAGGATAGTCCACTTAACAATATCTGAATACACATTCTCTTCTGATGCAAATGGGTGATTTTGTAAGACAGACCACATCCTAGTCCATAGGTCATGCTTAACTGTATGCAAGAAAAAGCAAATTACCCCATGCATATTGTCTGACCACAATGCAACAAAACTCGAAATTAATGACAAAAGAAACACAAAAACCCCATAAACATATGGAAATCAAATAACACCCTCCTCAGCAACCAATGGGCTACAGATGAAATTAAACAAGAAATTAAACAATATCTACAATCCAACGAAAATTCAAACACAATTTACCAGAAACTGTGGAATGCAAAGAGAGCAGTTCTTAGAAGGACATTAACAGTGATGAAATCACACATTAGGAAAACAGAATGAAAACAAATAAATACCTTAATGCTTCAGCCCAAGCTCCTAGAGAAGAAGAGCAAACCAAGCTCAAAGGCCAAAGATTGGAGGAAATCATAAATATTGGAGCAGAAATTAATGCAGTTGAGACAAATAAAATATTACAAAAAATTAAAGAATAAAAAACCTGGTTCTTTGAAGGATTAAAAAAATTGACAAATCCTTAGCTAACCTCATCAAAAAGAGGAATGAAAAAAAACTCAAATTCAAGCAATAAGGAATGAAAAGGGCAAAATTACAACAGATCTTGTGGAAATTCAGAAGATCATAAATA
This sequence comes from Ctenomys sociabilis, assembly GCA_004027165.1. Lineage (NCBI taxonomy): Eukaryota > Metazoa > Chordata > Mammalia > Rodentia > Ctenomyidae > Ctenomys > Ctenomys sociabilis. Next base: position 48,536 of record PVKA01000403.1, read on the forward strand.
CTTCGAAAATCACTACTCTCACAGAAATGAAGACACAGAAGAAATGAGCAGATTCCTACATAAGCACAAATTACTAAAACTGAATCAAGATGATATAAAAACTCTGAATAACTCAATATTAGCCAATGAAATTGAAAAGGTAATAAAAAAGACTTGCCAACAAAGAAAAGCCCAGGTCCTCATAGATTCACAGCTGAATACTACAAGAAATTTTGAGAAGATTTAATCCCAATACTCCTCAAACTCTTCAATAAAATAGAAATGGAAGCAATACTCCCAAAATAATTCCTGGATGCAAGTATTAAAATGATACCAAATCTGGAGAAAGACTGAACCAAAAAAGAATTACAGACCAAACTCCCTCATGAACATAGAAACAAAAATCCTTAATAAAATCCTATCTAGGAGCCAAGAAATGGCTTGGTAGAATAAATGCTTCCCTGACAAGCCCAAGGGTCAGAGTTCAATCCCCAGTTCCACCAAAAAGAAAAATAAATAAATAAATAAAATCCTATCTAATAGAATATAGCAAATCAAGATTAAATGCCTTGGGTATGTAGGATTCATTCCACCGATGCAAGGATGGTTCAACATACACAAATCTATAAACATAATACATTATATCAATAGAGTCACACTCAAAAATCACACGATCATCTCAACTGATGCAGAAAAGGCCTTTAACAAAGGCGAACACTTATTTATGATCAAAGCCTTACACAAAATTGGAATAGATAGCCTCCACCTCAATCTCATAAAAGCCACCAACAATAATCAAACAGCCAACATAATTCTAAATAGGGAAAAACTGAAATCTTCTATTCTCAAATCAGGTACAAGACAAGAATGTCCTCTATCACCACTCTCATTCAATAAAGTTCTTGAATCATTAGCTAGAGACATTACATAAGAGAGAAAATAACAACAATAGACAAAGAAGTTAAACTAATGTTATTTGCAGATGATATGATACCCCACTTGGAAGACCAAAAAACTCCACCAAGAAGCTCCTAGAATTAATAACAAAATCAGTAGCATAATAGGTTACAAAGTCAATACTCAAAATTCAGTAGCATTTCTCTTCACTGACAGCAAACACACTGAGAAAGAAATTAGAGAAACATTAGCCTTCACAATAGCATTCAGAAAGAAAGGAAGGAAGGAAGGAAGGAAGGAAGGAAGGAAGGAAGGAAGGAAGGAAGGAAGGAAGGAAGGAGAAGAGGAAGAGGAAGAGGGAGAGGAAGGAGAAGAAGAAGAGAAGGAAGGAAGGAAAGAAGGAAAAAAGAAGTTGGAATTAATTTAACTAAGGAAGTAAAAGATCTGTATGATGAAAATTATAGCACTCTCAAAGAAGAGATGAAAAAAGATTTCAGAAAATAGAAAGATATTCCTTGCTCCTGGATAAGAAGAACCAACATTATGAAAATGGCCACAGTTCCAAAATTGTTATAAAGATTTAATGCAGTCCCTATAAAAGTGCCATAAACATATCTCACAGATAAGGAGAAAACATTTCTAAAATTTATTTGGAACCAGAAAAGACCTAGACTAGCAAAGGAAATATTGTGCAACAGAAACAAGGCAGGAGGCATTTCAGTCCCTGTCTTGAAGTTATACTGCAAAGCTACTATGATAAAATCAGCATAGTACTGGCACAAAAAACAACAGACCTGAGGATCAATTGAATATAGTAGGAGATGCAGACACAACTACAAGCACAGTATGTCATTTTATCTTTGAAAAAAGGGGCAAAGGAAGAAACACAGCCTCTTTAACAAATGGTACTGGAAAAACTGGCTCTCCACATGCCACAAATTAAAACTAGACCTGGGTCTATCACCTTGCACTAAACTAAAGTAAAAATGGATTAAACATTAAAACAGAAACACTAAATCTCCTTGAAGAGATAATAGATAGAAATCTTGAAGACATTAGGTTAGATAAGGCAGGTCATGAACAAAAGTCAAACTGCATTGAGAAATACTTGAAAGAATCAACAACTGGGATCTCATCTTATTGAGAAATTTCTATACACCAACAGAGGGAAAGAAAACTCATAAATTTATAAAATATCTTATCCAATAATCACTCAGACAAAGGTCTTCTACAGGCAGGAGGATGGCAAGTTCAAGGCCAGCCTAGACCACATAGTAAGACCCTACCTCAAAACAGGCAAACAAAAAAATCCATCCCACCCTCACGTTTCCATTTCTCTAGTTCACACTCAAATGAGTGCAGCATAGCAGCTCCCTTGGAGAAAGAACAGAGAGAGGGACAGTCCCTGTTCATGCTGGAGTTACCACATTTCTCTAGTGCTTCCATCCCCCACTAATCAGGCCTCAGCACTCAGCCAGTGGAGCACCCTTATCCTGGGACATAGAGATCCAGCCTGCATCTCCACGGAAGAGAGGAAAGTCCTGCCTCTGTTTAGTGCAGCTTGGACTAGCATTGTTATTTACACAAAGAAGGGCTTCAAAGGTATTTTGTCATCAGAACTTCACAGCTTTCATTGAAGATGCTAATTAAATAGGTTTTCAGCCAGGAAGATATCTCAGTGGCATAAGTGCCTGCCTGGCATGATTAAGGTCCTGAGTTCAATTCCTGGTATCAAAAGAAAAAGAAGTTTTCATTACTCTTTTGCTCCCTGCCTCTGTGCCTGCCCCTCACCCCGATTTGGCAATGAAGTTCTGGTGCTGGGGCCCACTGCCCTGCAGCTGTTCATTCCCACTGAAATCAGGGACCCGTGGGCCATCAGCATATCCTACCTGTGCTCTGCAGCCGAGCTGAGGAGCGTCACGCAATGCCACAGAAGTGCTGACCCGCAATCCCTCCATTTATTCCTCAGTTCCGGGGTTAGGGGATGGGCCTTCCATTCATTAGGGACAAGGACAGAAGTCCACTCCAAAATGCACACCAGGGTTTTTAGATTCTTTTGTTTATTTTAAAGAGTCTACATCACCTACACGTTGCACTACGCAGGCCACAGCTGCATCCACATGTCCTTGAATGGACTGAGCAGACAGGAAGAGTCCCCATTATTAAATCTGCCACGTGGATATGCAGCTCCAGCCTCATTCAGTCCAGCTTCTGTGTACCTTGTTTTAGTCTGCTCTTCCTCATCTTACCTAATTTGATATCCATATGGATTGCAAACTCTGCAGTTCCGTTAATGTGTCCACCTTCTTTTGACTTTATGGTTAACATCTTAGTCTGTGCTAATTGCAAATCTCATTATAAATATCTTGACAGCAAAGAACATGCAGTGGAGACATGAAGGAAACTGATACATCTCAGTGAGAAGATTATTCTTAGCGAAAATAATTATTATGCAAATGATTCAATTTAAGAATGAGGAGGAGCTGCTTTTGCTTGTGGGCTACGTAGCGAAGCTTAGGAATTTGGAGCACTCTGAGCTCTGAGAACCAGCCAGATATCGACAAAATGCTAAGTGCGGACTCCATGCCTCAGACACATCAGATGCCAGAGAGCCTGGCTGGGGAATGTAACCAGGAGAGATGTCTGTGCTAGTGACTGCTCCAGGGATGACACCAGGGAGGGAACTTAGGGCCCTCCCCACAGATGCTACAGCAAAAGTAAGTAGCTCCTTTAGTGCATATTCCAGACTGTCTGATCCACTTGGTCAGAGCCACTGTCACAACTAGTTGGTATTTCTTTATGGTAAAACACTCTGAGTCCTTTCTCCTTCTCTCTCTGTCTTTCTCTCTCTCTCTCCCTCCTTCCTTCCTTTCTTCCTCTCTCTCTTTCTGGTTGGTGCAGGAACTGAACTCAGGCTCTTGTGCTTGCCAGGCAGGTGCAGTGCTGCTGAGCTACATTTCAGCCCTCAGAATTATTTCTTCTAGCTTTCTGCCAGGTACAGTGCATGGCTGGTACCTACGGTCTCCCTCCTGTTGGTCAGCACACTATAATTGTCCTCCCCCACCCCCGTCATTTAGATCTTGGCACTTACCCCAAGGGATTAAATTCTTCAGAATGGATCCTCATAGAACATTCTGGTTGTATTTCTTTCTTTTTCTTAAAAAAAAAAAGTTTATTAGAACATATTAGATATGCATAAAGATCTTATTCAACATAGGGAAATTGTGCCCATACATGATATATTTTCAATTTTAGGTTGTATTTCTGAGGGTTGTGTCTATATTAGTACCACATCATTACTATTTCAGAGATGTCTATACTGGAGTTAGGAAAAAAATATAGACAAAGTCTTGGGATTGTGCAGGTTTTCATTTTCTTTTTCTTCTGTCGCTTTGCGGGCTTTGGTTGATTCACAGACATCTCTAGCAGGCAGTGAACCAGAGAAGGCTCCTGCCCTCGGGAAGAAGGTGTCTGGACGTGATGAAAGATTTCCTGAGTCCTATAAACTGCATAAAATCAGTGGAATTATGGGGAATAATGGGGATGGTCCATTTCAGAGAGTGGCGTCTGGGAAATTCTTTCCATGGCATTTATTTTTAAGCTAAGCTAAGGAGAATGAAAGGGAAGTGAAGTGAGGAGGGAGGAAAACCTTATTCATGGAGAGAAGCTGCTGTAAAGAACCTGTGCCATCTGCAAATGAAGGGAGAGGCCTTACATTCCAGCCATCAGTGAAGGGCTGATTTTACGTGATGGTTCTGGAGGCTGCAAGACTCATCTCTGGGGTGAGAATCAGAGAAGGAATGGGAGGAAATGTGGTGGACTACAAAGCCTGAGCTGAGATGTTCTTATGTTCTTTAGAGAAACTCAGTGCAGTTCTTCAAAAATAAATGGAAGCTGTAGGCTGGGAAGGTAGCTCAGTGGAATAAATACCCACCTGGCAAATATGGGGTCCTTGCTTCAATCCCTAGTACCACAAAATAAATAAATAAATAAATAAATAAATAAATAAATAAATAAATACTCCATCAAGCAAAGGAAATTTCAGCAACCTACGCGTCTCTCGAAGCAGCCCTGGGGTCCACACTGTCAATGCAGGTGCTTTCTCTGGTGCTTAATCAGCATGTCTTCAGAGAAGTTTACAACCTGGATTCAGAAAGAAGCTTTCCAAAGTTTCCAGTTAACTTCTTCAGAACTGAGGTATCAGAGTTGAGGGGCAGAATATGGGGGAGTCAGTGGAGTTTCACAGGCAGTGGCTGGGGAGAGGAAATAGGAGCCCTGAAATATTTAGAACATCTCTGAGCACATCAAACCTAGGACATTAGATTTTATTTTATTTGTTTATTTCTATTTTTTATTTTTACTTTTTTGAGGTTGGATCTCACTATGTAGTGCAGCCTGGCCTTGAATTCATCTCTGTAGCCCAAATGGCCTCCAATTCACAGTGATCCTCCTGCCTCTGCCTCCATGTTGCTAGGATTGTAGGTGGACACTGCCATGTGTATTTGGAGGTTAACTTTTAAAAAGAAAGTGGAAAATTGATTATAGAGGCTCAGTTTGGGACTTTGTGGCAGAACTCCCTGCAGAGAAGCTGGGTGCAAGACCCACCAGGCTAAACCAGGGCAGAGCATCTAACCAGTGGGGCACGGTGGGTTTGTTCCATGGACTGCAGGGATCCGAGCACAACAGCCAGACCCAAGCCAGGCCCAACTGCTCAAATTTGACTTTTGTAGATTCTGAGCGGTGAGCTGAGGCGTACAGCTAGGCCCAGTGGGCAGAGACCAAGGGGAGCATCCTCTCAAGACAGAGGCAGCAAGAGATAACTGGGTGACCTGCCCTGCCTGGAAGACTCCAGGTACATCAAGGGGAGGTGACCAGACAGAACTCGGGGCAACTAATTTACATACAAATTCCCAGTTTAGTATCTGCTGAGCTATACAGCCATAATGTTTGCTCTTATGCTCTAAAATACAAGCCCATTATTTACAAAAGTTTGTAAACTGCTAAATCTCATTACCCATTATTACTATTGCTAATTGTATGACTATAAATAGGAAACCATATCTGCCTCAACCACATGTTCGCTCTTGGGTAATAACATTGGGAGGTGCTTGGATAATTACCTCATCAAAGCTGTATACTGAGGGATAGAGGAGAGTGCCAAGCAGACACCAGTATCTCACTTTGAGCCAATAGAGGGGGAAAAATCTTGGGACACGCATAGAACAAGAATCTGTGATGCAGGAGAGATGTCCAAAGAATGGATTACTTACAGCAAGGCTCTAATTGCAGTCATACAGCTACCTACTATCAAACTTTCACAAAAAACATCACAGCAAACAAAATAAAGAGTTTTCTCTAAAATAGAAATGACACAGTGAAGGAACAAAATGCAATCTCAAGCCCAAAGCCCACACAGAGCAAATTTAGGAGAGACTACCATAGAAGAATTTGGAAGTCACACACCTGAAATCTCTGAAATAATAGCATCTGAAGTAAAGAAACAACTGTAGAAGGGCAAAGAGGAATTCGGATCAGAAATAATAGCATCTGAAGTAAAGGATCAATTGCAGAAAGGTTCAGAGAAAATCAGATCAGAAATAATATCTCAAGTAAAAAAAGAAATGATAACCACATTGAAAGAATGATGAAGCATTTCTAAAGAAGACACTGACAAAAAAATTAGAGGAGAATAGAAAAACAATGGAAACCTTGAACGAGCAACATAGAAAGGAAATAGAACACATGAAACAGATTTAAAGACATATTCAGGAAATTAAAAACTCAATTAAAAGTTGGCAAAACAGCCGGGCGTGGTGGCGCATGCCTGTAATCCCAGCACTCGGGAGGCTGAGGCAGGAGGATTGTTGTGAGTTCGAGACCAGCCTGAGCTACAAAGTGAGCTTAAGGCCAGCCTGAACTGCATAGTGAGACCCTGTCTCAAAAAAAAAAAAAAGACAAAAAAAAAAAAAAGAAAAGAAAAAAAGTTGGCAAAACCATCTGAATGAAAGTGAAAATAGACTTTGAGATCCTGAAGACACCGTTGCAGTTAGTAAAAAGTAAGATCTCTTTAAAAAACTAGCATCCAAGAAATTATAATTCAACAGCTTCAAGACAATGCAAAGATGAGCAACACAAGACTAACAGGCATCAGTGAGAATGAAGGAGCCAACGCAAACAGTATAAAAAGAATATGGGCAGAAGTAATAGCAGAAAACTTCCCCAATATGGGGAAACAGTCTGACATTCAAGTAACTGAGGCATGTAGAACTCCAAATAATATCAATCCAATTAAAACCACACTAAGGTATATAACAAACAAGATCCCTGAATTTCAGCACAAGAACAACAAACTGAAAGCTGCTAGAAAACAGAAACAGACCACATTTAAAGGAAAACCCATAAGAATAATGGCAGATTTCTCAACATAAACCATCAAGTCAAGAAGAGCATGGATTGAAGTATTTCAAGTCCTACAAGAAAAAATTCTAACCCAGACTGATATACTCTGCAAAACTCTCTTTCAAGTTTAATGGAGAAGTGAGATAATTCCATGAGAAAGAGCAAATAAAGAAATTCGTGGCCAGCCAGAAATCTCAGTGGACTAAAGTGCCTGCTTAGGCAGAGAGCAAAAGCTGGGGCTCAGTCCCTAGAGAGCTATACCGGACCTGCCTCGAGGGTGCTCTTAGAGGGCAACTGAGACTAGGTGTGAGGGCGCATGCCTGAAGTCCCAGTGCATGTGAGTCTGAAAGCAGGAGAATTGTTACGAGTCCAATCCTCAACCTTATTCCAAATATATAAGTAAATATATAACAAAACCAATCACAAAACCAATCATACACATAGTAGTGAAAGATATTTTAAAAAGGAATCAAAATGACCACAATTCTAAGAATGACAATGGGAAGAACCCACCATATAAGGCAAACAGTTAAATATAGGAGAAAACTAAGTAACCAGCAGGAGGAAAATAATATGACAATGTAAGTCAATATGTATCAATTATCACCATCAATGTAAATGGACTCAATTCACCAACTAAAAGAAGATTGGCAGAGTGGACTAGGAAGCAAAACCTAACACTATGCTATGTACAAGAAACACATTTCACCCATAAAGAAATTCATACACTGAAAGTCAAAAGATGGAAAATAATCATGCTCCAGAATCTCTGAAAAATCAGGGGTAGCAATCCTGATGACAGATAATCTAAACATCAAACCAAGAGTGATCAACTGAAATAAGGAAAGTCACTATATAATGGTTAAAAGAAAAATTCAAATGAAACACATAACAGTCATAAATTTGTATGCACCAAATATGGGAGCTCCCAACCATATTAGACAAATTTTAATGGATATGAAAAAATCTAATATTCATATTACAATTTTGCAGAGGACCCATTTATCTCAAAAACATAGAGCAAGGAAACAAAAAATTAGCAAAGATGTGGAAGAAATGAACCAAATATTTGAGCAAATGGGCTTAGCGTACACACACAGAGTGTTCCACTCTATTTCTGGATACACATCCTTTTCCACTGCAATGGGACATTTTCTAAAATAGATCACATCCTCGTCCATAGATCATGCTTAACTATAAGCAAGAAAACACAAATCACCCCATGCATATTATCTGACCACAATGTGGTGAAACTGGAAACTAATGACAACAGAAACCAAAAAACTCCATAAACCTAAGGAGACTAGATAACACCCTCCTCAGCAACCAGTGTGTCACAGATGAAATTAAACAATATCTGCAATCCAACAAAAAAATTCGGGCACAACTTACCAGAATATGTGGGATGCACTGAAAGCAATTCTTAAAGGGAAATTGATAGTGGTGAACTGACACATTAGAAATATGGAACAAGAACAAACAAATACCACAGTGCAGCTCCTCAAGCTTCTAGACAAAGAAGAGCAAGCCAAACGCAAAGTCCAAAGGCAGGAGGAAATTATGAAGATGAGAGCAGAAATTAATGCAATTGAGACAAAGAAAACAATACAAAGGATTATTGAGTAAAAAACTGGTTCTTTGAAATATTAAATAAAATTGATGAAGCCCTAGATAACCTTATCAAAAAGAGGGAAGAAAAAGCTTAAATTCAAATAATGAGGAAGGAAAAGGGTAAAATTACTACAGATCCTGTGGAAATTCAGAAGATGGTCAATAGCTACTTTGAAATTTTTTACTCTCACAGAATCAAGGACACAGAAGAAATGGACAGGTTTGTAAATAGGCACAAGTTGCCAAAACTGAATCAAGATGATATAAAAACTTTCCAATATCAGCCAATGAAATTAAAAATGTAATAAAATCTTACTGACAAAGAAAAGCCCAAGTCCTGACAGATTCACAGCTGAATTCTACAAGAAATTTAGAGAAGATTTAATCCTGATACTCCTCAAACTCTTCAATGAAATGGAAAAGGAAACAATAGTTACAAAATCACTCTTGGAGACAGTCATTCTTGGAAGCAAGTACTGATGCAAAAGCTGGAGAAAGATTGAACCAAAAAAAGAGAACTACAGGCCAATCTCCCTCATGAACATAGATGCATAATTCCTCAATAAAATCCCAGCTAATAGAATACAGAAAATCATCAAGAAGATTATACACCACAACCAGGTAGGCTTCATTCCAGGCATGGAAGGATGGTTCAGTATATACAAATCTATAAATGTAATATGTCATATTAATAGAGCCAAAACTAAAAATCACATGATCATCTCAATTGAAACAGAAAAGGCCTTTGACAATGTCTGACACTCATTTATGATCAAAGCCCTATAGAAAATTAGAATAGAAAGCCTCTACTTCAACCTGATAAAACCCATCTATTACATTCTAACAGCCAACATAATGCTAAATGGGGAAAAACTGAAAGCTTTTATTTTCAAAACAGGTACAAGACAAGGATGTCCTCTATCATCACTGCTATTTAACATAGTTCTGGAATCATTACTTAGAGCTATTAGACAAGAGAGAAAAATAAAGGAATATGAAAAAGTAAAGAAGTTAAACCATCATTACTTGCAGATCACATGAAACAGTATTTGGAAGACCAAAAACCTTCACCCAGAAGATCCTAGAATTAATAAGCAAATTCAGCAGCATAGAAAGTTACAAAGTCAATACCCAAAAATCAGTAGTATTCCTCTACACAAATATCAAACACAGAGAAATTAGAGAAACAATCCCCTTCACAATAGCATTCCCCCCCCAAAATACTTCGAAGTTAATGTAACAAAGAAAATAAAAAAGATCTATACAATGAAAATTCTAGTACTCAGAGAAAGAGATTGAAGAGGATTTCAGAAAGTGGGAAGATATCCCTTGCTACTGGATCAATCTAGCTAGTCCCCTTTTGGACACTTTCCGAAAAGAACTGAAAACATCATACCATAGTGACATATGTGTATCCATGTTCATAGCAGCACAATGTGTCATAGCCAAATCTTGAAAACAACCAAAATGCCCATCACTGGATGAATGGATGGAAGACATGTGTTATTTTTACATAATGGAGTATTACTCAGCTAGAAAGAAAGACAAACTCAAAACCTTCATCGGGAAGTGGATGCAACTAGAGGCTCTACTCATAAGGGAAATAAATCAGACCTGCATGTGTAAATATTGTGTTGTCTCCCTAGGATAAGAACACAGAAGAAGAAATAGACCCTGAAAAATATAACAGATATAATAAAATGGAAAGAAATAGAACTTAAGGATTAAGCAACAAAGATGAGAGAAAAGAGAAAAGATAGGAAAAAGGAAAAGGGAAAAGCATGCAAGTGTATATACAGGATGGCTGAGGTGACTGTACTAACAATTTCCATCAGTTTTTTGAAAATAGCAGTTAATTTGTAGAATTTTCACCTTGACTCACTCACTGCTGATTTCTGCAATCTAAGCAGCTGTATGGAGGACAGCAATGTATAACACAAAAGCCGTACTTGAACACCTGCTGTCTTGGTCTTCTCAGTGTGTACCATTTGTAACGTCTTATCAATTATTACTATACGGTCTTTAAAATAAATTTTTCAAAAGGCATATAAAAAGAAAAGAGAGAGAGACAGGAATAAAAATTTAAGTCTTGAAAGTAAGCAGTAATATTCAATTATTCATCCAGTCTTCCATAACTAAATCTGTTAATCTGAGCAAGAGACTGAATGACAAAAATAGATAATATATCAACAATTATTGTCAACTATATTTGTTTTGAAAATCTGTAACATATGTATTGTATGTTACTCTGCATACAATTTAAAAATAGAAAAAAGATAACAAAATGCAATATAATAACTCTTGTCAATTTCCTGTCATTTGATGTTGAAATTCTGTATCGCTTTTATCATTTTAAAAATTCTCTTTAAAATTAAAACTTAAAAATAAACGAGACATTTTATTGAAAACGTAGAAAGCCCTTTATTTAAAAAAAAAAAAAAAAGTGGCTCGGTTGTCTTCCTTAGGTTGGGATACTCTTAATTTTTCTTCTCCTTTCTCTCACAAAGAGGGGAAGAAAGTGAAACCTTCCCTTTCATGGAGACAGAACCCCCAGCGTCTGTGCCCGGGGTTGTGGATTGAGTGCTGGCTGCTGGGTGCTGAGCAAGGACACAGGGAGACGGGAATCCAGGGCTTATTTTATTTGGGAAGGAAAAGAAGTAATAAAGCTGCGGTTAAGGCAGACAAGGTTTTGCAGAAGATGCAGGAGGGCGGGCGCACAGCTGCCGGGGGAGAGGGTGCGAAAGGCGGCGGAGCCCGCGGGTGAGCCGCAGCCCTGCAGCCGGGTGCGGGCTGGAGCAGCCTCCCTCGGGACTCGGACTTCCCAGGAGAGCTCCGGCGAGGGCGCGCTACCGTGCTGCGCCCCGGGCGTCCTCCGTGCCTCGCGCTCTCATTTTCCTGTTCGGAGTCTGGCTGGTCTCGCCTAGAACTTCGCCTGTACGCGGAAATGTGAATGCGCTGCACAGGCCACAGCCGCTATCCTTTGGCAAAGAGGAGCGGCAAGCCACGAGGAGCGGAGCAGCCCGGGCGTCCCGGCGGGCTCCGGGGCGGGAGCGCGCGGCGGGCAGCGCGGGGCTGGCGTTTCGCGCGGCGGAGACGCGCTGCGGTGCTCAGCAACGGCGATCGAGTCACCAGCGCGGCAGCTGTGCAGCACGGGAATGTGCTGCGCTAAACGCTTCCGTTCGGGCGCAATTTATGGTCAGTGCACGCCAACGTCTTCCGCACACAGATCTGACCGTAGCGAGTTCCGTGGTCATGGGACCCTCGGCAGACGAAGACTAAGCCCCCCGCTCCCTGGGCTCGCGCCCGTCCCGCAGCCAGGCCCAGCGCCCGGGCTGGCCCTGCTCACTCGGCCTTTTCTGAGGTCGCACGCATGGCACACAGGGCGGCGCGTCGCAAGCCTTCTCGCCGGAGCGGCCCTCACCCGGAGCGCCGCGGTGCGCTGGGGTCCGTGTGTCGGTAGGGCTCCTCCGCCCCACTTGGTATTTCTGAATACTGTTTCAGTTTATTTCTTTGTCAGGGCATGATTATCTGCTTGTGTAAAAGGTAGTTGATTTTTCCCTATTTTGAGATTACAAATAAAGCTTAATAAATTACTAACTTAAATTCAAAATATAAAGTGCATAAAGACCAAAAACATAATTATAGTAAATTAGCTGGTGACACACACAGATGTATCTATAACCATAGCAATGTCTCTGTCTGTCTGCCTGTCTGCCTGTCTGTCTGCCTGCCTGCCTGCCTGTCTGTCTGCCTATCTATCTATCTATCTATCTATCTATCTATCTATCTATCTATCTATCATCTATCTACCTGTCTGTCTGTCTGTCCGTCCGTCTATCATCTAATCTAGCTACCTAGCTATTTGGTTAGTCTATCATTCCAAGTTCTTAAAATATATTGTAGGGCTAGCGAGATAGCTCAGCGGACTAGAGCACACTGGCCAGGGTTCGATTCTCAGAGGGCCCTGCCAGCCCCGGCCCGGGGAGCGCTGTGACAGCGCTTCAGACTGGGTGTGGCGGGCGTGCCTGTAATCCAGCACTTGGGAGGCTGAACACAGGAGAATCACTCCTGGTCGGATCTACGTGATGAGACCCTGTACTAAACACATTTAAAAAAGACCATGTAATAGGAAAGGAAAGGGTTATTGAAAAGTTAAATCACTTTTAACTAGAAGACATAAATAGATGTTGTCTGAAATGCATAAATGGAGGAATAAGAATAAAGCATTAATATTTATAAGTATATAGAAAGCACCAGAAAAATCATCTAACTTATTTATAAAATGGCTTCTTCTGGTAAATTAAGACATACATTAGGGAACTAAAGTTTCGTTTTGTCCTTTTTCATTTCTCTTTTTTTCTTAAAGTGCAATTAAATCTTTAAAAATTTTTAAGATAATATAAGTCATGACATACAAACGACTTTTTTTTTTTTCTCAGCATCCTTCAAGTAAACCTGAACATGGCTGCCTTCCAACTGGCTTCCTCCTCATAAGTTCGCGCGCCTTCTTTCTTACCTCCTCTTCCTTTTTCCCCTCTTTGTTTTCTTCCTCCTCCTCCTATTCCTTCTCTTTTTCCTAATAGGGGGGATTGATGTCAGAGCCTTTGCACTAAGCTACATCCTCAGCCCTTTTTATCTTTAATTTTAAAACAGGGCCTCTTGAAGTTGCAAATCTCTGAGTGGGCTTGCAGTTCTCCACCTTAGCCTGCCCGAGTGGGGACTACGGAGTGTGTG
>PVKA01000403.1:62255-208400 GCA_004027165.1 Ctenomys sociabilis
GATTGAACTCAGGCCCTTGCACTTGCCAGGGAAGCATTCATTCTATAAAAACTCTTTCCCTTTCTGAATAGTGCCATTTCCTTACCTCTTCAAAATTAGCATCTCATCAGAACTGGTGTGGTGGCGCATGCCTGTAATCCCAGCCCTGGGGAGGTTGAGCCAGGAGGATCTCTGTGAGTCTGAGGCCAGCCTAGAGGCTATAAAAGTGAGCACAAGACCAGCCTGAACTGCATAGTGAGACCCTCTTCTGTTTTCAAAAAACACAAGAGTCTTATCTTTGCCACTCCTATCACTATTGCGCTGTAGTTGGAGCTGTTATACCTTCTATGATTCTATGTGTGTGACAGGAGAGGTCCTGATAGAAAGCTGATGGCGCATTGGCTCAGAACAACTGAAGACAACAAAGATTTCGCCCCCGTGGCATCTGCTCAGGTCCAGGTGACGAGCATAATCTACCTACCACGAGAATGTATAGAAACTCCCTGAGCAAGTTAAATGATTTGGGGAATTACTTATGGGATCAAAATTTCCCTCATCTGGAACATGAGAATCTAAAACATTATTTCCTCCAAATAAACAAAGCAAAGCAAAGCAAAACAAAACAAAACATTAGAAAGCCCACTGAGAGGGAATTCAAATAGAGGCTAGTCAGTCAGGGTGCTAGGAATGTGGGACACAGGGGGAAAAGATCTCAAATATGGCATGGAAACCGTGAGGAATCCTGTTCCTCAGAAGGATGAGAAGCGTCAGAAGAAGAAGCAATTTTATAGAGCTCTTCTTATTTCCCTGGAGACTAATACATGGATATATCTTTAAGAAAACTTTCATTAGATTTCAGTAGTTTGGCTTTAATAAATTCAGTGTATCTTTGGGATTTTCCAGGAGAAAATATCACACAGGTTGAGTGAAACCAGAGAGGAGAGCGCATGTGCCAGCTCTGCCCCGTCCTTACTTTCCACCTTTACTGATATGAAGTAGTCGTGAGATGCCAGCCCCAGTGTGAAAGCCTCTTGACTACTCATGAAGAGCTCTAGCATTTACGATCTTGTGGGAGCTGCCCTGGCTTGCCGAGGAAGTGGAATTTTGAGAATTCTCTTATGAAAGATTAATAGGGCCATGGAAAAAGATGTGAATTTCTGGTGGACATATAATTCACAACTGGCCTTTTGGGTAAGAAACTGCTGTTAAAAATTGCCTTATTGTCTTAAGTTCCTTTTACCTTAAAGCTAATAATTTGTGCCTAACTGCTAACCTTTTGAAATTCACATTAGAAAGTAACACATATTTTTATTTTTACTTTTAGAGAAAGCACACAGTTGGAAACATTACATTCATACAACTGTTTTATAACAGAAAATTAATGCTAAACAATGCAAAAAATGAACACATTTTTAGAAGCACCATTTTATAACAATCATTATTTTAAAAATATCTCACGTTTGTTACTTCCTGGTCTGTCACAGATAAGAGCGGTGTTACTTATAAGAGGGGACTGTGTATAAATAGTACAGAAGTGCAATTTCTAAAATTAGTCTTGTTACTTAGAAGTTACTTGTGTCCCCAGCTCCTCTGCTCAACAAAATAAATATATTCATGATCAGGTTTTGACTCTGCTACTCAAATTTTAGATTCTTCATTTACAAAATAATATCGCTGTGCTGGCCTCGCCCCTGGGGCCCTCTGAGAGCGACTGACTGGGTGTGGTGGCACATGCCTATAATCCCAGCTCTTGGGAGGCTGTAAATAGGCAGATCACTAGAATCCGATCTAGTGGTGAGGCCCTGAACACCCTGTGGACCCTTCCCTAAAAAAATAGAAAAAAAATTAAATAAAATAATACCAAAATTTCTGAAGCTGTACAAAGTTAGGAAAATTAAACAAAATCAAAACAATCTATTATTTATTTTTGTATCCCCAGCCCCTAGTGAATTTATTATTAATATATTTATAAAGGGACTAATAAAATAAAACACTATAAATTAACAACTAAATGTTGAGTGGATAATCTTTTCCTGAAATCATCATTCATTGCTATAGAGTTTTACATATTTGCTGCCCGCCTTCCCTATAGCGTACACACAGTCCGTTAAATTTTTTATTAGAATACCAGAAAATGACACTTTTATTAATAACATGCTGTGGCTGAAATAATTTTTAGAAAACACGCGATACAAGGACGGTAAACACATAGAATGCACCCCTTTCCCTTCGCGTTTGCACCGCCGGAATTGCTGCACTCTGCTGCCGCCCTTCCCTAGGCACGGTGGAGAGGCGCATTGCACATGCTCAGTCGGACCCGATGGAATGAATTCACCGAAAGGCGAAGGCCGAGGTGGCCAAGGGGACTCGGCCAAGGATCCGCCCCAGACCGAAGACAATGACTTCTGTCTCTGTACTTTTAAGTCCCGACTCTCCTTTTGTAAGTAAAATTCTGCTTAAATTTGATTTTGCCTTATTTCATTTGTCTTTTTTAGAATACTCTTTTAAGAAATCAGGTGGTTAAATGATTTTAAGTGAATTAGGTAGGACAGTGGCTAAATTCACATGGAAGGAAACAGACCTCGATGAAATATTTCTCACTGAAATGAAGTGGCAGACAGGTGTAAGGTGTTAATAATTAACACCTAGCATTTAAACAATAACAGAGTACAGCCTGAGGAAACAAAACCAGAAATTGTGAACATACACTGAGATGACCTAGAAAGAAGAAAATAAGGTCAACCAACACATACAATCTATTTGTTCTACAAATTTAATAATAAAAAGTTCAATTTGCACTTAATATAAAATGGGGATTAGAAATGTATTTCACTATTTAAATAATTTATGTTCTTTGTCCCCAATTTAAACTGCTATATCCAAAATTATGCATCACTTTTACCAGTACTGATCAACTTAAGGCAAATGAGATGGCAAACACTGAAATTTCTTTAGATGCCTCAATCTGTAAATCTAGTCCTTACTTGTGACAGGTGTACTGGAGAATCCTAGTGACAGCTCTGTTTTTCTAAGCAATAACTGAGGATTTACATTTAGAGCCAATTAGATTTTTCTATAAGATGTATTATGTATCTCAATGATGCATTTGACTCTTAATAATATAACTCAGTATACCCTGTAGGTCAGATAAATAAAGATAAACATTTTGGGAATGAATCCAACCAACATGTCCAGCCAAATGCAAGTAAAGTAAATGGTTTTCCTTAAAGTGATGGTCCTTAAAGTAATGATCGTCCGCAAGACTAAGCAACACAGAGGTCAGCTGCTGGAGCTGCATTCAGTAAGTCACCGCAGAGCTCCTGTCATGCTCCATGAAAACAGATGTGTCATTCATTAGTGAAAAGAAGCCAGAGCCTGCTCTCTGGGGAGCTTTCCAGTGACTGTCTTAGCTGATTTGAGGTAAGACTGCAAAGTCTGTTAGGGCTTCAGGAGCCAATAGAAGATGCAAGGCTTTGCCCTCTCACTTTCGTTTTGTTCCTTCTTTAGAAGTCTAGAAAAGTATTAAGCTGTCAGTCTGTCAAGTGTAAGTTAGGATCCATTGCTTACCACACCAACATGGAAGCCTTGGATTACCCTAAGTGACGCATCCCTGTAGAACATGGCAGCGTCACAAGCCCAAAGCACCCTGCACATCTGGGTCGCGGTGAACAGGAAATGATTACTCCTAAAGCAAAACTGTTTCAGTGCTAAGTCCTGGTAATTTATTGTGTCTGTGGGCCTTTGCTAGGTTCTAGTTTGCAGCCCCTGGGAAGGTAAGCAGGGAGCTTGCTGACTTTGGGAATAATTCTGGGAGCCCGTGAGAAGACAAGACAAAAGCTGGTCTTCGGGCTCATCTGCAGCAGGCGGGTTGTTTATCAAAGAACCCTGCTCAAGGAATGACAAGTCTGGCCAAACTACCCAAAGCTCAAGCACAGTGACCCAGAAGGAAAGGAAATCATTCCTCCCAAACTGCCCCTGGAGAGAGGACGAAGAGCAAAGCAGAAGAATGCAGCTAAGACTCACAGCACAGAAGTCAGTTAGGCCTCAGTAAGCTCAGCTTGCTACATGTGGAGGGGGCTGTGTTATACTTACATTGCTCGGGGAATAAGTAAATAAAACTTACAAAGTTCAGAGCCAAAAGTTTCTGGGTTCAGATGGGTACTGTTAATTTATTTGTGAATTTAACAAATAGCTCCTCTTGCCTGACTCGAAAACCATGGACTTCAGGAGTTGAGAGCGCTGCCAATGAAACATTTTGAGATGATGGGCAACTTAGATGAAAATCCACCTCTGTCAGATCTGGGACTGGGCACTAAAAATGCCTCAGTGAGGCAGTCCCTGCACCAGCCAGCTGTGCTGCCACACTGTGGGGAGATAAAATCAAGCTTGAACACACTGCTTGCCGTCTCCCCATTTTCAACCGTAGTTCAGCTGTCTTCAAGTTGCAGAGTGAGCACAGGCCAAGTTATTAATTTGGATCACAGAAGGACAGAGAGTAACTGTCATTGTCACGTCTTAGGTCTTTGCAGTGAAAGGACTTACTTTTCTTAACAAAAAGCTTCAAAATTAAATGTAAAATGTCTGATGTGGAGGATTAGCTGATGGGCCCTTGGAATACCCAGCGGGGCTGAGTCAGTGTGGTTCTGGGCGCAGAAGGCCCACCTGAAGACTGTTGCCAACAGCACGAAAGGAGTCCTGGAGGGCAAGATGACACGCTGCTGCTGGACAAGCCTGTCCACTGGCTTTGCTGGTATGAGCTTGGCTGTTCTCATCCTCAGAGAAGCTCAGGTCCTCCCTGTCACTGGGGATGACCCTGGTTCTCTTCAGGGGAGCCAGGTTCCTTGCATTGGTATTGCTTCCTGAGCTCTTGCAGACCCTGCTAGCAGAGGCCCTTTAGCCCACTGGTGCAGACTCTAGCTCCCACCACTGACCTGTGAGCCTTACCATGGCAGATCCTTGATACAGATCTCTGAGAGACATTGTCTGGGCTCTGGGTCTCCAGAGGAGGACGTTACCCCAGGCTCTAGTCTTCAACTTGATTTGAGTCAGCCATTGCCACGTGATCCAGGCCCTTAGCTAAATTCTTTGTGTCTAGTCTGGCATGTGGGCAATCACTTGCACTTTTGATTTTACTTTCGGGGTAAATATTATAAAATAATCTTACAAATTATATGTCCTGTATTAAATCTATTCCCTTGCAAACCCTGACTATAACATCTGGGAAGCTAGCAGAACTTTCAGAAAGTAGCTTGGGAACACTAAAGACTCCATAGCAGTGTTTTCATATGCCAAGAGCTTATTTCTTCCTAATTTATCTACCAAGAGATACCACTATTTATTTTGACCCATAGACCCAAACACATTAGGCCCAATTCCAATATATCAGGCTTTTTCTTCTTGCCTATTTTGGAGGAATGCTGTTGCCTATGTTATATATTCAGTAATGCAGTGTGAATCTTATTATATAAAACTTGCATATTAAATAGTTTTTGGTAAACATACTTTTGATAGACAAGATGAGATCATAAAATGAGTTCTAAATATATTTTCCCATTGCTTTAGCTATTTTAAACTACGTTCAACTTTAGCTTGGAGCTTTTGGTTGAGAAAAAAATAAGTTCCTTTCTTTGGATCTATGCCTTCCAAGTTGCAAAACTTTTGAGCTGAAAATGAAAAAAAACCCACACTTTATTAGAAACTTATGAAAACATTTTTTGTCAGCTTTAAAGGAGTACCTTGGGCTGATTAATTTTGCTACAGTATATACCAACTTAATCCATCAAGATATGCTTCCTAACTCAGTGTAGTGGTTCCTGGGGTCATGAATTTAATTGGTTCTGTATTCTGGGGAAGATGCTCACATTCGTGCTCCCTCGGGAGGACGCCAAGATCACATCTCCACTTCTCATGGAGCTCACAAATGGAAACCCAATTCACCTAAAATGTTTGCTATCAAACTGAGTTGTTTGAAAAAAGAAGAGTTTGTGAGCCCCGGTGTCACTGTACATGTGAACAAAGTGCATCCTACTGATACTGGGGACAGGGACACTTAAGAGAATGACTCCAGTTCATGGGACACTGAGTTGGGGACATAAGGCGTCCTCAGATAAAGGTAACTAAGCAACCCTTAAAAAAAAAAAGACTGAAAAGGATCCAATAATCATTGTTAACCCTCACTGCGTGCGTATGTTCTGTCTTATATTGGCTAAGGATGTCTCGTTTGTGAAATATCATTTTTGTTCTCCTTTTAGGCAGGAAAATAAGTTTCGCAGCATCACACTGATGGACTGAGATCCAAATCCGTGTCTCAGTGAGTCTCCCCCAGGGCCCATTCTAACCCCTGGAAAGTGAGTGGTGTTTTCTGAACCAGATAAACCAGAGACAACTTCAAAGTGGAATCAAGTGCATGCAGGGCCCTGACTTGGGATGCAGGTGGTCTTATTTGGAAACATCAAGAAGAACAGAGGCCTGAGACGGAAGAGGGAACTGGGAGTGAAGAAACAGAGCAAACACAGTCTGATGGAGTGGCCCAAGCATAGTTGCAAGGTCGCCGTGCAGATGAATGCGCCCAGGTGCCAGCAAGGCAGGGACCTGAGCTCCCCAGATGGTGGCCGTGGCTTTAGGAGGGGGAGGGGTGCTGCAGGCGCATTTCCCTGGGGGAGGCCAGGACACTTGGTGCTGGGGAGTGAGAAGAGGAGCGCCGTGGGCAGGAGTGGAAAGGCTGCTCTGGGAAGCGGGAGCCACATGCAGAGCCCTGCGCAGACCTGTCCGGCAGTGACCTCGGAGGTCAGCGCTTAGTGAAACTAGGAACCTTCACGGAGCTCAGTGGAGCCCGGGGTGGGGGGTCGTTGGTAAAGACAGTGTAGATAAGAAAGCAGTGTGGAAAAACCTGTCCTCAGCATAGTGACGGAGAACAAAGGAACGAAGTCCTGACCTGAGGGGGGCCTTAGATTCCTATCTTACTAGGACAAGTCTGCTAACTAGCGTGTTAATCCCACACAGGTACTCCTCCAGCTCATTACAGCGCTCCATGATGTCCCATCTTCCAATGACTACTAGTTTCTATTAAAAAAAAAAATCACCTTCAGTATGAAGACACACGAATTCAAGGTAAGCTTTAGCCAACATCATGTTGCATTCAATAGTTGGTATGTCTATATTTTAAAAATACATGACAGAAGCAAAACCTGAATTATCCCCACCTGGAATGTTTTAATAGAATGCAGACACTCAACTTCTCAGCATGCCTCCTGGCTGGAATTTTCAAGAGACCCATCTGGAGAAGCTTGCTGAGATGGATTTCCTGCTAAAGATAAAATTTTGTATTGATGAAACAAGCTTTTGTTTGTTTTCTCTGATAGTATTAGAGATTGAGCCTGGGGTCTTCTGCCCCTGGGCTATATCCCAGTCCTTTACTCTTACTTTGCCAAAGGGTCTTGCTAAATTGCCCTGCTGGCCTTGGACTTGAGCTCCTCCTGCCTCAGACTCCTGAGTAACTAAGGTAACAGGCCTGACCACTGCAATTGGTGAAATGGGTACACAATGACTACTGCATCCATCTCTTAACAATGTGTAAAGGCCAATATAAATAGCAGGCATTTTCAAGTTTTATAGAAATCTAAAACCATGTGCTTATTTTTGTACCTGTGGGAAGACTGAAGGTTGGTGCGCTGCGTCAGCAGAACAGCCTGACCTGATGCCGGGCTGAATTTGGGGAGATTCCTATAGCTGAGATCAGGCAGGAGCCTGGTGGAGAAGGCATACAGGTTCTCTGACTTCTGTCCAAAAAGAATTCCAGGACTCATCAGTAAGGGACACGGGATGGAAGTTAGGATGGGATTTTAGGATCGTGTGCTCAAGACACAGAGCTGCATCAGGCTGGAGCTTCGTAGGCTTGCAGGGCCCTGCATGTCAGGGTCTACCCTCAAGATGGTGGTGGGCCTGTTTACCAAGCTGGCAGGCCATGCCAGGGTGCAGAGGGCGGGTCCACAACCCAACTTACAGGCTGCATCTTCAGAATTGTTTGCAAAGTTTGACTGAGCTTGCTGGATGAGAAGGCCTGAATAACTTGTCTGTCCTGAAACTGCAGTTTTTCTAAAAATACAATTATAAAGTCCTAATTTTCTTGTTTTTCTTTCACCCTGTTTTTAAAAATTTCCTCTATTCTACCCAGGCTGATTATGTAGGGGAATAGGCGCAGAAGGCCACTGTGTATGTGAACTTCAGCTTATTTTGGTGGTCGGAGTCTCTGTGGGATGAACCCTGTCTCCCAGTGAAGAAAAATATACGCAGATAAAGATTGTTTACATTTTTAAAAGAGAGCTATTGGGCTAAGGAACAGAGTCTGTCACTAGAGAAATGACCACTATAATTTGCTGCTAATTAAAAAGAAGAAATTGCAGGCATGTAGAGCATCTAAGACTTATTCTGGACAATGTAACCCGTTCTTGTGTGGGACCTCAACATTCTTCAGGAGCCCACTTGTTTCATCCAGAAGGGACTCGGCTCCATGATTTCCATGTTATGGGGCTCTGCAGAGAAGGGGTTAAAAGGGAGCTCACTGCCCCTCCTTGGGTGAGAAGATAGGTTTATTCTCTGCTGCACTAGCAATACGCAGTGCTTCACAGGCAAAGGGAGATTGATTTGATAGGTTCCGAAGCCTTGCTCCAACTCGGGGAGCTGTCGGTCCCAAAGAAGACGACAACAGCAAACCTCCCTCACCAACTTTTTTTTTTATTGAAGTACAAATATCAATGAGACAGTTTTAAGATAGCTTGACAAGATGAATTTGATAAATTAATACATTGCAAACTGTTTTCATAATGTTTTGGTATCATAGAAGGTGCATACATGATATTATACTTACAGACATTATTATACCGTATGTCTCATCAGTAAATTAAGAGAGTGTAGCTGTTTGTATATCTTATTTTTTATACCTGAATTACATCAAAGATTCAGTAATTAATACTTTCTACCTTGTTATTTTCCTAGTGGTTGTCCATAGTACTAGAAGCTGACATAATATCCTGTCCAACCACCATTAGTGCAAATCTTGCCTCTCACAGAATTATGTAGAAGTACGGCGTTATCTGTCCCAACTGTACTGTCCATACACACACATCATGATTCTTCCTTTCTATATACCTTCCTTTCTCTACACCTGTCAGAGATGGGCACTGCATTGTCATTCAATTAATTTAGGTGCCTGAACTCGACAACACAATCCAACACAGTCCAGCATTCCACAACAATAGTGAGTTATTCGAAGAAGCTGTTGACCATAGCCATCCACAGCTTAACTTATTATTATGGCCCTGTGGTGTATACTTCATTTTTATACTTTTCTGCTGGATGGTTAAGACCTAGATAGAGCAAAGCCTATATACCAAAACTTGTACTTCATATTTCTTATGAGGTCAGTGAAGTCCCCTCAGGGTTTATTTTGTAGTCCTGTAACTTATTCTGTACATCTTTTGTCTGTGTCATCCATGTGGATGAGCCACGGCCAATGCTTGACCAGTCTGCTCTCTGTGAGAGCCTGAGAGAAAGTTTACTCTCCATGTGACCCTCCTCAGGCACACTATAGATCATCAATCTCTTTCCTCTATGGCTCCATAATTTCCATGTTCAGAAAATTTGGAGCTCAACTGAGTTCCATGATGTTACTGTACAGGTTCTCCAATGTCCTGAGTCTTTGCTGACCTTGAAAGGCTAGGGCCAAAATGTTGGCTGGCCTTGTGGCTCTTCTATTTCTCCAACTTTGATCTGTGAACTTAGGTTGTTAAGCATCCAGAAGAAAAGATGATTAGTATCCTGTAGCATATGCCATTCACTTTGCCTTATCTGACTCAATTGTTTTTAGTTGTTGTTGTACATTTCCATTTGTATTGCTGCTTTTCGCTTTTTATACTAGAGAAACTATATGGTATTTACACATGTGTGTCTGGTTTATTTCACTTTCCCTCACCAACTTGATGACGTTTGTTAATATGGAGTTCTAACAGTCCATCTCCTATTTCAGTGAGAATTATGGGATAAGAAGCAGAGTATTCTATTTTCTAGTCTTTCAAATAAAGGAAATTTCAAGCTTTTCTCCTCTAATAAATCCAGAGATTAGCACATCAGGACAGATATAGCTGCCCCTATGGCAGGAGATTAGGGTGTGGCCTGGGCACACTCTGATCTATGGAGACCAGGAGATAGTGTCCAGGGCCCTGCACTTGGGAACAATGGGAGACTGCTACCTCCAGCTCTTCCCTCAGAACTCCAGCAGGTTTTCTATTGGACAGTATAGACATGATATCAGGCTGAGGAGTGAGAGGGACAAAAGACTGCCCCCATGGAGTGCTTGGCCACTGTGCTGTCCCTTTCATTGAGGTCTCTGTCACCCTACATTGGGCACTTCTTTTTGTACTTTCAATAGTTGTAAAAGCTCACCACCTTTTGTTCCTGTTCTGTCCAAGGCTTTGTTTAAGACAAGAGGAACCCAGTTAGGTTTCTGCTGAGCCCCTGTGACGCTTCTACCTTTCTGCACTGGCTTCCTTAATGTAGGGCTTGTACCTTCATGTTCATAAGGCAACTGCTGTCAAAATATGAGTCATTGCACTTTTGCTCCTGGAAGAAAAAACAAAATAATAAAAAACAACAAAACAAAACAAGACAAGACAAACCGATAAACAAACCAGAAAACACTAAAGTGACATGAGGGTTAAGACTCTTGGCTTTGAAAATCCTTACTAGATGCTAGATGCCAAAGAGGGTAATTGTACCAGGGTTGAATCTAATTAAGACCAAGAACACAACAGATTAGAATTTGGTGAGCCTTTATTAACTGGTCCAACAACTAGCCAGCTGCACTCCACTCAGGGAGGCATTGACCAGCCGCCCCAAGCAGAGTTGAGCTCAGTCCTTTATAGTGATCCTTACTGATACAGCTGCAAGCTGTTCACAACTAGGAGGTTTTCACAGATTTAGCAATAAGCCGAATTTGCCCCAGGTGAGTCCTCTTTACAAGATACAGTTACGGTGGAAGCACATCAGCTGTGCACGGCACTGGACGGCTGAAGTAACTGCCTTGAGCCAGGAAGTGATGCTCAAGAGCTAGAGGTCCTGCCAGCTTTGCCCAACAGAAAAATAACAAGAGCCACATTGACTGTAACCTATTACAGTAACTTGCATCTAATGGTCCTAACAGGGTCAGTGGGCATCGACATAAATGTTCTAGATAGTGATACTGAATTTTTTTTGAAGTTTTTTACACATATTTTTTGGTGGATGGACAGTCACATCGAATTAACAACTTGGTTGCTGGGGAAGAGTGTGGAGACTGGATACCCGGCATGAGCTTATTGGTGTCCACTTGCCTCTTTTTTTAACTGAGCTAAGCTGAGCTGAGCTGAGCCATTATCCTTCCTCCTGCTTATCTTCAGAGTCTGGTAATTACTTTGCTTCAAACAAAAGAAGGATGAGAGAAGCAGATTGTTAATCTGTGAGATGATGAGAAACAAGAACAATGACAAGAACTTGAGAGGAAAGGCAGATACAATTTTCTAATGAGATGTCTTTGACAAAGATTCCATGAGAAGGAGGATCCTGGTGGAAATGGGCTTCGCAGAACTAAAAACCAGGCAGAAGGGTGGGTGAGTGTGAAAAATGGTTCACTTTGTAGGTAGCAGAAATACTAAGCTAATCTTTTTAGTCTAAAGCAAGATGTAAGAGCCACTTATCTCAAAAGGAAGATTACCTAGAAAGTTAGATTGATGAGTAAATGAGAATAGCAATGCGCTAACTCCACACTAACTCCTACACTGCTGTTCTAGAACACTGTCCTATTGAAAAGCAATAAAAATATGAAAAATCATTAAATATTAAATATAACATATGAAAGCATGTGAAAATTCATCTCCTATGCCAACAAATAAAATATTTTTCTGTTTCTACAGGGATTTGTGAATCCGGCTTCCCGACATACCACAGGGCTGGGAACACTGTCGTGTCACACACACGGAGCAGTCACACTTCCAGGCAAAGTGCCTCGTTTTCAAGTCACTCCACCAGTGGGAGATGTACTGTAGTGGGCGAAGGTTCTGAAGTTTTTTCTGACAAAAGTCTTGTAAGTTCCGCTGGCTTGTGGCAACGCTTTGTTCTGAATCTCAAGTCCTGATTTCCTGAGTAGATTTTCATGACTGAAAAATTTTCCTGAAAGCCATTTAAAGATGAATTTAACATGTAAGGTGAAACCCAGCAATGTTTACAAATGTGCTTTACTTTTGCTTCCTCGCTACCTCGCTGGATGTACAGATAATAATTTAAAAAAAAAAAAAAGATAAAGGTAACGGAAAACAATTTTTCCTGAGGCATTGATTAGTCTCTTTACATTTGATGATTGGTAAAAAATGAGTTTTCTCTCACCCTTTCTCTTAATTTTTCTGAGCTTCTGGGTCAGCAAACAGGCAGTCAACTCTCTTTGCTTTCCAATGGGGAAGCAGCATGCACAGTGGTTCCCGCGATCCAAAGGGCTTCGGGCCTCAGGCGGCCGTCTCCTGCGTGCATTGGAGGCCTTTGGTCATCCATGTTCCCAAGAGATCTCTCCACTCATCTCTTCTGGGCTCCTTGCCTTCATGATGGCTCTTATTTAGTGTCAACAACAGCCTTTTATTTTTATGCATTATTATACTCTTTACATGGGTTTAATGCTTTAACATGTTTTCTCTTAGAAATGATAGAAGAAAAAATATATATCCATGTACTAACCATGCAGAGTATATATATATATATATATATATATATATATATATATATATATACTGATTAATAAAATAATACATCATAATAAAATTTTTGTGAGTAAAATTGTAAGCTTATAAAAGTATCTCTGTAATGCCTTGGGTCTGGGCTGAGATCAGTCATTTGGTAATAACAATGGTAAAAATAAAGTGGTGGATTGTGCAGGTACATGAGGATAAAATTCGCTTTATCATCCTTCTCCACGGCTTCTTATCTCCTGACTTGGTTCACCTCCAAATTGCAAAGAAGTTTTGGCAGTAATTGTCTGTTAAAGATGATGGTGGTCTTTTGTGGTTTAGTTTAATGGAGAGCAGAAGGGAAAGAGCTAGAATCCTGGGAATGGATTAATTAATTAATTGATTGATTTTGAGGTCCTTCAATAATAGACTGAAATATTTTGGCATCCAAGAATTTGTAATTAATGTTATCTGCTTATTTTCACTTGTGCTTTCCTCTTCTGCAATGGTATAGGGCTCAGCCCAGTTTATCAAGAGTCGTGGCTTTGGAAAGGGCCACAATTTCCACCACACTATTGATGGTTCTCGCCGTGCAGCTTGGAGAAGGCGCAATACAATCCTGCTCCGCCATTACGGCTAATAATATAAGTGATGTTTGTAAAATGCATTACCCAATAAACAATTTAGGACAGTTTAAAAAAATCAGCATACTGATGAAGTGGGCGGAGCTCAGAAGGTGGAAGCCAGTCAGAATGCCAGGAAGACGAGGGCTTCGTGACCCGCCCCTCACCAGGTCTCGAAACATGAAACACAGAACACACACGTGTTTATCCAAGATGGCTCTTGCCATTTAGTACGAAATAAAATCAAAAAAGCAAGGAAGCAAGAAATGAAGGGAGGAGGCGGGAAAGGGAGGGAGGAAGCGAAACAGAAAAACGCGGCGCGTGGCACGTGGGTCTCCACACACCGCGCGCCAGGTGCCTCGGGGGTACCTTGGTCTCCGCAGACACCAGCAAGCGCCCCACGGGCGTTCGCACGGAGATTTGCTTTTGATTGCAGTAGTTGGCTGATTGGGAAAAATGCTGATACACAGGGCTCGCAAACAGTTCCATCTGCTTTATCTTAGGTATGTTGTCCCTTCAGACGCTTGACTGACTGCCATTACCAGAAGGGAAGAAAATAAGCCGGATTATCTGTTCATTTGAATTTAAGAAAAGGAGAGGCAATGCTTTCTTCTTTCCCTTTCTATCCTTTTTTATCAGCTAGACAAGTACTCTCAAAAAGGAAGAGAAACGAATCAACAAAAGGCTCCGACACGACAGTCTCTGCGAAATTGCGGATGATTTCCTTTTCGAAAACTAGTGTGATTGAAACTGGACATGCAAGGCAGCCTGCAAGACGAAACAGCATCCTTTTACTGTCTAGTAAAACTGGAGTTTCATCTCGCCTAAAATTAGTGGCATTCAGTAGGGTAAAAGGGGGCATATTTTGACGTTAATAAATCATAGAATTTTAATGGCAAATTAAAGTTATAAAATTAATTCCTAACTATAGTAAGTATAAAAACTGACACGGTTTCTGACTAGATTTGACGTAGTAGATACTGAGCTCACAGCAGGCAGGAGTAAGTGCACTTGAAGCCATTTTTCTCCACAATCCAGAGGATTCTTTTAAATGTAATTCTGGAAATTTGGTGAGCATTTGGCTAGATAGCAACTAGAATATACTATGCAAGTAAAGGAGAAAATAACTACTTCTACATATCTACTTTTTTCTCTGTTATATATTTCCACTCTTTACGTCTTGATTGACCAGCCAGTTTATCCATAAATTGATAAAATTTTCACAACTGATGTGATTTTTCACAACTAATATGTTGCTCGATTACAGTAGTTGAAATTCAGGATTGTGACAGGCGATGGAGCCGTATTAGTTTTTCTATATTGAGAAAAAAAAATAGTTGTAAATCTCTTGGGGAAATGTGCCCTAAAATTGCTGAAAACACAGGCAATGAGAAGAAATAATATAATGCATGTGAACAGACAGGTGAGAAATTTTGGCAAATATCTCAAATATGGAAATTAAATGAAAACTAGTGGGGAGAACATAACAAAGACTCACGCCATGCTCGGGTGGCATGGAGGCTGGGAGCACACAGAGCAGCCAGGCTCCCCTCTGGTCCTCCCTCACCAGAGAGCCCTGGGGCTCAGCAGTGGCACAAGTCGCAGAGGCCCAGGGAGAGAAGAAGGCTGCCCACAGACCCGGCAAGCGAACGCTGGCACAGAGCACGAAGCAGCCACCTTCACTCCCTGCCTTCCTAACAGTGCTGTGAGCTGGGGACGGAGACAGTTTGGAGCCCTTTCCCATCATTCTTTCCTAGAGAAAAGAAAGGAAATCTCTGGGGGCTTCTATTCCATCTCCATGCGTGTCTGTGCTCCGCACTGATGCATCCATGGTAGCACTGGGTGTGACCCCAGAGGACTGGCGGTCCCCTTGCTCACAAGGAAGGGCCTAGAGCCTCCAGCCAGCCCTCCTGTCCACCCACTCTTCAACTAGAGCAGATGATTCCATTACCCAGAATGCTTGTGGAAGGGAAGGACTAAACTCAAAGGAAGCAGGCATTCCAGATAGCAACAACAAAACAAGACAAAAACAAGAAAAACAAAACCCAAACAAAATTCTCTTCAAAGAATATTATCAGAGATATTTGAGAACATTCGGCATCTACAGATAACAATTGTTAGTACACAAAACTACAATGTAAACATAACACATTTAAAACTATTATTGCTGTATTCAATTTATAAAAATAAATCAGATACGACACAAATGCTAACATTTTAGAACACTGTAGAAGAAATATTTCCAAAGATCTCAAAAAAGGAGAATAGAATAAAGACACCATCAATTCAGCATATGAAACATCTTTTTTGTATTTTTATTAATTTTATTGAGAAACAAATAGCAATGAGACAGTTTTAAAACTGATTTGTAGAACAGTTTCAATGATCAATACATTGCATATTGTTGTCTTACTAGTGGTTATTCATAGTGCAAGATGCAGACATGATGCCCTGTCCAAACTCTATTAGTTCAAATCTTTCTTCTCACTGAATTAAGAAAAAGTAGCTGTTCATCCATCTTTTTTTGTATATACAGATACAAAATAGTCCTTCATTTATATCCCCCTTTTTTAGCTTTATCAGAGATAAGTATTCCATTGCCATTTAAATATTGTAGGTGCATGAATTCAGCAAAGTAGTCCATAATAGTAGTGGGTTATCCATATGACTGACAATGTCAGAAGTTGTTCACTTGAGCCTTTTACAGCTCAGCATATTAATATGGCTTTACTTTTTATACCTTATTTTTAGGGTTCCAGGATAAATCCTGAGGGTATCTGACTGACCTGGGCAGATACAAAGGTCACATCTCTAGTTATGTAGGTCTCGCTCTATCTTGGTCTTAGCATATGAAACATCTTTTATGTCCATGCTTCTCAAGGAGAAGTGATAGAAACTACAAGGAGGATATTTTCAAAGTAGCAAAACAAAAGTATCTCCCAATTAAAGACTAATCTGAGTATTTATGTGAAAGAATGTTCATTCAATACTAAGAAAAAAAAAGGGGGGGAAAGGAAAAGAGGAGAGGAAAAGCAAAAGAGGAAGAGGAAGACAGGTCCTCCATGAGCCTGGGACCTCTTGCCTTCCTGAACTGACCCTGTGGTAGGTCAGTGAAATGCTCAGCCACAAATAACCGAGGGTCTTGTATGCGGACTCATCAGACTGGAGGGCTGGTGCTGGCTCTCCTGAAGCCCAGGTCTTGGTGGTGTCCCTGAAGCAGGCACTGAGACCATCCCATGCCTGCGTGTCCAGCTTCCATGCCTGCCTCCAGCTCTTCATGTGTTAAAGTAATAAACCCAACTTGCCAAGGCTTCTTCTGGAGCTTGATGATCAGAGAGAGAAAGAATCATAATAAAATTTCCTTTCATACTTCCCTGCCAGCACCTTAAATTCTGCAAATGGGAATTATCCCAAGAAACACTACCAAGATGTCTTGATGATGCAAAAATAAAGGTATAGAAGACAGACGTCAAGGGGAGCAAGTAGGCAGAGGGCTGGAGGGGGGGACGCTGCAGGGATTACAAGACGACAGTCCAGAAAAACTATCGAACATCAATGGAACATGATCATGCTGTTTATGTTACATGAGTAAATCATGTACAGATGAAAAATCCTGAGATAACTCTTCAAGTGATAAAGCGGGCCTGTAGGTAAGAACACTAACACACCTGTCGTAGTGGAAAAGACAATTCGGTTAGCTAGCTTATGAATAAGCAGCTAGTGGAGCAGGAATGGTGGTCCAGACCTACAATCACAGCTCTCAGGAGGCTGAGGCAGGAGGAGTCTTGCAAATTTGACACCACCTTTGGCTACAAAGTGAGCTCAAGGCCAGCCTGAACTGCATAGCAAGACACTGCATCAAAGAAAAAAAATGCAGCTAGCTGGACAAAGGGTCTGACACAGAGCTGGGTAATCAGCCACAATGATAAGAGTTAGTTAGGCAATAAAACTAGGATTCTGAGCAAACAGACCTCCAGTGAGGGTCTTCGGTTATATTCAGGTAGTAGTGCCCCTCCCTAGTAAGGAGACCCTCCCTACTACATCCTTGCATTTCAGTGATCTTTAAAATGCTAAATAACCCATTTATATATAAAATTTTGGTTTACTTCAAACTCTGCATGCTAGGAAACTAGCTTCCAGAGCTTATGTTCCAGTTGTTCATTTTGAACCTTCCTGTGACAGGTGGTCACTAGACAATGTAGCAATCCCTGTGCTCTGCTTCAGAATAAAGGGCCCATGCCACCCACTTTGAGGATCCTGCTTGCGAACTCACCAGGGGCTACCATTCTTCTTGTTTTCAGTACATGTTCTCCTAGCCCCTCTGTTTTTGTTAGCAATCTGTTCTTCAGATTTATGAGACAGCCATCTCGATCTGACAGTTTGTACGGAGATAGGTGCATCTGTAGCATGAATCCAGGGGATCCTGGCAAAAGTAATATGTTTATCACGTGTCTTATGAGTGTAATTAGAAAGTAGAAGACATTTCCTAGAGAACATAAGATGTTTGAGATGGGAATAGTGGACGGTGAACTTTCACTTTCGTTTTAACTTAGTCTTAATCAATGAGCATGTATTACTTTAATAAAAATGGGCAGGTAGTAACAGGAAAATGCTGGAGGAAAAATAAATTGGATGAGGGCTTTGATTAAAATGATTGAAACAAAGGTACACTTGCTATTTATTCCCTGAACCTGACACAAAGTCTGGCTCATTTTCTTCTCTCTTAGACCATCTTCTGCCCCGCCCCCCTGCTTCCTCTGCTCTACCTCTGTGCTACCTCACAGAATAGGCAATGGGGATGCAATGGCTACTGCACCAATCCTGCATTTAATACACTACTTCTCTGTATTCTGTACTTCTCAAGGTGATTGACCAGACAGCCCCATAGTTACTGTTATTTTTAGCTCAAATTTACTTCAGGGGGAGCCTGAACATGAAGTTATTGCTATTAGCACTAAGACCATAGAAAGGAAAGGGGTAAGATGGATACTTGTTCCCAGGAAATGGGTGATTCAACACAAACAATTACTTGCTTATAAAAGGCCAAAACTTCAAAGGACAAAGAAGGATTATTTTCAGAAAATAAAGAATAACCTTGTAATTTGTCAATAAACTTCTTAAGTTTTGCCTCCAGAAAACTACCATTTTAGCTGACTTCTACCTTTTTGCTTTTTGAGCACATAGTGGATGTGACAAAGATTTTTTAATAATGGCTGAACTTTTGTTTTGGGCAACGTCCTATAACATTTTTCTATTTATTTAATATTGTTCCCTGTTCTGTGGTCACTTCAGGTCAGTGGTGAGCAGACCTTGTTTAGTACATATTAGATGCTGGATCTCTGGTTTCTAGCTTTTCCAAGTCTTTGTTCCTGCTTGGGCAACGCAATTTTTCAAGTTGGCTGGGACTGTTGAATAGAGAGATTCACCAAATTCTGGTTCTTTCACTTAATTGATCCTACAGATTTTCCCAGATTTGCCTCAGCAGCCTCCCCCATGACTTCACACAGCACTCCTGCCCTCACCAAGCCTGGCCACCATTTCTGATTCTTATCAGAGCTTCCCATGTTCTGCGCTGTCTTCCAGTCACAGACACCAGCAGCGCCTCTGAACAGTCTCTGCGGTAGGGGCTGAAGTGGCACGAGCATCCAGCCACCAAGCTGAAGTATCTGAGACCTCCTCAGCACAGCCTGGAGAGCCTGGAGAGTGGGAGGAAGTAATAGGGACACTGAGTGTTTAGGAGAATTAATGCCCTGGAGTGAAATCCAACCAAAAGGAGGCACAATTCAGAAGGCAGCCAGCAGGTAAATGGAAGGACCAAGTAAACAGGTCTGTCACTTCTTAAAGCTGTTGCCAACTGACAGATTTTCCTTCATGTGCATGTTCTTTTCCTCCTCAATTCTCTCACTTCTCTGTGATTGTGCTTCTCCGCAGAAGTATTCCCACACGGACTTCGATTCAGACTGTTTTCTGGTCAACCCGAATTAACTCTGAGCAACTACCCTAAACCCCAGCAACTCCTCAGGGTGGGAATTTGAGCCTGCACTGTCCTCCCAACTGAAGGCCAGCGGGCTTGGCTGGTGATAGGAAATGGACTGTTGTGCCCTGTGATACACAACTGACAGCTTTGGCTAACTGGGTAGGTATGGTGGAACGCAGGGCACGCAGAGACCAGGTGAGGGATGCCCTGGATCAGTGTGAGAGCAATGTTAATTGTACAATTGGGCTTGGATGGCTGGTTGAGACAGCACTGGAGGAAAAATTAAAACATGCTTTTAAAGCCAGAAGTCTTAGCTGTAGCTTTGAAAACTTATTATCTTTCAACGCATAGAGCATCATGCACTAAAATGAGAGTTAGGACTTGATCTTCATGACGTCAGGGGCAGAAGGAGATTGGATAGAGCACCACATTTTGGACACGGCATCACCCAGAAGAAGACAATGGTTGATGAATTTGTTTCTTTAAATTCCGTTCACCCTCTGGCCAGCGTCCCCTCCCTGAAGGAGGCCGCTTCCCCTAGCTGTGTTTCCATGAAGGGCCTGCCCTGGGGAGGCTGAGGCTCATTCTTGTGAGCCCTTCTTCTACCTCAGCCTTGCTTCCAATTCTGAAAGAAACACAGTTGTTCTGGGAATAACCAGAGGTAGTGTAGGAGCCAGAATTTAGTGCTGACAGGAACTGAGGAAGAATATGTGGGAGAATTTGGGGCGTGGTGATCCGGGGACATGGAACATAGGTGAGGTAGAGAGGAACTCATCCTGCCTAGGGCGCTTACGCAGGGTGACGGGCCAGCACTCATGCGGGTTACCTGAAGCTGCTGTAATATTTTACTCCAGTACTTATTTGAAGATTAAAAATAATAATGTATCTTTTATTTTCCTTAGTACAGGGGATTGAACTTGGGACCTTGCGCTTTCCAGGCAGGCACTTACATCACTGAGCTATCTCCTCAGCCAATAATGTATTTTAAAATGGACTGTGATTCAGTGCAATGGTTTTTCTGGGTTTGGGATCTATAAATATAAATGTTTGTGTATGTTTATAATTTTACTTGGATAATGACTAAAAAATAAACAAATCTGATGATGGCATAGAAAATAGAGATGGATGGAAGAGGGAGAGATGGAGAAAAGGTGAAAAGAGATTAAAGAGACAAGTAAGGCCTGAGGTACACAGGCAGACCTTGTCTCAAAAGATAAATAAATAAAAGAAAGGCATTGAGATGCGTTGTGTACATTACCAACCCCTCCAGGGAATGTAGACATTATGCACTACCTACATTATATACTAACAAATTACAAAATTAAAAAATTATTACTACAAAGGAGGTAGAGAGTTCAGGGTATTTGACATAATAGTTGTTGAAACAAGGGACTGAAGTCACAAGCAATTGTCAATGTTAACATGTGTCTGTACAGTAACTGACAGACTTTTTCTGTCTTCCTAAGGACCCAGAGACACTACATTCAACACATCATAAAGAGCTTACTTTGATCTGGATGCGCAGCTGTACACCTCAGTCCCAGCAATCCAGGGGTGAGATGGGGGAGCTGTAGGTCTCAGCACAAAGCACGTGTGGAGAAGCACTGGGGGCTTTCCGAAGGTGACGGTGTCACCATGGGCCTGGATCTCTGCGCGTCAGCAGGGAGACAGCACCCGAACTCTAGGAGACCACACATGGCTGTCCCCTTCTCCGGGCTCACTGTCTGCATCTGAGCCCCCTGGAGTCAACCACGATCACAAATTATTGAACAGGAAATAGTGGAAGTAAAGGCTGCTCGCTGTCCCCTGTGCTGCGCATGCCACTGGCCAGCTCCTGGCTCACTTATCAGGTCAGCTGCCATCTCACCAGGTGTTCACTGCACCCTTGTTCCTCACCCTAGGGGTGAGCATGCCCCAGTACGGTGTTTTGAGGGAGCCCACATTCATACTGTTCATATCTATTGTAACATATCAATTTATGATAATTGTTCTGTGTTACTGATTATTGCTGTAAATTTTTTAATACACTTAGTTTAGAGGATAAGCTTCATCCTAAGTACGTATGGAAGGGCTGGCTAGATGGCTCAGGGGACTGAAGCACCTCCTTAGTGGAGCACAGCGGCCGGGGTTTAGTCCTGTCCATGCTGTGCCGGCCCTGCCCCAGGGCATGCTGAGATGGCAACTGAGACTGTGCATGGTGGTGCGTGCCTGTAATCCCAGCATGAAATATTGAAAATAGAAGATGAAATATCAAAAATAGAAGAAATGTGGCAGGTGCATGAGCTAACACCGAGCACCACAGTGGAAAATCACGGCTTTCATCCTTGCCTCCAGACCTTTCAGTTCACTGAACCCGGAGGCCAAGGACCCTTAAGAGATGCTCGGAAGCACCGTAAGTTTGGACAGTGAACATCTCAACACTGCTCTCCAAGGGACACAGGAGGTGGGTTGGGTGATGTGCTGCATTGGTCTATGCAGACAAAGACATGAAGGTGGCATCCTGCTGCTGAGGGGAATTCAGAAGGTTGTTATGACTGTCTGGGTACAGGGAGAGTTTTAGAAGCCAGATGATGAATAGGATTTTGGCCAATTGGTTTTATCATTGGCCCAGTGAATGCCAAGGTTCATGATGAGATCTTTACCCCAATTCTCAGATATTTAGGTGGGATCCCAGCAGCTGGAAAATGCTTGGTGCCGATTCTCTAACCTGTAGGTGAAGTATCACAGTGGCAGGCAGAGACAATTCTGAGTTTTACAGCCTCTCCCCTCCCCCATACCAATAGACGTTTGGGAGAAATGCTGCCAACTAGAGAGAAATTGCAGTGCTAATGGTCAATATTGAGCACTTGAAAAGAACAAGGGTGGCGATTCCAGTCACAGCACAGCACCATTCCATGCACACTTTGATTCCTGGTAGCATCTGGTTATGTGGGTTGGTAGGTGAGGGGCTGGACGCGGCAGCTGTTACAAGGTGTAGGGTGTTTACCAGCACAGCTCAGGGACAATGTTCGGTGTAAGTGCTAAGAATAGCAATCTTCTTTCACTGTCTTTGCTCTGAATTAAGCTGAATATCCTGTCCCCTTATAACTTAATGTGCTGTCACTTTTATTGTTTCGACGTGCCAATGATGATTGTAGACATTTATTACCACGATGATTTTGTGCTATCCAGGCCATGGGGCAAAATGGGGAAACCATCTTACAAGTCCTAGTAAAACACATTTTCTGAAAGATAAAAGAAAAATCATGTAATGATTTGGAAGATAGCAGGATGGTTTATGGAGAACATGTGGTTTGAGGCATCCTGGAAAATCTGCAAGGTAAATGGCAATCTGTTGCATATCGCATCTCGTACAGTGGAGAAGAGGCGGTCTAGACTTTAGGACACTGAAGCTGGACCTCTGCAGTGAAGAATAATTTTTTTCTGGAATAACAGCTCTGCACGTTAATAGACCCTAATAGAGACTGAACCACAGATTGTGAGAGCATACAGAACCATGAACGTTGGACTACGTGTTATGAACTGGACATTATTGGGTCAAGAAGCCCACTGTGTGTGTGGGATGAACACCTAGAGCTGGCTGTGACAAGTCCAGTGATGCTTTAGTCTGTTTCCTGATGCTGGAAGACAAGAAGATGTGGACTTCAGAGATGAGAGGCTGATTTACATACCAGTGTCTGAAGCTCAAAAGCCTGGTACCTGCATCAGCCGAGCTCTTGTGAAAACTTCACGGTGGATAGCCCTGAGCCAGGGGTGTGACCAAGAGGAGAGACTATATGACAAGACAGGCAGCCAGTGTATAGCAAGAAGCCAGCTTCCTCGCTTTACAGCAACTCTCTTGAGAACCACTGTGGAGCTCCATTAGAACAAGCATCTTCTTTTCTCAGGTGGTGTACCCATCACCTAAGTGATTCTCTCGAGCAGAGATTTATGGTTGTCTCTGGGTATCTGGTGATAGCGATGAATGGGGAGTTGCAGCACCCTAGTAAGGATGCCACCTCTGAAAGGCCCCACTACTTCTCTGCATGGCCATGTGGGGAGGATTTCCCACATGGGAGCTCGGCGGGGGGGGAGGGGGCAACCCTGTCCAAACCCTAGCATCCCCTTTCCCATTGCTTTTTTCTCTACTTCCTGCAATCCATAGTCTCAGAGCAGGATTGACTGTAGTTCCCTGCATTTTGCTGAGACAAGGTCAGTTCTCAGACCTGGTTCATATTTAAGTTGATCACCTCATTGCATCCCACTGAGAAATAACTGTAAAGGGCTTTGGGGAAGGGGAATAATTCTCAAACGAGGCAAATCTTCAATCAACACAATGCTAGCACATGTCATGTGCAAAGAAAGGTGATGAATGAATAAACTCTGACTGTGAGACAATGAAATCAATGGATTAGCAGGTGGCCCAGGGTCTGGAATGAAGATAGGGAAGAAGAAAATTTGCAGCAGCACTCCCTGGAGGGACAGGTGGGTGAAGGCCAGAGTGTGCAGGTCTCGTACACAGGCTCTGTCCGCCACAGTGCCATAGCGGCGCTGCCAGCACCCAGCTGTCAACATGCTCTCTGGTTGTGATCCATTGTCCTCACGGTGGTAACAGTGCTCTGCTCCATTACAAGAGAACTATCATCACAGGCTCTGCACTGGCTCAACATCACCGAGGCTAATAAAGCCACTGTCGTTACAAGACTTTCATCTCACCCTCAGTGATTCAAGGCATCCTCTCACCCAGAGTTTTGTTGCACTGGATTTAGGAAGAGGCAAAAATTCTTTTGAAGGAAAATCAATAAAGAATTTGGTCTAGATTTGTCTTTCCTGCTGAGGTCACTCTACAGAATGCCTTGTCTTTCCACATAGGGTTCCGCGCAATGTTGTCTTAAGTTACAAATTTGGGGTGATTGCCCCTGTGTTCCCAGAAGCATCCATTGGTGGAATGGCACTGTGAAGGCTCAGCTAATCTTTTACCTCAGGGACAACATTCTGTGGGGTGGGCCACTGTCCTGCTGAAATAGTGCTCACTGAGCCCACTGCTGACCCATAGCACTGTGTGCTCAGTGAAGACAGATCCAGAATGCAGGAGAATGGGGAAGGCATGGGCCTTTTCCTGTCACGCAAGGTGACTCTCATTGCACCACTAATTTCCTACTTCTGCAAAATTAGAGTGGCAAGGTAGATTTCTTGGTTCTAAAATGGGAAAGAACAGTCTACCAGCAGAGATTTATGGTTGTCTCTGGGTATCTGGTGATAGCAATGAATGGGGAGTTGCAGCACCCTTACCCACATTGTCCAAATAGTAAGGCAACCAAGGAGTTAATCCCAGTATTCAAGCAACCAAGATAACTTAAATTCCTGGTAAAGGAAAACCAGATGAGCAGTGGGAGAGGAACATGATGGGCCTCAGTTATTGTTCCAGAAGTAGCCACAGCAGTATGTCTCTAATTTACTTTGTTTATCTTCCTTAAATTTATTTAGGATGCAGCACCTGCCATGTGCTGAAGAACTAGATGTGCACCTCCTCCCTTGGGGTAGGCTTGAAGGCTCCTTGTCCCTTGGGGTAGAAGTGAAGGCATTGCAGGCATACAGGACAGACTGCAGGCAGATCTGGGGAGCATCAGAAAGAAGCCTCCAGGTCCAGGCTGCCCCTCTCCAGAAGCTATGACATCACTCGTCCCACAGTCTGTAGGCTGTTGGCCTGCTTCTCAGGTAGACCAATCATCTCCTCATCTTCAAAACCTGCCTATCACTCTGTAGCACAAGCAAAAGTCATGCCTTTGCACAGCTTCCTGGAGCCGGGGCAGCATGAGCTGGGAGTATCTCTAGGGCCCAGCTCCAGCCTGAAGGGACTCACCAGTGTCTGCTTTCCTAGAAAGTTCCTGGAGGGTCCTAGAAGTGCAGGGAACTGAGTGCTTTGTGGTCTGACATCTGAGCAAGGCAAGAACTACCTTTAAAGATGCCTCTTCCTTTCCTGTGTGGACAGACCACGCTAAGAAGTAGCAGCTCTGTCTGGTTTCTCCATGCTGCTAATATGAGTTTTCTCCTGAAGTTGCAACAGCGCATTCACACAGCGCAGTGTCTCCTGGCCTCCCTTCTTAAGCCGTGTCCCTTTTTTTTCACTCTTCATCTATGTTCGCATTTCTGCGGAAACCTTAACACACCAGGTCAGACCCTGCATCTGCAGGTTCTGCTTTCTAGAAGGCTAAAGGCATTTCTTATACAAGGAAGGCACTAAGCTCATCAGAATAAAAATATGTAGCATACAAAAGCAAAGCTCAAGTCAAAACTAAGGCACACAAAACAGAAAGTAAAGAGCTCTCCAAATGGTTTAGAATCAGTGAAGAGATTGATAGAATTAACAGAAGTCAGGTAGTATCTGTTTTAAACTGTGACATATTTTATTAACAAGCTTGGGAATAAGACATTGTCCCTTCTGCCTCATTCTGTTAATTTTTTTTAATTTCAATGTAATGTAAGTAGATACTAGTAAGAAAAAAAAAGACCTTAAGAAAATATAAAGCAAAATTTCATTAAAAAATAACAGTAGTTAATGCACTGCATAACATAATTGTAAAAGAATGACAAAAGTTACCCAGACTGGAGGCCCTAACCAAAAAAGACTTACAAAAAAACAACAGATAGTAGTCAAAACTTCCTTTTCAATGAACTGTGAGAAAGCAGTATAAATGAAACAAATTCTCTTTTCTTTTCTTTTTTTTTTTTTTGGTACTTGAGGCCGTACCCAGGACTTTACATTTACCAGGCAGGCTCTTCTGTGCTGAGCTATAGCTCCTCCAAATCTGCATTTATATTGAAATATTTTTTAGTCCATGGAATTGAGAATTTGGGAAACTATTTCCTAATTTTCTCTTTATTTATATATGCACATATTATGAATTTCTTATATGAGAGGAGGTACACCATATTTAACCATATGTGCCTGACTTATTTCACTTAAGATTTTTGTTGTGCAGGGTGGACCAGATAGCTGAGCTGACTAAAGCACCTGCTTAGCCCATCCCGAAGCCCACCAAGCAAGTGGTAATTTTCCGGACTCTCGGAATCCAGGTCCAGTGAGTGT
This sequence comes from Ctenomys sociabilis, assembly GCA_004027165.1. Classification (NCBI taxonomy): domain Eukaryota; kingdom Metazoa; phylum Chordata; class Mammalia; order Rodentia; family Ctenomyidae; genus Ctenomys; species Ctenomys sociabilis. The sequence continues at coordinate 88,650 of PVKA01000403.1, forward strand.
GTGGTGAGTCTGAGGGAGAACCTTTGGCTTCTCCATGTGTGTTGTGCTGCCAAGAGCCTTGCCCCCAAGTCTGCCGAGTGAGCGACTAGCCTGACCTGAGACATACAGAGCCAACTTGCCCGACAACTCCCAGGAGCCCCTGTCCCCAAGCCCACCAAGAGAGTGGGAATTTCTCCAATTCTCAGCATCCCAGTTCAGTGAGTGTGTGGTGAGTCTGAGGGAGAGCCTTTGGCTTCTTCTGTGTGCACTCTGTGATATCCAGAGCCTGAGGCCCCAAGACATCCTAACCAGAGAACTGCCTGAGACACCACAGACAGGCCTGCCTGGAAACTACCTGGATCCCCTGCCCCCATGCCCGCTATGGCAGCGAGAACTTCTGTGATTCTCCTGGCACTTGATCCATTCCCAACAAGCCTGGTGAGTATGAGGGAGAGCTTCTGCATTCCCCAGTGCTCCCCGGACAGAGGGGAACCACAGGCTCACAGTTGTATCAGAAGAGCTGCAGTAAAAAGGAAATGAACACAACAGCCAGATCCAGGCAAGGCATAACTGGATAATCTCAAACTTAATAGACTGGCACACAAATCTTATTACGTGCTAAGGTTATAGCTGCAGCAAAGCTCTACACAAAAGGTCAAAGGTCAGTACTATACAAAATGACAAAGACGAGGAGAAAAATGCAATCTCAGGCACTGAGTCCACGAATCAGTGCAGAGGACACTAGCTCAGCTGAAATGAATAAATTAACAGAGACAGAAACAAAGGAACAACAGCAGAAAGGTATAGAGGAACTCAGACCAGAATTAATGCTGGAAATAAAAAAAGAAATATTTGAATACATAGCATCTGAAGTAATGAATCAAATCCAGAAACATATAGGGGAAACACAATGCCCACCCAGAACAAGTGTACAGAACACTATTCCAGCTGAAACGTATGAATTAACAGCATTGGAAGCAAAGAAACAACAGCAGAAAGGTAAAGATGAACTCAAAGAAGAAACAATTTCTGAAATAAAAGAATTCTTTGAAATCATAGCATCTCAAGTAGAGAATCAATCCTGGAAATATATAGAGGAAACCCAATTTGGAAGAAACTCTGCAGTAATAGAATTAAAAGCTACTTCTAAGGAAGACATAGATTAAAAAAAAAAGAGAGAGAGATCAGAAATATGACAGATTCTTGGAGTAAGCAATACAGAAAAGAAATAGAACACATAAAGCAGAGTCAAAGAGATATAGAACTAAAAATATCAATCATGATTCTACAAAACGATTTGAATGAAAGCAAAGACAGAGTATCAGATCATGAGGATGCTAGTGCAGCTAGTGGAAAGTTGAAAACGGATCTCTTAAAAACAACAAGAATGCAGGAAAAATAATCCATGACCTGCAAGATGATGCCAGGATAAACAATGCGAGATTAATTCTCATCAATGAGAATGAAGGAGTCAATATAAATGATATAAAAAGAATATGGGCAGATGTAATCACAGAAAACATCCCAAATATGAGGAAACAATCCAACACTCAGGTAACTGAAGCATACAGAACACCAAATAACTTCAATCCAAGTAAAAACACACTGAGACATACAATAGTCAAGATCCCAGCAATCCAGCACAAGAATAATATACTGAAAGCTGTTAGAAAGAAGAAGCAGATCACATTCAAAGAAAAACCCATAAGAATTACAACCGACTTCTCTACACAAACCATGAAGGCAAGGAGAGCATGGAGCAGAGTTCTTCAAGTCCTGTATGAAAACAAATTCCAGCCCAGACTACTATAGCCTGAAAAGCTCTCTTTCAATTTGATGGAGAAGTGAAATACTTCCATGACAAAGAACCACTAAAGAATTTCATAATGACAAAATCATCCCTACACAGGCTACTGAAAGATGTTCTAGAGAGAGAGCACGATAACCAGACCTCCATGAATGAGAATGGAAGGAACCCACTAACAGGACAGACAATTAAACACAAGATACAAAGGAGTAGACAACAGCAGGTAAATATCATGACAAACATAAGTCAACACATTTCAATTATAACCATCATTGTAAATGGACTCAACTCACCAATAAAGAGAAATAGACTGGCACAGTGGATTAGGAAACAAAATCCAACAATATGCTGTATACAAGAAACACACTTAACTCAAAAGGGCATTCATAGGCTCAAAGTCAAAGGATGGAAAACAATACTATATGCCCCAGCACCTCAGAAAAAAGCAGGAGTAGCAATTCTGTTCTCAGACAGTCTCAACTTCAAACCAAGAAGGATCAAATGACACAAAAAAGGCCACTATATACTGGTCAGGGGAAAAATTTAAGAGTAAGATGTAACACTCATAAATATCTATGCACCAAACACAGGAGCACCCAAGTATGTAAGACAAATCTTAATGGACATGAAAAACCTAATGTCTAAGAACACAATCTTAGCAGGAGACCTTAACACACCCTTATCTCAAAAAGATAGATCAATTAGGCAAAAAATTAGCAAAGAAGTAGCAGAACTGAACCAGAGCTTGGAAGAAATGGACCTGGTGGACATATACAGACTGTTCCACCCAACAACAGCTGAATACAAATTTTTTTCAGCTGCACACGGATCATTTTCCAAAATAGACCACATACCAGTCCAGAGGTCATGCTTAAGTATATGCAAGAAAACAGAAATTATCCCAAGCATATTATCTGATTACAGTGCAATGAAACTGGAAATAAATGACAAAAGAAACCAGAAAAACCCATTAAATTCATGGAAACTAAAAAACACCCTACTCAGCAATCAATGGGTCACAGAATAAATTAAACAAGAAATTCAACAATATCTACAATTCAATAAATAGTGAACCACAACTTACCAGAATTTATTGAATGCAATGAAAGTAGTTCTTAGAGGTAAAATCAGAGCTATGAACTCATACATTAGGGAAATATAAAGGGAACAAATAAACACCCTTATGTTGCACTTCCAACATCTAGAAAAAGAAGAGCAAATGAAACCCGAGCTCAAAGATGGGAAGAAATCATAAAGATTAGAGCATAAATTAATTTAATTGAGATGAACAAAACAGTTCAAAGAATCCACAAATCAAAAAGTTGGTTCTTTGAATATTTCCCCTAACCAATATATATTGGCCTTCTTTGTGTCGTTTGATCACTCTTAGTTTGAAGTTGAGACTGTCTGAGAACAAAATTGCTACTCCTGCTTTTTTCTGAGGTGCTGGGACATGTAGTATTGTTTCACATTCTTTGACTTTTATCCTATGAATGTCTCTTTGTGTTAAGTGTGTTTCTTGTATACAGTATGTTGTTGGATTTTGTTTCCTAATCCACTGTGCCAGTCTATTTCTCTTAATAAAAAGAGAATAAAAAGCCTACTGACAAATTCCAGGTCCTGATGGATTCAGAGCTGAATTCTACAAGAAATTTAAAGAAGACATAATCCCTGCACTCCTCAAACTCTTCAATTAAATTGAAAAGGAAGCAGTCCTCCAAAAATCATTTCTGGAGTCCACTATTATATTGATTCCAAAACCAGTGAAAGACACAACCAATATAGAAAACTATAGGCCAATCTCCCTCATGAACATGGATGCAAAAATCCTCAATAAAATCCTACCAAATAGAATACAATCAAGAAGATCATACACCATGACCAGGTAGGATTCATCCCAGGGATGCAAGGATGGTTCAGTATTCGAAAATCTATAAATGTAATACACTAAATTAATGGACTGAAATCTAAAAACCACATGGTCATCTCAATTGATGCAGAAAAAATTTGTGACAAAGTTTAATACTCATTCATGTTCAAAACCCTACAGAAAATTGGAATAGATGGACTCTACTCAACTTGAGAAAAGAAATCTATGACAACCCAAAAGCTAATATAATTCTAAATGGGGAAAAACTGAAATCTTTTACACTTAAATCAGGCACAAGACAAGGATGTCCTCTATACCCCCTCCTATTCAATATAGTTTTGGAGTCAATAGCAACAGCCATTAGAAAAGGGGGAGAAATAAAAGGAATATGAATAGGTAAAGAAGAAGTTAAATTATTACTATTTGCAGATGACATGACAAAGAAGCTACTAGAATTGATATGAAAATTCAGTAGCATAGCAGGATACAAAGTCAATACTCAAAAATCAATAGCATTCCTCTACACAGACAACAAGCACACTGAAAGGGAAACAATACAAAGAATACCTTTTACAATACCTCTGTAGAAAATGAAATACCTCGGAATTTACTTAACCAAGGAAATCAAAGATCTTTTCATAGAAAATTATAACACCCTAAGAAAAGAGATTATAGAGGACTTCAGAAAATGGAAAGATAGTCCATGCTACTGGATAAGAAGATGGCCATACTTCCAAAATTGCTGTACAGATTTAATGCAATCCCTCTCAAACTGCCACCGACATACCTCCCAGATATAGAGAAAATGTTCCTAAAATTTATGTGGAACCACAAAAGACCTAAAATGACAAAGGCAATCCTGGCCAACAATGACACAGCAAGAGGCATCACAATTCCTGACTTGAAATTGTACTACAAAGTCACTGTGATAAAATCGACATGGTATTGGCAATGAAATAGACCTGAGGATCAATGTAATACATAAGAAAACACAGAGGCCTCTGCAAACGTACTCAGCAACTTGATCTTCGACAAAGGGGCCAAACAACCTTACTGGAAGAAAGATAGCATCTTTAAGAAATGGTGCTGGAAAAACTGGCTTTCTACATGCTGAAAACTAAAACTTGACCCAGCTCTATCACCATGCAGTAAGTTAAAGTCAAAATCAATTAAAGATCTAAACATTAAAACTGAAACACTCAATCTCCTGGAGGAGAAAATAGGAGGAACTCTTGAAGACACAGGGGTAGGCAAAGAGTTCATGAACAAACATGTATTCGCATGGGAAACACTTGAAAGAATCAACAACTGGGATCAACACTTCTTGAGTTTCTGCACATCAAAAGAAATTATCAACAAAGTAAAAAGACAACCCTCCAATTTTGAAAAAATCCTAACTAATAAGCAATCAGACAAAGGTCTGCTCTCTAGAATATATAAAGAACTAAGATATATTAGGGCCCTCAAATTTAAAGACCCAATTCAGAAATGGGCATCTAAGATGAATACACACTTCTCAGAGGACAAAATTAAAGAAGCGAATAAATATATGAAAAATGCTCCACATCACTAGCCATCTGTGAAATGCAAATAAAAATAACACTGAGATGCCATCTCACTCCAGAAAGAATGGCTATCATAAGGAAATCAACCAACAACAAATGTTGGCGAGGTTGTGGGGAAAGGGGAACACTTCTCCACTGCTGGTGGGAATGTAGACTGGTACAACCATTGTGGAGATCAGTGTGGAGATTCCTCAAAACAGTAGGACTAGAAATCCCATTCAAGCTGGCTATCCCCCTACTGGGAATTTTCCCAGAGGAACTGAAACATTATATCATAGTGATATATGTGTACCTATGTTTACAGCAGCACAATTTGTGATAGCAAAATCTTGGAAACAACCAAGATGTCCACCACATGAGGAATGGTTGAAAAAGATGTGGTATTTCTACATAATGGAGTATTACTCAGCTTTAAAGAATGATAAACTTGAAGAATTTGTATTGAAGTGGATGCCACTTGAACAGATACTCATAAGTGAAATAAACCAATTCATACATGTGCAAATACCAGATAGTCTCCCTAGTATAGGAAGTGAAAAGAAGAAATACAAATAGAAATGTACAATAACAACTAAGAAGAATTGAGTCAGATAGTTAGGGCAAATTGAACAGGATACTAATCAGCTTTTCTTCTAGATGGTTAACAACCTAAGTTCACAAATCAAAATTTGTAGAAATAGAAGGGCCCCGAGGTCAGCCAACATTTTGGCCCTAGCCCTTCAAGGTCAGCGAGGACTCAGGACATATGAGAGCCTGTATTATAACATCATGAAACTCAGATATGCTCCAAATTTTCTGATCAAGAAGATTATGGAGCCACAGAGGAAGGTGATCAATGATCTATAGTGTGCTTGGGGAAAGTCATATGGAAAGAAAACTTTTTGTCTGTCTCTCACGGAGAGCAAACTGGTCAAGCAATGACCATGACTCATCCACATGGCTGACAAGAGAAAGAATCTACAGATTGATGTGCACGATTACAAGATAAACCCTGTGGGAACTTGATTTACCTCATCAGATACAAAAGCTACATCTTTTGTTAAATATGTCTTGCTTTATCTCAGACTTAACCACCCAGCAGAACAGTATAAAAATGAGGCATATGATGTAGGGCCATAATAATAAGTTGAGCTGTAAATAGCTATAGTCAACAACTTCTTCAGATAACCCACTATTATTGTGGACTGCTGGACTGTGTTTGATTGTGTCACCGACTTCAGGCACCTATAATGGTTTAATGACAATGGAGTGCCCATCTTTGACAGGTCTAGACAAAAAAACCAGGGATACAAAGGAAGAATCATGATGTGTTTGTATAAACAGTACAGTTAGGATAAATATGCAGTGCTTCTGCATAATTCTATGAGAAGCAAGATTTGCACTGATAGTGGTTGGACAGGATATTATGTCGGCTTCTAGTATGATGGACAGCCACTATGAAGATAGTAAGGTAAAAAGTATTAATTTTTGAAATTGTGCTATAATTCAGCTTTAAAAAAATAAGTATACAGCTACATTCTCATAATTCATTGATTAGAGACATCTGCTATTATAGTATCTGTATCATGTATGCACCTTGTATGATAACAAACCATTACAAAAACAATTTTCAATGTATTAATTATTGAATCTGTCTTGTTAATTTGATTTGAGACTGTCTCGTTGCTATTTGTTCTTCAATAAAAAAATCAAATAAATAAATAAAGCACCTGCTTAGGCAAAGCACATTGACTGGGGTTTGAAGCCCAGTGCGCTGTGCCAGCCCCATCTCCAGGGCACACTGAGATGCCAGTTGAGACTGGGCATGGTGACGCACACCTGCAATCCCAGCACATTGGAGCCTGAAAACAGGAGAATCACTGTGAGTCCAATCTACATAGTGAGACCTTGTAGACTCTATACCCTTTGGCCCACAAAGTTCTCAAGTTTATCTTTGTTTGTTGCAGAGCAGTAGTCCATTGTACATAAATGGCACATTGCAAGTTCTATTTTTCAAGAGAAAAAATTACGGAATTTCTTTTATTTCTTCCTCCCTGTTTGGAAAGGTGCTATGGTGGTGAACTTGTACAGTGGCCTTTGGCTAAGACTTGATGTACTAGTGACGGGGCAGTCAATGAAAAGGCAACCTGGATAGGCTGGAGAAATAACATAGTAGAATAAGCACTTGTCTGGCAAGTTCAAGGGCCCAAGTTCAATCCCAGGTTCTGAAAAAAAAAAAAAAAAAGGCAACTGGAAGGAGAGATTTTCAAGATGCTCCTTTATGCAGCCAACTCAAGGGCAATGTGAGGTCTGTGTTTCTTAGTCTGTATGACAGAGACTTATGCAGGTTTTAGGGCTGCATCTCCATGTGTTTCTCAAGACTTCCCCCAAAACTTAACCACCCAGGGACAAGTATGGTGACAAAGCTTTAATCCCACGAAGAATGCTGAGGCAGAAGGATTGTCTGTTCAAGGACAGCCCAGGCAATGTAGCGAACTCAAGGCAGGCTTGCACAGTGTACTAAGATCCTGTTTTAAACACAAAAAGAAGTTAACAAACAAACAAAAATACAATTTTACTCTTTTGTTAAAAACTGTCTTATAGCAGGTACATTGCACTATAATTTAGGATCTTTCTCTATAACTATTTGTTAAATCATAAAATGACTGAAACCAGGGATTCTGTATATTTCTATTTTATCTTTTAATTTTAACACAATTCTTATGTGTTCAGTCATTTGCAAAAACAAACAAACACATCTATGTTTCTGGAACTATCTGTGTCATGGAGACAGATATACACAGAAATGGCACCATCCTTTAGCTACCACAAGGGATCCTTATCTTTTCACTTAAGCGATCGCATGCTGTAGAAACACAATGACAGTTTGCACTGCAGAGCTCATAGATTCCTCTGGAGGTGGGGGGGATGGGAGGGCAGGGAGGAGAAAGAGAAATAAAGATTAATATATGATATGTTTCTATACCAAGAATGTGTGATACATATTTACTATGTATAGTAAACATGTACAGATAAATAAGCAAACAAATAAATAATTTGCATAAAGCAATATGTGTTTTCTAAGGTCACATGTGACAAAAGGAAGCCTATTAAACCATATAATGTGTGCCTATGGGGGAGGCAAAGAAAATGTAATGAATGTATAACTGTAGAAGTGAATGGATAGATAAGCAAACAAAAAGAAAACAAATCCATCGATACCTCTTAATCATTCTTCTACCAATCATGGCATTATATTACTGCAATTGGATTCTATTCTTTGAATTGTTTCAGAATCAAACTAACACATTTCTAACAACTGAATATCACCCTCATAATCACCTCTTCCATTTATGATGCTAGCCTATTTCTATCCAATAAAATACAGATGTTATCAACTTTGAAGGTAAGAAAAAAATTAATACAGTGTGCTTCTGAAAAACCAGAAGAGCTGACTTCTCCTTTGGCTTCCTCGTCTCCATTAGCAACACAGCCTGACCTGCTTCTGTACTGCTCCTCCAGTGCTGCCACTGTGATTTAAGGAAGGGCTTATAGGGCTCCACGGCTCATGGAACCTGTGTCCTGCCTGATTCCCTCTCCCAGAACTCCCAGCCTTTTGGCCACACTGTGTGTTTCCAGCTGCCATGGAGCCCCCCATCCTCTATCCGAGGCTGGGGTCTTCTGCTGCTGTTTTCATCTCCCTGCACCCTGGCATTCCTGCATCACCCTGAGCTCTCCTCAAGCTCCTTGCTCTGCTGTCTTCATTTTTTCAGCATGCCTCTGAACTAGCTTGCCTCCTGAGGGGACTGAAGGTTTCTCAGTGCCCTTCCGTGGGAGATATATTTCCTCCCACAGCTTGTCCTTGGGGTAGGGCCAATGACTTCTTGATTTTCAAGGTCTCGTCTAACACTGCCTTCTTTTGTAGCATCCTAAATCCCCATTATGTTGTAGCAATTATTATTCTACTGCCATTCTGCTATGGTTTGTGTCTAGTTGTCCCCCAAAGCCTCATGTAGTCATGGGGTAGGGACTGAGATTATGTGTGATTCAAGACTGGGATTATGGGTCTAGTACTATTGGGATTATGGGTTTGACTACTTCCTCCAGCCTGGGGCAGAGAGCCTGAATGTAATATAACAGAGAGACAGACTTTCTGTAGCCATTGCTCTTTGTTGCATTGCTGCTGTTCTGCCACCATGAACTGCTGCTCTCTGCCATGTGCCAGTCTGCCTTGGAGCCAGCTGAGTATGGCCTATAACCTGCAGTGAGCTAAATAAACCTTTCCTTCCTTCATTTTGGATGTTGTGTATTTGTCCCAGCAATGAGAGAAGAATAACTAAGACACATTCTTTATGTTCATACCATTCTCCTCTGCCTTTCTTGTGCTTAGTGATCCTATTGGTGGAGTTTTCAGTGCTGAATGCACCTCTTGCTTGTCACACTCCCCACAACTCTGGGGTCTTTGGGATATTCTGCAGTCATGAAAATAATCCATCCGGTGCTCTAGCTTGTCAGTTCTAAAACACTTGTCTTCACTACTGTGCAGTAGTTATCACTGTAGATTTGCATTCCTGTGGTAGTGTTTTTGTTATTTCCCATAGCTACAAATCCTTCACAACCTTCAGTTATAGCACTATATCTGTAACCAACACCCCTGCATTTCCTTTATTGTTCTGACTCCAATAATTCCTTCGTCATATTGCAAATGCCTTTGAACTGACTTTACCATTTTTTGCTGTTGTTCACTCCTCTCCCGCGTTCACTTCCTGATGTTGCACAATCCCTTACCATCACCACTCATTGGCCAATGCATTTATCTCTTGCTCTTTCTTTCCCTATAAGTAATCAGCTGGTAGGAGAATCATTCCTAATTAAGCCAATTTGTGTGCTTTGCTCCTTACTAGAGAACTCAGAATTCGGAGACTGAAAGCGCACAAACACATCAACGTGTTTCTGTAAGGGACGCCAATGTGAGGCAATGCTGCCGACCACCCTTCTCTGTTCCTGAAGACTCCGGCTTCACATTTCCCCTGAGCTCTAGGAGACACCCTAGTTCCCTCCTTGTACTCAGGAAGACAAGCTAATTTTTATTTCATATTGGAATTAGCAGACAGCAAGGTGTTCAAGAGCATTGACCTCCCCCTGCCCCCAGAGTGCCCAAGGAGCGCTCACACCCTTCATCTTTCTGTGGACTGGAAGTGCTATTCTGGCTGCCGTCTGCACGTGCTATCTTTGTTAAGCACAGGCTTTCGTTTCCTCCCTCCTGGGCAAGGGTTTGATGCTTATGCTGGTTTCTTTTCTTGCAATAGCCAGTTTGTCCTGCTTACTGGATGCTTGCATGTTTTATCAAAAGTCATATCAAAAATGCCCTTCTTCTTCCACATACTTCTTTACCAACTATATTCTCCTCTTAGCTGGCGAGGGCAGTGCACACCTGTAATCCCAGCATTTAGGAGGCTGAAGCATGGGTGCCATCATGAGTTCAAGGCTGCCTGATTTACAAAGTGAGACCATGTCTCAAGAAACTAAAAGGGGGGAAAAAGAAATACAAATACGCGGGCCCCATCTCTAGTCAATTTCTCCCAGTGTTCCTTCAACACTGCTCCAGTGAACATGGCCACAGGCCAGGCCTGGCACTGGCGGAAACTGTTCAGTTCTCGGATTCCTGATTGAGTTTGATGCTCTGCCTTCATGCTATAGATTTAGAGCTTTAATAGAAATTTATGCTCATGAAATCAAAAGGGGTGGGGATGCATAAGAAAGACAACTGCTGCTGGCCTCGAGCAACAAGAAAGGTGCACAGCTGCCTGAAACCCTCAACCATGCACTCATTTCTGCCTCAGCCTCCTTATAATCTCAGAAAAAAGCAATTAATAGACGTGAACTTGGAAACCCTACAAAGCTCCCAGGTAGCAGCCCAAGCAGCCCTGGCCCAGGGCCCTGAAAACCCCGTGGCTGTTCCTGCTCTTTCTGTTACATCATTGGGGGATCAGCTAATGTTTCTCGAAATGTAATCAGCCACAGTTTCACTGCTACAGGACTCTATGACAGCTACTCCGGGTTTCATTCTTGTAGTCCTATGCATGGAGAGAGCTGGAGCTGACCGTGAGCGAATAGAGATGAGCCCTGCACATTCTTCTAGGAAGACATTTTTTCCCCAGTAAAATTTCAAATCCCAGTCTTATTTCATTCTTCTTCCACTTTTCAGTGTCGCCTTTCATCTTCTTTGTTGTCCTTGCTTGCTTTCTAGTCTTCTAAATATTGCTAAGATGTTCACTTCTGTACCTTAAATATAATCTCTTGCTAAAATCTTTAAACTTCTTTCTGCTGAAGTCCACACTCACTGCACAGAGCCACTCAGGCCTCTGTATTTGTGCATCTTCAGAACGTTACAAAAGTGCACTCTTGATCTCACTCCTTCAAACAGTTTTTTTTTTTTTTTCTCATTTTAACGTAGCTGTCGTGAATCCTAACTCCATTCTCGTGTTGCTTAAGCTGACATTTTGGCATGATTATGCTCAACACTTTTGTTTGTCTCATAGCCTATATTCCAGCAATTAATAAATCCTAAAAATTGTATCTTCATTTTGTATCTGTCTGGGATCTGAACAATTTAAAGCATAGAAGATTTAAAAAGAAAGATGTACAATATCACATGGTTGAAAACTTCAATGGTTTCCTTCTCCCCTAGAGTAAAATTTGACTTCTTTATCTACAAACCCGTAAGTCTTACCTGACACTGATTACCTTTCTTGATCTCATCTTCTACCTCAACAGCAGGCATATTTTTGTTTTATTTTGTTTCATTCATCTTAATGTATCCCCTGTGCATGTAACTGTTATGGTTTGTGTCTGGTTGTCCCCCCTAAAGCCCCATGCAGTCATGGGGCAGCTTCTGGAGTCTGTGATTGATTCTTGGTCCAGCGCTGGGATTACGGGGTGGGTGCCTGGGGCAGACACTTTGCATTACTGAGTAAGGAGGGGAGAGACTCGTTAGCTGCAGGAGCTGCTGCTTCTCCCTCTGCCCTTGCTCTGGGGCAGGTGCTGGGAACGCAGTTCTGTGCCATGTGCTGCCCTGCCTGCCTTGAAGCCAGCTGGGTATGGGCTGAAACCTCCATTAACTGTGAGCCAAATAAACCCCCTTCATTTTGGGTGTCCTGGCTATTTGTCCCAGCAATGAAAGAAGAGTAACTGAGACAATAACATACCTGGATTATGTTATTATCCTAAACTATTTTTAATAAGTTAATATATGTGGAGCTGTTTTTAATAAGTATCTAGAGATAAAAGAAGAAAGTCATTTAAAAAGAAAACAGCTTACATGCCAATTAATAGATACTTTCATCAGTGTTTCTGCTCCTGGGAGATTTGAAAATGTTCCAATCTTGAAAATACTGCATAGATGATAGCAACATGACCTGGTTGGAAAACAACTTAAAAAGGAAAAAAAAATTGGTTTCAGAAATAATATTAACCACGCTTAGATTGAAATTTTCCAACACCTCACTAGCAGAAACCTTTTGGTAACAAAATAGTCTTTTTTTAAGTGGGAGGAGAGGTTTTATTGTTAGATTCATTAGAGAAATTGTGAAAGAATACATTCATCTCCAAGTGCTGCAGACAGACTTAGTCCCTCCAAAGGGAGACATAACAGAGAAAAAGGAGAGGAGAAAAGTAACAGGACGTCTATAAAAGTAGAATATCATCTTGACATTTAAATAAAAGCAGTAAAATTTACCTCGTATCTGTGAAATATTTCTTCTATATTTACAAATAAAATCACTTCTGCTGTGCTCAGGTTATACGATTTTAAGTTTTTTAAGAATTATACCTTCTTAAAATAAAATATTCTCCTCACAACTCCAAAATGCCAGGAAGTTAGGCATTTGTGAGGTGAGAGTTGTGCAGGCATCGCTTTGGCAGGTTAGGGAGTGACAGGCCTTGATTTTGGCCTCAGCAGGTCTTCGTTCTTGCTTGGAGTCAGCCAGCTACAAGACAATAGCGTACATTTTTTGTCGCCCTGTTTTTAAAGAAGGGGTGTGTACTGGATCGGTGAAAGGTTTCCTGGACTCCGTCTGCTTTCTTGTTGGTTAAAATTTCTATCTAGAGTTTCACCCCTCCAGCTATGACGCAGCCAGTCGCACTGCTTCTCATGGTTTCCTACTCCATGTTTGTCTTAGGCATCATCCTTGCTGGAATGAAATACTTGCAAGACCTCTTAATTTTTAAATTGGAAGGTGAAATTGTCTGCATCTGTCATGTGCAGGATGGTGCTTCGGAGCATATATGTGCAGTAGAATGACTAAATCTAGCTAATTGACTTAGGTATGTCCCTCTATGTCCCTCATGGTTACCATTTTTATGGAGATATTCCATAAAAGTGGAATATTTAATATTTATTCACATAGGATTTTTAAGGACATAAAATACTGTTATTAGCCGTAGCCACCATGCTGTATGACAGACGTTGCGAGCTCACTTCTCCGTGTGCCTGCGGTCTTGTCTCTTGACCAGCATCTTTCTCACTGGCATGCTCTGCAGTACTCAGCTTTGCCCCTGCCAGAACACAATGCCTGACACCCCCACAAGGTAAAGGAAGAGAGGGCCAGCTTGGCTGACAGTTCTGATGCATTTAGTCCACTGCAGCTATCCCCAAGGCAGGGATGTCACGGTAAAAGTCTGGTGCAACAAGGCTCCTTAGCACAGGGAAGCCAGGGGGGAGTGGTGCAGCGCCAGGGAGGATGCAGCCGAGGACCAGAGCCAGACCCGGGGAAGCGCCATGTGACACACCCAGAGCACCCCGGAGCCTGCTTCACGTCCATTAGGCAAGTCTTAACCAGTGAAGCTGACGTATCAAGAGGAATGTCTCACCTGCAATGGCCCCAAACTAGGTAGCTACTTTTCCTCTCTCAACCCCTATGAGATCGAGTTTCACAGATTCTCCATGACAGTGTGATCACACAGCGCTTCTCTTCTGTGCCTGCTTTATTTCACTTAATTTCTTCTAGGCTTGTCAATGTGGTTACAAATCACAGGATTTCTTTCTTCTTATGACTGTAGTATTTCATTGTTTGTATATAGCTTTTTTTTAATCATTCATTATTTAACCATTTTCCAAAGCTGTGGATGGACACATAGTTGGTTCCATATATTGTGAACAGTGTTAGAATAAATGCAGGAGACAGCCTGCTCTTTCCTGGCACACTGAGCTCATGCTCTTGGGCGTGTGCCCAGGGGAGAGATGAAGGGTCATAATATTGTTCCACTGTCCCATTTTCAAGGATCACGTATAGTGTTTCCATAATGGCTGTACTAGTTTGTGTTCCCTCTAACAGTGTGCAAGTATTTTTTGTTTGTTTGTTCATTCCAGGGACTGAATCCAGGCCCTTTGAACTGAGGTAATTTGTTTTGAGACAAGGTTTCACTGCACCACTAAGCTGCCTAGACTGGCCTTGCGACTATGACCCTTCGGACTCGGCCTGAGTACCAAGATTACCGGCTTTTCGTTTCAGGCCTTCTGCTTTATGTGCATCCTCGCCAGCACTTCGCTGTTGCCTTTGTGTTGATAGCCACCCTGACAGGTGAGGCTTTAGCCTCTCACCACAGTTCTTTGTTTTTTCTGTGGCTGACTCAGCCCGTCCTGGGTGGGGCTGGCATGGCACGTGGTGCCAGGGATTGAACCAAGTCCTGGTGCGCTTGCGTAAGCAGGCACTTTAGACCACTGAGCTATCTCGCAGGCCCTCTCCTTGTGGTTTTAATATGCATTTTCCTGATGATTAGGATGGTTGAGAATTTTCATACATCTCTCCACCATTTGAGAAATATCTTCTGAGGTTCGTGGCTTATTTTTCATATCAGGTTATTTTCTTTGCAGTCATTTTTGGTTCCTCTTTTACTACAAAGCATGACTGCCTCTCCTCCTTTGTAAAGAGTACAAAAGGGTTAAAAACACATTAGAATCAATACAAAATTTATTAAACAAAGTAGTAGGAATTTGACAAAGGTTGTTGTATTACATGATGTTATCAAAATGGCCTTTTTAAAATATGAACTACGTCTCACACTGACCCCTCTCTTACGCGCTCACATGTGTTTCCTGGACCTAGCTGCAGTTCCCATGCCACTGTCCTCTCCTGGCTGCATTGCTGCAAATCTTGCCGCTGGCTTCAGGCTCTGCAGAGCCCTCAAGCTCCGTGTCACCCCCGAGCTAACTCCCTACTTCAGTCCCTTGATGTCACTGCTCAGTGTTAGCACGCACAGCTGTCAAGCTGTCTTGCCCGCTTTCCTCCAGCACAGGCGCTGTCTAGGCGACCTGTCAGCCTGTGACGTCTCTTCCTTATGCTTGTACTTCCTCAAGTCCCCACCCTTCATTTACTCCATCAAGTGCCTTTTGTTTTCATTCTTAAAAATTAGCTTTTGTTCTCATTAGAAAAGTCATCATTGTACAACATTTGACAACACATAAAATATAAAGAAGAAAACAGAAGTCAACCAAAGTCTAACAGCCCGAGGTAGGCACACAAGACCAAGCCTTCCTCTTTGCCCGGTGGTGTGTGTGTCCATGCCGCAGCAGCAGTGGAACAATACGTTCAAGTGCAAGAAACTGCTTAGTGCTCTGTGCAGATTACCCCACTCTACACCCATAGGTGCGTCAGCAGGTGTATTTCTCATCTTTCATTCCAGGTAAACTACATCCTAGGTTCAAAGCATGTGTCCCAGCTTTCACACTAAATGTCAACCTGCTTTGTCCCTAGTCTTAGTATTTAATCACCAACGCTGGCTACTGATTTCTTCTCTAACCTAAGCACACTGGCTTTGCAAACTGTTCCCTGTCTAATTCACTAATGAATACAAGAGGATATGCAGTAGCCCTCAAGTACGTGAGCTTCCATGGGACGCCGAAGAGGCTCCCATCACAACCGTGCTCACTCTGCCTCTAACACGAGGGCTGGAAAACATAATTAAATATTCATGGATTTTGGAAGATGGATTATCTTACACTCACAGTTATAATCATGATCCCAAACCGCAATTGATGTTTTCAGTGGTGAAATCCTGTTATAAATTTACAACCACAATTGCACAGAAATAGAGGAGAAAGAGATTTGGCAACATACAAAAGAGGAAGACTTCATACAAATGAGTCATGTCCAAACAAGCAATGTGCTAGCTCTGACGAGCTGAAGGATAGAATGATGACCTCTAAGAATTATTAACAGTAAGAGATCTCTATTTGATGTGAGCATACCTTAGTCTACTTATAAATGACTGCCTCATGATATTTATATATGTCTGCAGTCTTGGGCTCCAGCTGTTAAGAAGGGAATTTTAATTTTAAATGTGGCTTAACTTCTGCACAAGATAAGGCCAGATGTATAGAGATTTGTTTGCATAAGCTGTAGCTCAGAGTGAAGCCACACGTTCTGCTTCCCTATAGTAGGCTATATCAGTCTCACAGTTAGAGAAACTGGATCCTCAGGATGTTTGTATGCAGAAAGCGCTTTCTTTAAGGGAGCCTGCTTACATGACTGTGGCAATTGGCAAAATGAATCTGAAGGGAGAGCAGGCAGGCTGGACACCCATGCGGGGGCTGACAACGCACAGCTGGAATCCAGACTACTGGAGGATACAAGATTTGCTCTTCCTTAGGGACTTCACTTTCTCTTCTCATAAGGATTGCAATTGATTATACAAGGGTCAACAGAGTTGTGGAGGATAATCAGGTTTTTCAAAGACTGCTCATTCAAAAGTCAATAACATTTAAAAATAGGGCCGGGTGCCTGTAATTCCAACATTCAGGAGGCTGAGACAGGAGGATTGTTGTGAGTTTGAGACCAGCCTGAGCTACAAAGTGAGTTTGAGGCCAGCCTGAACTACACAGTGAGATCCTGAAAAAGACAAAATAAATAATAAAAGTAGGGCTGGGGAGAGAGCTCAGTGGCATAAGCACCTGCCTGACAAGCGCAAGGCACTGAGCTCAATTCCCGTAACCCCCTTTCCTAAAACATGTAAAAGTATCTTTACAGAAATGTCTCCAATGCCATTTGACCAAAAGGTGGGCAGTATGGGTGTCATGGCCCAGCCAAGTTGATGCATAGATCTAACTGTTATGGTGACAGTGCATTTCCTAATATTTATTGAACAAATTTTTAAAAATTTTCTTATTAGTATATTTATCCACAAGCAGATGTGATAACTGAACAAAAATAAGTAAATGCAGCTTATGTTGAATTAGGACATGATGTAGACTATATCACCATTACGAAAGCTAAAGAATACCCTAAATTCTTTATAAATTAAGCAAAAGCCTGCAGAATCAAACAAAATTGCATAGTCATTGACTTCACAGTAGCCAATAATCTCACTGTTTACAGAAATGAGGGAAAGAACTTCAGGGAAACGGAGGCTTTAGCAATCTTAAATGCCATTCAATGTTTTGTTTTAAAATAAAAAAATGGGTTCTACTAACAGAAGTTCTTAGTTATTCTTTTTTGCAAGTAGAAAAAACAGTATTTATGGATCAGACTTTTATCTGGCAGCTCACTAGTTAGCAGATGGCACTTGTTACTGGCTTCTCCACCTGTGTGCAGAGGACGGGGGAAGAGGCAGACTCACAGGCCTGCCTCCTTTGCCTGATAATCTTCAGGGAATAAATAAATAACATTGCTATTTAAATTATTATTAATTAAATTATTAATCAACTCATTAAATTATTAAATAAATTGTTATTTAAATTTATTCAAAAGCTCCCCTGAGGTGTTCAGTACCAGCTGCAGGTGATCAGAAACTATCAGAGAAACTTTGGTACAGGTTTGGGTACCAAAGGTTAGCTTTCAGAAGAAGTTTCCAGATGCTTCGAAGCCCATGATATGCAGGTCGCGTTTGGCCTGAGAGTGATGCAGTGGAACATGTATTATGCTTATTCTGATCTGGATTCTAATACTTCTTTAGTTTTTCTTGCTCTTTTTCTTCAGAACCAGGGATTGAACTCAGGCCCTTGTGCTTGCCAGAGAAGTTTCCTTGCTCTTAATGGTAGCTTTCCTAGGAAAAGCAAAAGATGCAGCTTAGACAGACTGAGCTGGCAGCTGTTCCCTTACCTCATTGCCACTTTTACCTAAGCAAAGTCAAGAGAGCTCAAGCCAAGGTCAGTGGGTTCTTTGTTATTCTTCACTCATGGGACCATTAAAAATGTTGTAATTCAATTCCAGGGCACATTTTTAAAAAAATGCAGACACTGTTAAAATCAGTGTGCATCTTAAAATAAATGGTACTCTATTTATTTTAAGATGTGGTCCACATGGCATTCAGGTTGAGACTGTTTGTTATTATAATAGTTTCCAAAATTTTTGTTATGTGATTTAACATTAGAAAGATGTGTGATCTTTATAGAAATGCATATGAAATGTTGTATGAGTTTGATATGAAGCAAAACACATTTGTTGTTCATTAAAGGAGTGACAAAAATTTCGTATTTTCTCACAAAGCAAAGCTCAAGTGCTTCGTATCAGTAATTTTCCAACATTAATGTTGATGGCAATCACCATGGAAACTCCTTGAAATGCAGATTCTGATTCACTAAGTCTGCATTGGGACCTAATACAAATTTCTCACCAAGTTCTGAATGTCCATCCTGTAAATCCATGGACCACAGCTTGCGTGCCAAGGCTTTGCAAGGGAGGTACCTATAGTCACATGAAGCTGCATTACATGGTGTTAAGGTACATAAGAAAGGATTATCTGTCTCCTGTCACTCCAGATTTTGTTAGCGCTTTCACCATTTCTTTTGTAAGTGTGATACATTTATTATAAATATAGCAATAGTCTCTGCTCCCAATATAAATATGAGCGATATATGAAAAAAAAATCCCAAAATGAACCAAGAAAACCCAAGTAAGTATGAAAAGTCTGTTAAATCAGATAGCTGGCTCTGTTTGTCCTTAATGGTGCATAGAAGAATGATGCATCTTAAGAACCAAGGCATTGCCCATGTATGAAGTAGGGAGAACGAGTCTATAAAAAAGGTGAAGGTGGAGCGCATTTGCTAGATGTTCCCGGTGGTGGACAGTGGCTGTTAGTAAGCCGAGCCCCCCTTTAGTCACGTGACCTGTGAGTTGGTGGCTGTCTGCTGTCCCCCTCACAGCAGGTAGCCCTTGGCTTACTATGGTTTCACTTACAGATTTTTTTAGACTTTACAGTGGGACAAATATGATGCAGTCAATAGAAAACCTACTTTGAGTTTTACACTTTGATTTATTCCAGGACTATTGATCCACGTGTGATAACCTCCTCTGACACTGGATGTCGGCACAGCTCCCAGCCAGCTGTGAGGGTGCCCTGATGACACCACACACTCCGTGGGTGATGTTGAAATGCACTGCAGTGAAGCACAGTTCGACTTCAGTGTGCTCAGCAATTTGCAGTCCCCCTGTCCTTGGGTGAGCGCCACTTAGGACACTGAAGGGGTCAGCCAGCTGCGTCATCCTATCCAGGCTCTGTGCTGCTGAGACCTTCAGGTCAGGTCAGGCCCAGTCCCAGTGAAACAGACCCTTCTTCTTGCTCCCCCCTCCCCTCCCTTGCCCCTCTTCTCCCCTCTCTTCCACCCCTCCTCCTCCTCTCCCTCTTTTTTTCCTTCCTTTTCCTTCTCCTTATTTTGTTTTGTTCTTTTCTTTCTCTCCCTCTTCTCTTATTTTTCCTGTTCCTTCTTTCTTTCTCCACTAATACAGGCAGAACCTAAATCTTGTTGCTCAGGAAATTTTTACATACATGTATAGCCCATCACTGCCCAGACCAGGAGAAACATCTTCAGTAACATCTTTGGGGCAAATAGAGCTTTTCAAATGCATTTGGCACAGAGTCTCACAATGCAGCTTGGACTCAGGGTGCCTCCTCAGCTCTGTGAATACGGGTGTGCACCACTATACCCGGTCTTAGTGGCCACTCAGGGCTGGAACCAGAGCAGCATGTTGTGCAGGGGATGAACCCTGAGCAGGGGTTTAGTGTGCTGAGCTATCTCACCAACCCAGCATGTTTTTCTTTTTAGTCCTTTTTTCTATGTTGCCAGCCTCTGTGGGTAAGTGGAGAAAATTAAAGCACACATTTTAGAGAAAATTAAAAAGCTCTTGTGTGTGTGTGTGTGTGTGTGTGCGTGCGCGTGCATACTTGTGTGTGCGCACGTGTCTGTGTGTGTTGCTGGAGATCGAACCTGAGGCCTTGTGCACGAGAGGCAAGAGCTCTACCACTGCACCATAATCACAGCCCTAAGAAGCTCATCTCAGCCGTGCCAACCCCAGTCAGGTCCACAGTCTTCCAGCTACCTCCTGTTTCTACAAGAAAGACTTGTTTTTGAGAGTCTTTCTATCTACCTTTTCTTATTTATCTGGAGAGATTCATTTAGCATTTAATAATCTTTTGTAGAAGACTATATTTGCTTCTCCCCCATCCCCACTCCTCCATGAAGCACTTAAATTTCCTAATTTTCCTGGGCCTCTTGATCTTTCCACTCAGTGGTTTCCCTTCCCTTCCCCCCTCTTTGTATTGATTCATAGATATTTAAGCAATAGAAACTGTTCTGAACACTTAGGTAAAGTGTAAGAGAGGAATTTGGTTAAGAAAATTCTAGAACATATCAGAAAATCAAAGTAAAATTCAACTGGATTAGCAATTGAAGAACTCCATCAGTAGAGTCTGTAAAATATCACCTTAGAGGGTCTCAAAGCCAAGTCCACAAGCTCTACTTAATTTCCTGTGCATACTCCTGGGTCCAGCCTAGACAGAAATGCCTACGGACAGAAAGACGCTCTCCACAGGCACAGACAGAGTGTCTGACCTGCCCAGTGGATGACAGTTTCCAAGCACTCAGCAGCCCCAGATGGGCTCTGTATAACTTGTCACTTCTCTTGAGAAACACATTTTCTTCAGGGGAGGAGCTAAGAGCACAACTGAACTCCTGGAGGTTAGTAGAGCCCTTAGAAATTTTAGCCCCTGTGACAGCGCACCTTTTTCCTTCTCCACCAGGCACATCACCAGGAGAAGGAGAAGCCTCATTTTGATTATATCTAGACAAGCTCTATAGCAATGGAGGCTTCATATTTCTGCTTGAAGAGGGAGTGCTGGAACAGAGTTTCTACTTGCCCAGGGAATTCTATGTTCCTTGAGTTATCCTGCACTCTGGCATAGAAGTGGTTAAAAGCATGGGATTCCAATTACTGGAAGAGTGTAAGCTCTGCCCAGGTTTAGGCCCCAAAATGATGGCCAGACCCAGTAGCATTTCGCTTCATAACTGGGCAAGCACATTAACTATAAAAGGCTTTCATTGCTCCTAAAGTGAGACAAAATAGCATCTTCCCCAGAGGAGGTGTCAATGAATGAGAGAGGTTTAAATATGAACACTATCAGTGTCTGGAGTAGCCTGAGATGACCAAAGGAATCCCCAGGTTCTAATTCAGTTGGGAGGTGGATGTATCCTTCGCACTGAGGCCGAAGACAGACTTTCTCCTTTAAGTATATGAGCTAATGCTCCAGAATCAGAATGTTACACCAGCTGGGCAGATGTTTCAAAGATTCCTTTGCTTTTAAAAAACTTTTTAAATTATTTTATTTCATTTATTAACTTATTTTTTGGTTTGTTAAGACAGTTGATGATCTTGTTATATTAATTCAGATTGACCCTGAACTCACTATGTAGCCCAGGCTGATCATTTTTATTTTACTCTATTTTATTATATTCTTCAAGACAGGGTCTCATATGTGGTTCCTGCTGCCCTTGAACTCACTATGCAGCTCCAGCTGGCCTTGAACTCGCAGGAGCCCTGCCTCAGCTGCTCGAGCGCTGGGGTTGCAGGCGTGCTCCACTGTGCCCTGCACACAAGCTGAATGTAAAGTGCCACTCTTCCTGCATCGCTCTCCTGAGGGCAGTCGGGGCCACCAGGCCTGGCTTCAGAGATCCCTTTTGGAAACAGTCCCTGGGGGGTCCTTCATGGAGCTAGAAACCTGAGCTCTCTTCCTGCCTGCTCCACAGAGCAGCAAAGCAGAGCTCTCCTTAGGTGCTCCCCTTGGTGTCTGCCACCACACTATGGGAGATGTGTCAGCCGAAGACTCTCTGTCTTGGATTTCAAATAAGATGAGTTTAATCCTCTTTCTAAATCCTGTTGGAAGCCTGTTGCCCTCTCCTGAGAGTTCAATAACTTCTTGAGACACATGATGTTTTCTCTTTTGGTTTTGTTTTCATTTTGAGTTCACTTAGAGATTTCACCTGAGTTTCCTCTCTTGAGATTGGTGTGGAAATCTTCAAGGTAACAGTGAACATCAGGGACAAGTGCAGCAATCACAGTCCCAAAGTCCAGGAGATGGCACAAAGTGACCAAGTGGAGCCCTCCTCAACATGCACAACCAGTGAAAGGACAGAATGTCCATACAGGAGTTGAAAGTGCAGCTCAGATTCTCACCTCCTGATTTCTCACTTAAGAGACAGCCTATACAACAGTACCTAAGTGTCTGTGATGCACATAAGGGAGACCTGGGAAATTATCAAATCAGTTGCAGTTTCTTACCTGGTCACAATTTTCCCATGTCCATGTTGATAGCCAAGTTTACAGCTGTTCTCAACAACTTCTAGTTCTGATGGATTCCTGCACACACAGGCATCTATCTAGGTGTCGGTGGGCTGTGATGTTCTTTAAACTTTGTTGGCTATTTTATAAGAAAAAGCTTCCATCCTAGGAGGCTGCAGTAGTCTGGTGTCCAGCGCTCTCCCAAAATACACATGGACCATGAAAAGCTTAGTTTTGTCTCAGGGTTTCAAAAATTTTAGTCCACGGTTGGCTGGCTCCAAGTTAGCAACATCACAGCGGAAGAGCGTGGTGGAAGACAGCCTGATTGGCTTCCCACATTTGAGAAGCAGAGATCTCAGTGAGAGCGCAAAAGAAGACAGTGCAGAGGACAGTGACAGTCACCAGGGTTAGGTCCAGGTAACCCATCCAGATGCACAGAAGTGTGCTCTGTACTCAGTGCTACATCTCGCAAGCCAATTCAGTTGACAGTATAGATTAACCATTATCATAAGCTAGCTTACTACTTCCTATAATGTTTGTATCAGTCAGAGAGAGAGAGAGAGAGAGAGAGAGAGAGAGAGAGAGAGAGAGAGAGGCAGAGGCAGAAACAGAGATGATTTTATATAGTATTTCTGCTATGGAATTCATCATGAAGTCATATTGTGGAAGGAAAGAAGTATCACATTTAGAGATAACCACAGACTCCTTCCTAGGGGCATAATAATCATGCTTTAGAGGACTGCTTAAATGAGCCTACTAATTCATGCGAACAGGGTTCCTTTCTCAGGAAACCTTTGTCAGATCTTGTTCCTGCAACCCCAAGTGCCCTTCACCAAAACCAAATGAAATAATCTTAAATGCAAGTGAGACACAAGTCAGGGCCCATGGCAGCCCCAGAGTCCTGGATCTGGCCACATGGCAGCGTTGTCCACTACCGCTGTTTGTAGTTCACCTCATCTGCTCTTCTCTTCTTCGGCTCTTCCTCTACTGCCAACTCTGCAGCTCTGTGTGAGGACTTTCATGTCTCTTCACCAGAGTCTACAGAGAGTGTCTGGGAACTTCACTCTCAATTTTGCTACAGAAAAGTCCAACTGCTCCCCTCCCTCCTGTTCACCAGAGCCCTCTGCCAAGCACCACGGTGTCTTCTGGTCACATCCTGTGTTCTGCCCAGCAGCTGGTGAGTTAGAGACCAGTCACTCATTCCTGTCCATCTAGTTGCATCAAAAGTGGTGGAAGCCATGACTTCAAAGGATAACTGGCTGGGCATAAAACACACAAGAAGACTTCAGGTGTGGTCTGCATGAAAGTTTCTCAGAGGATACTTGTGCAATCAGAGAATCTGACGTGGGCTACTGAATTTCTACTGAGACCTGATATGATCTGGACTTGGAGAGTTTTAGATTAGCTGCTGCCAACACAGAAGACTCTCTTGGTAAGAGGCTCAGTCAAACAATTTGTCTTCCAGGACTACATTTAACTTTATGTTTAGGGGCTGGGGATATGGCTCAGCAGTAGAATGCTTGCCTAGCAAGCTGGAAGCCCTGGATTCAGTTCTTGGCACCAAAAACAAACAAACAAAAAAATAAGCCTTGCCTAACTTCCCATTTATACAAAGTTCTCTCCCTCCAAAACATGTATAAGGATATCTCCAACTCTACAAACATGCTGAAATTCACTCTGTCATTAAGACTTTTCAGGGACTTCAAGGTGGAATATCACTCAGTTATTCCCCAGTAATATATTGCTATCTGATAATGTATTTGGGATGACACTGCCTGACACAGTTTATACTTTGTCAGAGAAATGATTAGGATTTCAGAATTTACCCAAACAGATTACGCTATCAGAATGTTTAAAATAGCTAGACAGCAACTAATATGTTTCCAGCTCAGGACTAAAATGATACTGCCGGTAAACCAAATGGTCAAACCATGTTGTCTTAAAATAGTGCAGGGGCCATTCCGCCAGTCACTTCTACAAGCTAAGACAGGGCAGGGAAAGAAGAAAGACGGGGCATTCTATTTAAAGAAATACCAATGCCCTCTACCCAGCACCAGAAATTATCTCCCCGACCAGAATAAACGCAAGCGGCTGATAGCCTTCCAGAGGTCCGGCAGTGCCAGTGGAGCAATCGTTACATTACCATGTGGCCTCTGTCAGTCAAAAAGAAAATCCCTGTCGCACAGAAGAAGGTCAAGACAGGAGGCACACCTGGGAGAAACCTTGCTCTTCAGGTGTGGGAGTGGGCATTCACTGCAGGAAAAAAAAAATAACTGTGATTAATTTAAATTACAAACGTCTCTAACAGAAAAGTTCCATAAAATAGCTGAGGAAGGGACACCGACCAACTGCAGTTAAAACCTTACTGGACAGGATTCTGAGATGAGCATATGTGTCCTAGTATTCAAGTATCTGTGCAGTCATGTTAAAGCCATATTTAAAGATTATTTTAGCAGCCAGCTAAAATAATTCGTTATTCTTTTATTCTCCACCCTTCTCTCCCACTTATAAATAACCGCCATTAATTGATCCTCAAAACTACTTCCTCCAACTTTGTTTCCCATTTGCCATCAAGCCCTTTGTGGCCAACTCAGCAACATTCACAGTCTTCGCCAGCGGGCCAGCCAGCTCCTCATTGCTCGAACAGAACTCCAGATGTACAGACACAACTGAAAGGAGGAGACATTTGTTTTAGCGAACAATTTCGAATGTCTTCAGACGATGGTCGACTGATTTCAGGGAGAAACAGCATCGCGGAGGGCTGCAGCAGAGGGAGCTGCTCTGCTCATTGCGGCAGAAAGAGACAGGGACAGACGCGAGAGGCCCGGCGGGCCGGGACGCCCTCACACAGAGGCCTGCTGCGGACCCGCGGGACCCCACTGCCTGCAGCTGCGCTCAGCTAAGGGTCCATGGGCACGTAACCCGCTGGCGAAGTGAGTGCCCCGTGGGCTCATCACCTTCCCCACAGCCCACCCGTGAGAGCACGCGTCCTGAGGGACACAGATCGAAGCCGTGACAGCCAGGACCCAGCTCTGAGAAACCACTTCCTCCGCTTCTCTGTACAAAAGCAACTGAGCTGCTTTCATGAGATGGCAGCAGTCCGGGCACATATTTAGGCTCTAAATCTAATTCTAGTCCTCTTATTAGTTCTCCCATCTCTGTACCTACATCCTCCACTCTGGCCTTGAGTCTTCCAAACTGGAACCTGTTTCTTACCAACTTCTCTCAGTGTTGGCATTCTGAACTATTCACATGTATCTCAAGTGTCCTTAATGACAGGTAGGAAGGTAAGACCTTGCCGGAGAGTTGCCTATTGTCTGCCTGACTCCGACACAGGCATCATTGCCGGTGGCAGCTATAACCTTCTGAGCTGTTTTTCTCTTTCTTTCTTTCTTTCTTTCTTTCTTTCTTTCTTTCTTTCTTTCTTTCTTTCTTTCTTTCTTTCTTTCTTTCTTTCTTTCTTTCTTTCTTTCTGGCTGAACCAAGGATTGAACTCAGGCTGTTGCTCTTGCCAAGGAAGTGCTTATTCCATTGAGCCAACCGAAGACTAAAGGTCAAAGTTAGCCTTCCGTAAGTGGGCTAGAGCATGGGTGTTGTGCAGATATCTTCGTGAGTCCTCCCAGACAGATGTTCTGATGACCATCTGTGCCTTCCATGTCAGCACTTGCTGTTGAACCAGCCCTAACATGTTACTGAGATGGTTTTCTCCTGCAGCCTCATGACCCAGCCCAAGCTGGCTTCAGACCTCTGGAACATCCTCCGCTTTCTGGCCTTCCTATAACTGAAGACAGTTAGATCCTCACTCTGGTGTAGGCTTTGGTTCATAGCAGCATGTTGGCTGCTTGGGCCCATCCGGGTCGCTAGAGCTTGCTCCATGCCAGCAACGGACCTATTCTGTCCCTTCTTTCTTCACTTGTTTGCTCACAACTGTGATCACACAGGCTCACATCTAGCAAGGCACCTTTAACCTCCTGTAGGGACTTTGCCTTTGTGCTGACATCTTGGCTATTCAGCATAAAATGTCTTAACTTTCAGCCTCTGTTCGCTTTAACAAGCCCTCTGCACTAACTTTATTTCATTCTAGCTTTTGATAATGCTGAGAGGGATGCAGCTCTTCCTTGCCCTTGGATATTTTGAGGTCATCCTATAACCATTAAGTGGATAATTTCAATATTGCAGTGAGTCATGTAACAAGAAAAGCTCACACAGAGGGAAAGAAACAGGCTATAGTACTGTGAAATAATTACATGGCAGCATCAAACATCGCCAACCACAGCTCACCATAGCAATTAGAATAATAACACAGATGTCTGAAATACTGCTAGGAGTTTTAGAATGTGACTGGGAAGCATGAAGAAATCATATGCTTTTGGAGAAAGGCTGATGCATGTGCTGTATGTAGGCTTGCCACAAACACTTGATTTGTATGAAAAAAAAGTGAGAGTAGGAAGGTGTTTTCAGTTCCTCACCTTAAGGCTGGGCGTTTACCAACAGCACTCCACTTAGCTGGGAATTCTGAAGGCAAAGAAGTACATGGCAGGCAGCCACATCCCATGAAGGCCCTGCCACAGAGGGAAGCATCACACAGCAGGAGCTCCTGCCTCAGGGAAGAGTCCAAGGGGGCCAAGCACTTTACAACAACTTGTGTTTGTAAGAAAGAATGCTTTGTTCTCGGAACTCATCCAGCATCTGTAAAAATGTCTTAGTCCTTCCAGATCTTGCCCTCCAGCAGTGTTACACTGAGAACCAAATTTCAGCATGGGTTTTGTGAGGACAAACAGCACACAAACATAACAATACATGTAATTTTATATATTACCAACACACGAATATTTCCTTTTTCTATGCCAAAACCACTTTCCAAGGCCAGATATGTTCAGGAACCATATATTGACCTCTCAGGAGCCATAAAGGACAAAAGAATAGCAATTGGGCACAAGAATTTTAGAACATGGCAACAAGATTAGTTTTCCTTTAGTTTTAAGATCTAAGACATTCATGGTCATATAAATAAATGGTTATGACAAGTACATTTTTGTAATCAAATTGTTAAAAGTCATTATAATTATACATTGGACAAATTTCTAAGGTCTTATCTATAAGCAATACCCCATAAAAGTCAGGGCTTTGCACTGGCAAGAATACAAAAACCCTAACCCCATTACCTGCTATTTAAAATATAATAACAATCTCCATTACAGGAAATTGGCTTTGGGGGGGCAGGGACATAGATGTTGAAATCCGAATTCTGTCGCTTTGCGTGAATTTGGGAAGGTACATGACATTTCTGATAGTCAGTTCTCCTTTTTGTACAGTGCAGTGACTAATAAATACTTCACACTTTGCTGTGCAGTGTGAATGAGATCACTCAGGGCTCACCATCTGGCAAGGACTCAGTCATGATTTGTTGTGTTTGAAATAAGACTCCACCATGTATGCACTTGGACGATGCTGGGGCATTGGTAGGGCAGTTTGCAATGTACTGATTTGTTGAATCTGTCCTGATGATTTGTCTTGAAACTGTCGCATTGTTATTTGTTCTTCAATTGAATAAATAAATAAATACATAAAAAAAAGGACTCCATTGTGCAGTGGAGACCGGCCCTTGCCAAAATAGCTGTAAGCTCCCCAGATTCCAGGTAGCTATGATGTAAAGAATTAGTCATTAATTTAAGGAGGGTCTATTGCTCAAACTTACTGCTCTCTAGTGAATAGGTCATACTTATGTAATTAAAATAATAGAATGGGCCAGAGAGAAAATCTTACCAATCAAAGCAAGAGACTTTTCATTTTTCAAAGATCCTTCCAAAGTTATATGGACGCTCTTCACTATTCAGTTCTCCATTCAAAGAAGCCAGCTGTGCTGGCTCACACCTGTAACCCCAGCAGCTGGGAGGCAGCAGCAGGAGGACGGCAAGGACTCCAGCGTGCCCTGGGCTGCACGATGAACCAAAGGCCAGCTTGAGCCACAGAGGTAGCCCCCATCTCACAAGAGCACAGAGTGAAACAACAAGAGCAGTAATAAAAAATGAAACAAAAGAGGGTTTCCCACCACTTGGGGGACTAAGGTGGAGGGATTTTGAGCTTACAGCTCAGCCCAGGGCACAGCTGGCTTCTTTGAATGGAGAACTGAATAGTGAAGAGCGTCCATATAACTTTGGAAGGATCTTTGAAAAATGAAAAGTCTCTTGCTTTGATTGGTAAGATTTTCTCTCTGGCCCATTCTGTTATTTTAATTACATAAGTATGACCTATTCTCTAGAGAGCAATAAGTTTGAGCAACAGACCCTCCTTAAATTAATGACTACTTCTTTACATCATAGCTACCTGGCATCTGGGGAAGGCAGAAGGGTGCATTCTGAAGCACCAGGAGATCTAGGGAGGGCTCTAAGAAAATGGGCACAAAGGGCAACTGTGTGTTTTAGCACAACACAAGCAGAGCACAAAAAGCGTTTATAGAACTCCAGAACACTACTCCGGGCTTCCTTTGAGCATATGAAGTTAATTTCCTATGCTCATAAAACACAAAAGTTTGTAGCTGCTGACTTCTACATTGCTTAGAAAAGCTGTTGATGAGTCTTACATTTTTCATTGTTTCCTGATAGTCAGTGTATGAAGAGACACACACACACACACACACACATACACACAGATAAATCTGACTTTGCTGGGGATGGAACCCAGGGTCTTGCACACACTGGGCACGTGTCCACCACAGAGCTGTACCCAGAGCCCCTGCAAATTTGACTTTTGTAAGACTTCCCAAGGTAAGTATGGTTGTGCTATCCAATGATGCATGTAAAGCAGCTAAGCTCAGGTGCTCATTGATTTATTCTGGTTTATATTGAACATCTGCTTGGCTCATATGTACCATTTACATACCACTATTCAGTTCATAACCCAAATAATCCCATAATTAATGACTCATTTAACATAACTTCCTCAGTCCTTTTTCTTTCATCTCCTTCATAAGAGAACAAGAAATAGCACCACAGAAATATTAATGTCTTCTACAGGAAAGTATATTAAACTGTGATGCATAGTGCACATTAAATGTGTACTTTGTCTTAGTAAAGCTGAGTTGTTTGAATACTGCCTTAGTGTAGGCTAAAGAATTTTTACCCATATGCTGAACTATAACACTGTACAAGGACAATGGGAAAAGAAAGCCATACATACTTGCTGGCCTGTGCAAAGAAATGCACGCATGACAATTTCTGAAAAAAATCTAGGAACACTTGTGAGTGTGTAAATTATGAAGAGAACTATCACTCTACATTAAGAGATTGGCACAAGAATGTAATACATATATCTGTATGTACAAAATAGGATAGATATACAACTATTTGCTCTTAGTTCAATGAGAAGAAAGACTTGAATAGTGTTTAGACAAGATATCATGTCTGCATCTTGTACTATGAATAATCGCTATGAAGACAACAATATACAATGTATTAATTATTGTATCTGTCCTACTAAACTGTCTTGAAACTGTCTCATTGCTATTTCTTTCTCAGTAAAATTAATTAGAATAATAAAAATTTAAAAATAAAAACAAACATTTAAATCCTAAGGAATAAATAAGGATAAAAGAAACCTCAAACTTGCAGCTCAAATATGTTTGTATTAGCATTATTTGTAACTATAAACTATTCAAAAGCTATTCAAATGTTCACAGGTTAATAATCAAATAATTATTGAATATTACATAACCATCAAAATGACATTTTTGAAGGGGTTACTCACACAAATTTATAGTTTTGATTAAAAATTAAAATAAAACAAAAACAGAAACATGGGACAAAGCAGATATATATGCTAATGTGTTTCTTGAAAAGTATGCACTCCATACAAGACAATACTATTAAGAAAAAAAGCAACGCACTTGCATAGTTGCGTGAAAGTGAGGAAGACTGAGGAATAATTTTCTTCTTCCTCTATTTCTGTAATTCCCATTTTTGTAATTAGAAAAGCCATGCTCTATTTTCTTCAAAGTTAACTAATATTCTACTTTTAGAATATAAAACCAATCATGCATCTTATATCAACTAGAAAACAGAAAAAACACTCTCTACTGTACTTCAGATGGGGCCTGGATCTTAGAAGTTGGAACCCACTACATTCCAGAGCAGGGGTCACTGCTGAATCACTTGACAGAAGCAGAAAAGCGAGCGAAGGGCAGCCCTCTGCCCACCCTCCTGCTCATCTCTCTGGAAAAACCTAGGAATCTACTGGGAGCTATGAAATGAACAGACTTTAACTCCCCAGGGTGAAGGTAATCATTTAGTAAGACTGAGCCATAGCATGCAGTGCTGAACACCAGGAGTCTTACAGTACGAGTACTGAAACAGAGACTTTCATTAATGAACTTAGTTAATTTGATTACCAGAGCCAAAATAGTGCTTAATGGGATGAATTGAGTACAAATAAGTGATGTTAAACTTCTAACATGTATCATTTATTTTCATTAAACTGATTCAGCCATCACTATTCTCCTCCAATAGATACTTTATTAAAGAAACTAATTTAAATGTACATGATGAACGAGCTGTGTTGAAAATTCTATTTTTCTTCAATTCTAACTCCCTCATCTTAATTAGCTCCTCTGCTTCTGTTCCCATAGAAACAAACAATGCCATCGATAACATGCAAAGGTAGTAAGGTCCATGCAGAAGGCTTCTCCAAGCACTGTAACAACATTTTCGCAAACCATGGGGACAAATTAGTATTTGCGATTAGATTAGAAATGATACATCTCAAAATTCAAAATGGAAAATGCAGTCAAATGGCAAACAAAGATGACAAACCTCCACTAAACTTCTGTTTTCTTTGTTTCAATGCAAAATAATGGTAATGCCTAGAAAATCGAAGGTTGCAATTTTCAATGGCAATTTTTTTGCTTTCTACTTTTTGCTATACTGCTTTTTATCTCCTTGCCTAACACACAGTCTCTTACAGACAAGTAAAAATGAGCCAATAATGCATACAAGGAGTTCACATAAAAGCGATCTCCTTTGCTTGAAAGACCTGGCCCCTTCTGACCATTCGTTTTCATCCCGTGGTTCCAATTGGTGGCTACAAAGTGGCCAGGGTCTGAGCCCAGGCAAACCTCTCCTCCTCTCCTCCTGGTAGGAGCTGTCCTTGGCACACTGGGCAGACAAACACCGACCGTGTGTGACACTTGCAGGTTAAGCTGTGCGTTAAGTGCCGAGACACCAGCGCCAGGCTCGTGACTGCGGGCCCCCGACTGCGGGACAGTCTGAGCATGCTGGCCGATCGATGACGCTGGGAGCAGAGACGCTATTCTGTCACCACCACCCATGAGAATGGTACCAACCACAGACAAAACAATCGTAAGCAACATTGTTCCTGAATATTTTGCTTATTAAAGGATGTTGTGGAGAAGGTTCAAGGTTACTTCTACATCCTTTACAGCTTCATCTCTTGTATTTCAATGTGATTTTATGAATACAGAGAATGGATTAAGAGATCAGGGACTTTGGTTGTGAAACTTTACTCCTCCTGTGCACTTTGGAGAAGAAGAGCGGTAAGAACAACTGTAACAGCTCATGCTTGCCATTTTCCTTTCAGCTTTTCTGTGTTGTTCTACTCTGCCAAAAACCGAGTGCTCAAATTATTCTTTTCAAATATAACAGCAAAATGATAGAATGCTGTGTCACCCAGCTTGCACCACTGATTCATCATTTTGTGTGTATTTATGTGATACTTCATGGGTCTGCTGTACAGGTGGTATGGAAGGTATTCTCATGTTGGGAATATATGTTTTGTATTTATATGTATGGAGAGAGAACAATAAAAATAAATTAGATCCACAAATTGAGACCTCTAATAAATTCTGGTGTACACTGGAAGTAAATTATGTGTTCACATTACTGTTTACAGTATAATCTCTTTCCTGTCTCTAAGGACCGTCCTGCCCACCACTGTGCTGGTAAAATAACACGCAGATCTGTCATGCTATGCAAGGTAATCGGCTACCGTGGACTGTACTCTTCCTTCTTTTCCCAGACAGAGGTCAGTGGGCGCTCACATGGCTGTGCACACAGACAGACTTGGCTCCGTGTGGCGTCAGTCACTCCAGGTCCTCCACCCAGCCTTCTTCAGCGCTGTTTTTTTGCTAGCTGCCTCCCAGCATGCTGCTTGGGACTTCATGACTTAAATCATGTGGTTGAGAACCTTAGGTATGAAACTCACACAGTCTCAGCACAATTCTTTGTTTACAATGCCTTGGTATTCCTCAATGCTTAGCTGCCTCCCTGTATAAATTAGTGTCTCCTGCTCTCTTAACCTGGAGTCTGAACCTACAGTATGTACAAGGGGATAAAATTTAAGTAAAGGCAACATATGGCACTTCTAGATGGAAGCTTCAAGAACAACTGAGTTATCTTACAACTCTTCTCTTTGCTATAAATAAAGAGGTGCTCCTGGCTAGGGTTCTGCTGTGGCTTGGGTTCCAGAGCACCAACAAAGGCCACATAACACAGACCATCCATCTAACATGGAATGGACCTAAACTGTGAGTGCGGCCTCAGTCCCTGTGGCTTTGAAACTAGTACAGAACCAGGACTCAGTTTGTTCTGGTAAAGCTTTACTAGACCACAGCCAAGTGCGTCTGGTACTGCTGTGGCATCCACATTACCACCGAGCTGCTGATCTCTTGCAGTGGACAGATACTCTGTGCTCCTCAGAACACAGTGATTTGCCATCCAGCCTTTTGTAGTAAACATGTGATTCTGCTTCAGCCATTGAAGTTTCAGAGATATGTGTTGCTGCAGCTTAGCTCTAGACTGCCCTTCCATGTGGGGCGCCATTATCTTTGTCTTGTTTCATATACTACTTAGCATTAATCCAATATGAGATTTTCAAGCAAGATTACATGATGGGAGAGTCTCCACAGAGTGGAGACTGGCCTGACTTGAGAGGGTCGACAGAGGGACCAGTACAGAGTTCTAGGGGTACAGACAGCTCAGTGTTGACTCAGAAAATGTCTCATGGGTTCTCATGTGACCATAGTGTAGGGCCACCCACAAAGTGGCCAACCTTACACACACAGGAGCTGGAGAAATGGCGCAGTGTGAGTCCTCTGTCAGTCTCCTACCTGGGACAAGGTGTTGGTCCCCAGGCTGAAGACAAGAAGACAAAGGAAAACAAAAGGCTGCTGGCCCTGGAGTCAGCATTCCAAGAATCTGCTTGAAGTTCTAGGGGTAGTGCATTCAGAAATGAAAGATGGGAACGAAAAGTGTATTGGCTTTAAAGAGTGCACTGTTGGGTATTTGAAGACACATGTGAAGGGCAAAGGGAATGGAATGGAAAGCAGACAGACAGATATGCCTATTTCTATGAACAGGACTCCTCATTGATTGGAAAGAGGAAAGGATGTCAGGTACCTTTAGTGGATCTGAATAAGCAGTTTGATTCTCAGTAATAATGGTTAGAGGAGAAGAGACAGACAATTTGCGATAACTTTCATCAAGACGCAGGAGTAAAAATGGTCAGGGCTGAAAAGAGGAGTTATGGCAGATTCAGCTGTAGCTAATTTGGAAGAGGATGAAGTAAGTAAAATGTCTTTCAACTCCTGTCCTGAGCTCGCCTTTGCCTTTTTAACTTGGCCCTTTCATCTTCCAGATTCTTACCTTACACAGGCCCTTTGTTTACATTATTCCTGAAGCCACTTAGTCCCTGTGGTCAGTCATTTCATGTGCGTTGTGCTTAGTTTGAGCTGAAGCTGCTGTTAGTGTCTGTCTCACAAATCCTGGTCCAGCTACAAATTGGTTTGCAACCTTAAGTTCTTTTCCAGACCTTTTAGGCTTGCTTGAGAAACTTACTAAACAATGATGATTAGTTCCACTAAGAGCACTCTCTCTAGCTTGGCAGGATCCAGAATGCAACTCAGCAATTCTTTTAGTCTTCTCTAATTGGCTCCCAATTACAATTCTTGCATTATAATTTTAACAGCTGCTGCAAACTATCTTAGTCCCAATTACAACTCATTCATTCATTTAATAAATATTTTTAGCATTTACTATACACTAAGCTCTC
This sequence comes from Ctenomys sociabilis, assembly GCA_004027165.1. Classification (NCBI taxonomy): domain Eukaryota; kingdom Metazoa; phylum Chordata; class Mammalia; order Rodentia; family Ctenomyidae; genus Ctenomys; species Ctenomys sociabilis. The sequence continues at coordinate 123,459 of PVKA01000403.1, forward strand.
TTCTGGCTGTTTGAGAAATGACAATGAGAGAAATAGGCCTGGTCCCTGTTTTCATGGAGGTGGTGAATGGCACTGACAAAACCCAAGGTGCTGAGAGCCACTGGGCCCGGGACTCAGCGGGGAGAGTGAGGAGCACACTTCGTCACAGTGTGCTTCCTCTCATCTCGTGGCTTCTCTTTCTGAAATTCCCAGGATCCCAGTGCTTCCCCTGCCTTCCAACAGTCCAGGTCATGCTGAGCTAGCATTCCCCCACAGATCCACCAACACGTCCATGGGAGGGAAAGCCGAGTGGAAGGTAAACAGTTAAGGTAGGAGAGAGGCACCATGTAGCACTCAGGGCCGGAGCTCTCTACTGCCAGCAAGAGTAACAGAGATCCAGAGATGGAGGTGCTGGAAAGCAAACTCCTGGACTTCTCTTTCTGTTGACACAGCCGCTTCTCCTGGAACAGCTCTTGCTCTGGACACATTAACAGTATATATATATATATATATATATATATATATATATATATATATATATATATATATATATATTTATATATATATGTATATATATTTATATATATATTTATATATATTTTATATATATATATATTTTATATATATTTATATATATATACTTATATATATATTTTATATATATATAAATTTATATATATATATTTTTTTGAATTTAATTTAATTTAATTTAATTTTTTTGTGGCACTGGAGGACAGAGCCCTGCTTTCTTTTGCCGCTTTCAGGCTGGCTTCTAACAGACTGGCTTTCTCTCTATTTTCTTCTGCAAGTCCCCAGCTCACTGAGCCTCTGTCTGCTTGTCCTCCCCCTGTTGGCAAGGAGTGGAATAACACCCGATGGGTCTCCTGGCCTCTGCTTCCCTGTAAGTGGTTCTTTCAATAAGTTTTCTGAACCACTGGAGTGAAATACTTCTCATGCTGTGGACTTGGACAGGCTTTTCAAATTTTTCTTTCAACCAAAGCTAATTCTGTTAACATGGGGAGAGATCTGAGATGCACTGAGTAGGATTTACATTCATTCAACAAACATTTTTAAACCGTGACTCACTGGCATAAGCTACCCCTCAAGCAGCAGGGAATTCTGACTAATTAAAATTTTGCCTCTGCTTTTAAAGAGCATGTGCACGCGTGAGGGAGGGTTGTGAGACAGAGTCAGTACACACAGAGGTGAAGAGCTCAGCATCAAAAGGAGCTGGGGGGAGAGCTGAGCAGCATAAGCACACCCCAGACAGCCCGAGGCTCTGAGCTCCATGCCTGGAATGAAAAGAAGAAGAAGAAAAAATTTGAGAATGTGAGCTACTGTTTTACGTTTGTTCTTTTGGTAGACGGGATCACTAGGTGGATGTAGAAGGAGGGCGGGCTGTTTTCCAGTTCAAACTATTGGGCAAGAACTCTGTTAAACAATCACTTGGTATAATATTGATCTGTGGGAATAAAAAGAACCAAGACAGGACAAGTGCAGGGGCCTGGTGGGTGGTGAGGAGCATTCAGCACAGGGAATGACATGGGGAGAGCAGGGACTGTCACAGAGCATATCCACGAGCTCTCGGGCTTTGGATTTTACCCTGTATTATGGTTTAGACCTAGATGTCTGAGAGGCCCCTGCACTCACAGGTGGGCCTTATTATTTCTTTTAATTTTTATTTTTGTTTCATTGCAGTACAAATATCAATGAGACAGTTTTGAGATACCTTGACAAGATGGATTTGATAAATTAAAACATTGCAAATTGTTTCAATAATGTTTTGGTATCACAGAAGGTGCATACATGATATTATACTTACAGACATTATTATACCATATGTCTCTTATTAGTAAATTTAGAGAGTATAGCTGTTTGTGTATCTTATTTTTTGTACCTGAATTACATCAAAGATTCAATAATTAATACTTTCTATCTTGTTATTTTCCTAGTGGTTGTCCATAGTAATAGAAGCCAACATGATATCCTGTCCAACCACCATTAGTGTAAATCTTGCCTCTCATAGAATTATGCAGAAGCATGGTGTTATCTATCCCAACTGTACTGTCCATACACACACATCATGATTCTTCTTTTCTATACCCCTTCCTTTGTCTACACCTGTCAAAAATGGGCACTCCATTGTCATTCAATTAATTTAGGTGCCTGAACTCAACAACACAATCCAACACAGTCCAGCATTCCACAACAATAGTGAGTTATCCGAAGAAGTTGTCGACCATAGCCATTTAGAGCTCATGGCCCCATGGTGTTACTTCATTTTTATACTTTTCTGCTGGATGGTTAAGACCAAGATAGAGCAAGATCTATATACCAACTCTTGTACTTTATGTTTCTTATGAGGTCAGTGAAGTCCCCTCAGGGTTTATCTAGTAGTCCTAGACCTTATTCTGTAGATCTTTTGTCTGTGTCATCCATGTGGATGAGTCACAGCCAATGTTTGACCAGTTTGCTCTCTGTGAGAGCAGGAGAGAAAGTTTTCTCTCTATGTGACTCTCCCCAGGCACACTATAGAACTTCAATCTCTTTCCTCTGTGGCTCCATAATCTCCTTGTTCAGAAAATTTGGAGCTCAACTGAGTTTCATGATGTTGCAGTACAGGTTCTATGTCCTGAGTCTTCGCTGACCTTGAAAGGCTAGGGCCAAAATGTTGACTGGCCTTGTGGCTCTTCTATTTCTCCAATTTTGATCTGTGAACTTAGGTTGTTAAGCATCCAGAAGAAAAGCTGATTAGTATCCTGTAGCATATGCCATTCACTTTGCCTTATCTGACTCAATTGTTTTTAGTTGCTGTTGTGCGTTTCCATTTGTATTTCTGCTTTTTGCTTCTTATACTAGGGAGACTATACAATATTTACACATGTGTGTCTGGTTTATTTCACTTATGAATATATGTTCAAGTGGCATCCACTTCAGTATAAATGCTTCAAGCTTATCATTCTTAATAACTGAGTAATAGTCCATTATACAGAAATACCACATCTTTTTCAACCATTCCTCATGTGATGGACATCTTGGTTGTTTCCAAGATTTTGCTGCCAAACATTGTGCTGCTATAAACATAGGTATACATATATCTCTATGATACAATGTTTTCAGATCCTCTGGGAAAATTCTCAGTAGGGGGATAGCTGGTTTGAATGGGATTTCTAGTCCTACTCTTTTGAGGAATCTCCACACTGACCTCCACAATGGTTGTACCAGTCTACATTCCCACCAGCAGTGGAGAAGTGTTCACTTTTTCCCACAACCTCTCCAACATTTGTTGTTGGTTGATTTCCTTATGATAGCCATTCTTTCTGGAGTGAGGTGATATCTCAGTGTTTTTTTTTTTTATTTGCATTTCATGGATGACTAGTGATGTGGAGCATTTTTTCATATATTTATTCGCTTCTTTAATTTTGTCCTCTGAGAAGTGTGTATTCATCTCAGATGCCCATTTCTGAATTGGGTCTTTAAATTTGAGGGCCCTGTTATATCTTAGTTCTTTACATATTCTAGACAGCAGACCTCTGTCTGATTGCTTATTAGTTAGGATTTTTTCAAAATTTGTGGGTTGTCTTTTCACTCTGTTGACAATTTCTTTTGACACGCAGAAGCTCCTTAAGAAGAGTTGATCCCAGTTGTTGATTCTTTCAAGTGCTTCCCATGTGAATATATGTTTGTTCATGAACTCTTTACCTGCCCCTATGTCTTCAAGAGTTCCTCCTACTTTCTCTTCCAGGAGATTGAGTGTTTCAGTTTTAATGTTTAGATCTTTAATCCATTTTGACTTTAACTTAGTGCATGGTGATAGAGCTGGGTCAAGTTTTAGTTTTCGGAATGCAGAAAGCCATGTTTTCCAGCACCATTTGTTAAAGAGGCTATCTTTCTTCCAGTGAGCTTGTTTAACTCCTTTGTCGAAGATCATATGGATGAGTGTGATTGTAGATGCCTCTGTGTCTTCTAATCTATTCCACTGATCCTCAGGTCTATTTTGTTGCCAATACCATGTTGATTTTATCACAGTGGCTTTGTAGTATAATTTCAAATCAGGAATTGTGATGCCTCCTGCCTTGTCTTTATTAGCCAAGATTGCCTTTGCTATTCTAAGTCATTTGTGGTTCCAAATAAATTTTTGGAATGATTTCTCTATGTCTGGGAGGTATGTTGGTGGCAGTTTGATAGGGATTGCATTAAATCTGTACAGCAATTTTGGAAGTATGGCCATCTTCACAATGTTGGTTCATGCTATCCAGGAGCATGGAATATCTTTCCATTTTCTGAAATCCTCTATAATCTCTTTTCTAAGGGTGTTGTAATTTTCCGTGAAACAGATGGGCCTTAGGGAGCCAATTGGATCATAGGTGTGTGGCACAGCGCTGGGTGAGCTCGCAGGAGCGTTTATGGCTCTTGTGATGTTGGGGTAAAGCCTGGGCCAGGAGGTGCACCTCAGGAGCAGCGCCTGCATGGCTCCACCTCCTTCTCATCCCCTCAGCACTTTCTCTCTGCTCCCCACCACTGTGACATGAGCCCTCTTTTCTGATGTGCCACCTGCCAGCTCACATGGACTGGAACTTCTAAGAACTATGAGCCAAATAGGCTTTTCCTTCTTGCATTTGTGGGTACCAGGTACTTTGTTCTAGAGACAAGAAAGTAACTAGGATAAAAATAAAAGAAAGTGACTAGGTCACCTTAATAGATACAGTTCAAGCAACTAAGTCTTTTTAAACAAAATTAAGTCATATAATCTAGATTACGGTACTGAAGGCTGGGGAGATAGCTCTGTGGTCTAAGCACCTACCTGGCAAGCACAGGACATGGGTTTAACCCCTTGCCCCAGAACCTGGGGAGGTCTGTGCTGGCCACCAAAACTAGGCATGAGGGTGCATGCCTATAATCCCAGTGCTGGGGAAGCTGAGACAGGAGGATCATATGAGTCTGAGCTGCGTAGTGAAACCTTGTACCAAATAGGTAAATAAGGAAAAGATTTAAAAAATTATTATGGTCTTGAAGAACATAATGGAAAGGGTGCAGGTTATGGAGGTTACAGAGCTGGCAGGTATGAGATGCACACTTGGGAAGGAGAGGAGGAGAGGTCAGGAGAGTGCACTGGTGTCACTGAAAATTCAATGCTTGCAATGTTTCCACAATGTGGGTTACAGCTGATGACCAATTTTAAAAGAGAAGACAAAGACTTCTGTGGTGGGAGCGAACTTGTGGCTTGTACAGGGAAATGTTGCTGCCATTGACTGAACACGCTGAGAGGAAGCGTTTGTGGCAAAGTCAGATTCAGGCTCTGAGAGAACCGCAGCTCGCATAGTTTTGGAACCCTGCAAGAATGCATCACCATTTACTTTTGGAAAACCAGCTGGCTGAACAGGGCGACATGCTGCGCACCCAGTGAATGTGGGAGTTAGAAGTGCGGTTTGTATTCTAAGTAAACGAAACATTTCCTTGGAATTTTATTTTATTTATCTTTTTATGTATTTGGTACAGGGTCTATAGGGTCTCACTACATAGACTGGACTCCTGGTGATCCTCCTGTGTCCCTCCAAGTGCTGGGATTACAGACACATGCCGCCATGCCCCGTCTCACTCATCCTCTCAGTGGGCCCTGGGGCGGCAGCATGGCACCCCAAGGATCAAAGCCCTGCGGCTGCACTCTGCCCCAACAGTTGCTTTAGTCTACTAAGCTATCTAGCCTGCCCTTTCCCTGGAATTTTTTTTTTTTTTTTTTTGCAGAACCAGGGATTGAACTCAGGTCTTGCACTTGCCAGGCAAGCACTTATCCTACTGAGCTATCTCCTCAGCCCCTTCCCTGGAATTTTAAAGAGTTGATGTCATAAAAGAAAAAAACCTCCTCCATATTAAGAAAAGTAGGGGCTGGGAATGTAGCTCAGCGGCACAGGGCATTCTTGGCAAGGGCGAGGTCCTGAGTTTGATTCCCAATACCAAAAGAAAAAGAAAAAGAACAGAGAAAGAGAAAAAAGAAAGAAAGAAAAGTAAGCAGACATGACACTGAATAGAACACATGATGTTGGCTTCTCTTTCACTTAATGATTATGAAAGGAAATGGTGTTTGTGTTAAAGAAATAAGCAGGGATAATACAGAAAGCGCGATGGTTTGTGTCTATATGTCCTCCCACAGCCTAACACAGTCATGGGGCAGGCTTCTAGAGTTTACGGTGATTCATGGTCCAATGCTGGGATTATTTGTGTGAGTGCGACACCCAGCCAGGGTGGGCAGCCTGCATCCAGGCTGAGGTAGAGAAAGAGGCCTGCTCACTGGCCCCTCCCCCTTTGCTCTGCTTGCTGTTGCTGTCTTCCGCAGCCATAAACTCTGCGCTGTGCCACTCTGCCTTGGAGCCAGCAGAGTATGGACTGACACCTCCACCAACTGTGAGCTACATAAGCCTTTCCTTCCTTAATTCTGGGTGTTGGAATTTTGTCCCAGCAGTGAGAGAAAAGTAACTAAGAAAGGGAAAAAAGACAATTATATATAAAAGTTATCCCCAGTAAGTGAATGATTCGTGGTAGAAGAAAACAAAAAGCAATGAGAGAAAGGAGGAAGAAAAGCATAATGGAAAATTAGTATGTGGGCAATTTGACTGGGAGGTACTTGAATGTTCATTGTACCATTTTCTACTTTCTATAAGTCTAAAATGATGTCAAAATAATTTTCTTTTTAAACAATAAAATTTTACAGGCAGAAAATCTTGATTTAAATCTCAGTTGTACCATTTCATAGTTTCATGATTTGGTGCAAATAGCTTAACCTCCATTTTATTATAGCTATGATTTGGAATAATAGCACATCTTATAGATTATTGTGAGAATTAAATAACATAAAAATGTATTTGTATTTCATCTTTCTTAAGAAGTGCTTTTGTCTCCATGTGTAGGTCCCTCTTTTTTTTTTTTCAGACAGGGTCTTGCTCTGAGAGCCGGGCTGGCTTTGAACCCCTCCTACCCAAGCCTTCTGAATATGGACACAACACTTGGCTTATGCATGTTAAACTGTTCATTCATAAGGAAGAACCTTCATGAATGAAATTAGTGCTTCTGACATCCTAAGACCTTTGGTCTCTTCCCCATTCCCTGGCATGCAGTTCCTATAACCTTTAAATTCTGGAAGTTTTAAGGTGTCTCTTGCACGTAAATGAGGTTCCAGCTTGGCATCCTTGATAGACTCTGGAAGGGGTCTGGCTGTCAAGAAGACCAGCCACATGATCCGAGGATTGGACCATCCAGCTCTACCACAGGTATCTGGGGAGGAGACAGGGACTCACTGGTGATGCAACAATCATGACACATGATGAAGCCCTCACCGAAGCTCTAAAGGACAGGGATTGAAGAGCTTCAGGGTGTGGAGCTCATGTAGGTGCCCAGAAGGACGAGAGAGCTCTGCGCCCCTCCCAGAGATGGTGCCCTGTGCACCCATCCTGTCTGTATCCTTTGTGATGCTCTTCACAATAAACAGTATAGGCAGGTGACCCAAGGAGGATGAGAACTCAGTAAGCAGTGCACTGGTCAGAAGCATAGGTACCAGCTCCGGCCTTGGAGTGAGCATCTGTCATGCAAGGCAGACTGTAGAACCGAGCCCATGACCCCTGAAGCTATTCTAGCTCTAGTTACTGTTGGAATTGGATGTACCTGTGTGCTGCCTACCTGGCGTTTGAGAGTTTGTCAGTGTGGGAAAAACCATTTGTTGATAAAGTTGTATTGAGAGTGAGCATTCAAGTTGGAGAAGACATTCTCCTATTGTCCCCTTATTAAAGGGGCCCCAGAAAACTCTCTTGACTCTTTTACATGGAGTTTGTAGAGAGCCATCAGCTGTCTATGGGGAAGATAGAACATTCCAGAAGAATTTAATAGAACTTTGATCTTGGGCAGTCCAGCCTCCAAAACTATGAAAAATTAATTTGTGTTGTTTATAAACCCAAGTGTGTGGTATTTTTAATAGCAGCCTGAACAGACACCAAGGTTCCTAGAAAGATTTCAACCCGAGCTGGGCGTGGTGGCGCATGCCTGTAATCCCAGCACTAGGGAGGCTGAGGCAGGAGGATTGTTGTGAGTTCGAGACCAGCCTGAGCTACAAAGTGAGCTTAAGGCCAGCCTGAACTGCACAGTGAGACCCTGTCTCAAAAAAGACAAAAAAAAAAAAAAAAAAAAAAAAAAGATTTCAACCAGTGACCATTAATATGATAAGTAGACAGTGGCTTCCATTTTGGATAATTACAAGGTAAACAATTTGGGCACATGAAATTTCAGAATATTAGGAGAAGGAGCCAGCAGTACTGATGTCATGGGAGGTGAGCTTAGTGTGGAGTTGTCGGGACCTCAAGTTGGTAGAAGACCCCACATGATATTCTAGTGAGGTTTGGAAGACCCTGGCTGGCATGGTTAGAGTGCCAAATGACCTAAAGAAGCCCTAAATCTTCTGCTGTAGATGTGCCGTGGAGGTGCCTGGGTCGGACTTCCGTGGCTCTCTCAGAAAACCGAGGGGCTGTGCCCCGAGGGGCAGAATACATCAAAGAACTGTTCTTCAGTTAGTGGCTCTGTGGACAGGTGTGAAATTTGCTTCATTATCACTATTTTTTTAATGTTTCAGTTGTCTTTCTTTAAAAATCAGAAATTGAAAATGAAGACCACTTTCTATCCTCTATTACATTTCTGGAATCTTTATAGGCACTCAGTAAAGATTGATCATCAAGAAAATTGTTCAGTGCATAATGCAGTGAGTAAGTGAATGAATGAAGGTCTGAGTTACTTTATTATAAAATGTGTACAGCCACATTACTTTTATTGCATTTCAACTGCAAGTGTTTAGGGAATCATTTGCTTCAAACTTTAAACAGACAGGAAAAATTATATGTTTGTCTCAATTTTACAACCAGGTAATTTGAAGGAAGTATCCAACAACGGTATTAAAATTTCTTCCTTCTTTTTGCTCATTTTCGAAGAACACTGGTTTTATGCTAAGATCAAGGTAATAACATTATTACTGGGCATAGAAGATTTTTAAAAAGGAGTTAATATCCATCCATGTGATGCTCATTCTTTCCCTTTCTCTGCTTGACTTTAAAATTAATTTGAAGATAGAACTATCCCATTGGGTAAATCAAGAGTGATCTTGTTTATTAAATATAGTAAGGGTACAAATAAATAGAATTACAATGACTCCCGCCTAGAAACTGTGCTTACAGATCCACAGGATATTGACTCAGTAGTATTCCGCCGGCTCGCTGTACACATGCAGTTTCTAGAATAATGATCTGGAGTGTGTACCTAGCGCTCTAATTAAAGCCCAAGGCCATTCATCTATCTAATTGCAGCAGTGCCCTCCGGGACACCTCCATCCCGCATGCACCATTCTTCTTTTGCCTGAGCCTTTAAAGCCTCTTGGCTTCTTGCCAAGGCCTGAGGTGAAAAATTTACTGACTGCGATATCACCCTGGAAACAGCATTGTGGGCTGGAAGCTCGAGGGCACAGACGAAGCCGGGAGACTCCTGCCTGTTCCTGGAGGTATAGCTCATACGGTTTGGATGTTCACTCTTCACATCTAATTTTCTCCATAAATTAATAAAAGCCATCTGTTCTGTAGAAACTTTCTAAAATACTCTAAAACCTCCGAGCTCCTCAACCACGAGAAAGGCGAAGCGTTAAAAAGGCAGGCAGTCATGGGGGAGGGGCTTGGTTTTGATTTCCGCATTGCTAGCTCAAAAGCCTCTTTTAGGAATGGTCAGAACTCGCTACCCAGGCAACATGGAGACAACTCACCCCGCAATAGAAGCATCCAATTCCAGAATGAAATCCCCGGGTGGCAACTGGGACAGAGACGCCGTTTTCTGTTAACACACACAGTCAGCCTGCCACACCTGCAGGCTCCGTCCCCACGGAGTCAACCAACCGCTGATTCAAAGTATTGGAGAAAAAAATCAATTCTGTCTGTACTGAACAGTCTAGAATTTCTAGACTTCACATTATGCTGGGTATTGTAAACAGTCTAGAGGTAATTTAAGGTGTATGGGAAGAACGTGCATAGGACATACACAGATGTTGTAGCATTGTACATGAGGGAGTCGAGCACCCTAGATTTTAGTATCCATGGAGGTCCTGAACCCAGTCCCCGAGGGAAACTGAGCCTGAGCGACAATTGCATTTTGTTGTTAGTTTGACTCAGATAATATTCGTGGTGAGGTTTAAACAACATAACTATTGGATCCCTGACACCACATGCCCCTTCACCCCTGCCGCAGGGCACACTGAGCCGGTGACCCAGTCCAGGCGGGGTGGCCCAGGCCTGTAATCACAGTGCTGGGAGGATTAGAAAGAGGAATCACTAGGTGTCTGAGCTGCCTAGTGAGACCGGCACAAAATACATAAAAACGATAGCTAAAAAGTGCTTTTCTTCATTAAAAAAAAAAAACTATTACTGTTAAAACTAGCATTTATTTACTTATTAACTATGTTCCAGACACTATTTACTGTTAGGTCTGAGAAGCCCACCACGTGAAGAAAGACTCCAAGAGACGTCCTCTCATGCAAAAGCAAGGGGATTTTATTTTAGAAGCTGTGCCGGCACAGGGTCACCAGGCAACTGGGCCATGGCGACCCCGAGCCTTTGTTCGCTCAGGATTATATAGCACTGGTGGGCAGGGAAGCAGCAAGCGAGGTATACAGAAGCCAATCGCGTATGTTAGTTGGGCTGACACTTGAAGGTCTAGGACAGTTTATATTGTCCCTTACAATAATTGGATGGTGCAGGGATCGGGGAGGGGGAATTCCTGGAGGGGCCCCCGGTGTTCCGAGAACAGGTGGTCTCAGGTGTAAATCTTATCTAGGCTGCTAGGCACGTAGGGGGCAGGGGCTTTCTGTGCTGAGGGGCTGTAACCATGTTAACTCTTAATGGCCCTTGCGGCCAGTGAGTTTGAATGGCGGGCGTTGGTATCCTAACCCTAGGCCCTAACAACAGCAAGTTACATGTAACAAATTTTAATGCTCACAAGTACCATAACGTATAGGTGCTATTTTTTTTATCTTGATTTTAAAACATACAACTGAGGCACAGAGAGCTGAAGTACTAAAATTATTGAAGTATTTGAGGTCAGTGGTATGGTTTATATCTCGACGTTCCCCTAGAGCTGCAGGTGCTCAATGGAGGGCCATTTAGGCAGTGACAGAACAAGGAGGTGTGGTATGAGATTCTGGGTGTGGGGCCTGGACCAGCTCGCTGATTGGTTTCGTAGAGTTCTGGGTGCGGAAAATGGAAACCCCACCCTGAGTGGGGGCAGGCTTGTGGCTTGCTGCATCTTGCTGGCAGCCACGGCCCGCTGCTCTGCTCAGGGCCAGCCAAGTGGGAAACGCAGCGTCCATAAACTGTGAGATAAGATAAACCTTGCCTCTTTTGACTCTGGGCATCAAGGATCTTGTTCCAGCAACAAGAAAATAACTAGGACAGTCAACTGTGCTGGCATACCCTTGTTATTCTAGTGCTTGGAAAGTTGAAGCAGAAGGATTATGAGTTTGTGGTCAGCCTAGAACACATGGTCAGTTCAAGAGTAGCCTAGAGTACATAGTGAGAGCTTGTTTTGAAGCTTTTTTCCTAAGTATTTGACTGCCCGTTTAAATACCCAAATATAAGCACAACTTTTTAAAAAATGTTATTTTTCATTTTTAAAGAGAATAAAAAGTTTTTAAAACATTAGAAATGATGTAGAATTTCACTAAACAAAATAATAGGAATTCAATAACGGTTGTTGCATTGCATATTGCTGTCAAATATAAACAATTACATTATCACTTGTATCTTAGAGGATAAATATAAGATATGCAAACTAGATGAGCAGTGTTACAGTAGGCAGCAGTATTCTTCATGTGTCTGAAGTAGTGGTCATCAATCACTGGAAAAGCCATCCCCATACTACCCAGTTGGAACTGCACAATATTTTAAACTCATAGAACACAGTTGGTCACAACTGCCTCACACAAATCCAAAGTTTTATTCCAGTTCTAATATCACCTCCTAAAGACCTCTAAGTATGATTCATAAGTAACAAAGTTCTTGCATTTGCTTCTCCTACCGAGACTGCATTTCAGAACTTTTTTTGGTAGCATTTTAATATGCTGTACTTTAATTATATCATAGCATAATTTATGGAGGTTGCTTTGTAACCAACCTCCCACTGGATTCAGCTGGGAGCCCTGCCCTCAGCCAGTGGGTGGATTTATCTTCCAAGGCATTTGTATCCATTCCGCTCAAGGTTGCAGAGTCATAGGACAGAGGCATCCCATAAACAGGCAGTCTGAACTGTTTTTTGTTGATGTTCTGGAGCAGTGAGTTTATTTTAGTCTCAGAACGTCCATTGTGATTTTTTTGTTGCTTGAAAAAGGCTCGTCTTTGCAGTAGACCCTAAATCAACTCCAGTGGCCTCTACTTCCTACTTTTGCTGTTCTGTGGAATCATAGCCCAGTGATGGGGTTGGACACGGTGACCTGATTCTAATTTGTAGAATTCATCAAAAATGGTAGAATATGGCTTCCAAGATTAAGTTAGGAAGGTTGGGTTATTCCTTGAGAGAAAAGGTTTTCTTTTTTACTCAACTCCAAGGAAAGCCAGTTGCCATGTCACAGGATCCCTGCAATGAGCTCCTGGTGGTGCACAATGGGAGCTTCCAGATAGCAAGTCAGGGAGCCCGAGGACACTTGCGAGCAGGCCCTGCCTGCCTTGGGTGTGGAGGAGACGGAGGCCTCTGCAGACAGGGCCATAGTGGCCACTGCAAAACCTGAGTGATAGACTACATTTCTAAGTCACAAAAATTGTGAAATAATAGTGTTTGTTTGGGGGAGTGATTTGAGAGATCGCTTGTTGCACCCTAGTAGATGACTGGAGCAGAGCCTGAAAGTGGAGCATGGCCACAGCAAAAGCTACATGTGGGAGTGGTTTTAGAGGCTTAGATGGTAGTTACAAAGGCTTAAATGTGTTAACTCACTGGGGCAGAAGTGTAAACTTTCAGGACCCTGGCACAGATACCTCAGAACAGAGCGAAGAATTACTAGAGGCCAGAAGTAGTGGTACAGGGGCTTCTCATGTTTTTATATCTTCGGAATCATTGAAAGTTGCTGCCTGCAGTAACATGGAGGGTAGAGAGTGTGCCTTCGGGACTGGTGCATCCTGCTTGTTAGGTCCGAGAAGCCCACCGCGTGAAGAAAGACTCCAGGAGACGTCCTCTCATGCAAAAGCAAGGGGATTTTATTTTCCATGCATGCAAGGGGCTCCCCGAACGGGCAGGGACCGAGAGCCCCGAGCTGACCGTGGGCTGTGTTTTTAAGCCCGAAGACAAAGGGAGGACGGGTTTTGCGAGCGCGGTTACAGAAGCGAATGGCATTGGTTAATTTAAATGGCTCCTTTTACAATTGTTGGTGGGGATAGTTATGAGGAAGTTTAGAGTTGAGCTGTGAGGATGTTTTCTAATAAGGACAGCAGATGTTTGGTCAGGGCACATTTCGCAAATTTCTTTACCTCTTTGTCAGGATTACCTAAGGGGGAGAAGTATGTGGAAACACAGGATGGGGACATAGATCAAACCGCAGCAAGTTAGGACATGTCCTTTTAAAGCCTGCAAGTTGGGATATGTCCCTAGTCCAGGAAATTTCTGTACTGGGGCCATGTAGGTAAAAATCTCTCTTACACTGCTAACATGAGTGGTGATGCCAACGAAGCCCCCAGTCACAATGTACCACATCTGCCTCTGTACCTCCTGCTTGCCTCCACCAGAACCCCTCCTGGTGGCTCTGACTCCTTGGAGGAGAGCCCACCAGTGTGAAATGCCTCTCAGACTTTCTGGATGCTGGTTCTTCCTGTCTTTGGTCTGTTTTTCTGTACCAGGTCAGCCAAGTGTTGAAATTCTTGCGGGTTTCACTGTCATCCTCTTGGCTGTTATGTGTGGACCGGTTAGCTGTCTTATGGCTCTCAAACCCACAGGTTTGTTTGTGACACTTGTCCTTTTCTTGATCCCAGAGACTTTCAAAACAAGCTGTTGGAGGCACTGCTTGGTTGTTTCTTCTAGTAAAATGGGAAAGCAAAGTGGTAGATTGAGAACAGGAATGTTAAACAAAGAGATCCAACGCCCTGCGTTTTGAAAGTCAGTGTAGTCTAGATATAGCACATAAGATTAAAATTAAGAAATACATTCTGAGAAAAACATTAAACCTGAATTGCTGCAAGGATAACGTGACCTGGGAAGGAAGCAAGGCTTAAGACTCAGTGTCTTTCCTTAAACCCTCAGATTTCGGGGCTGCAGTGCCCTCCAGGCTCATCCATGCACACGAAGGACTGTGGAGATGAAGTACGCCCGAGACCCTCTCAACTACCAAGACACGTCTGGAGCAGACTCACGGGTGACGCTTCCTTTCTGATGGAATGAAGCTCACTGTGATTTATTGGACATTCACAGAAATTTTAAATTAATTATTAATAGAAGCATAGCTAGCTCAGATGGAAGTGGGCATAGTACTAATTAAAAGAATTAGTCTCCAGATTCTAAGAGAAAATAATAGAAAACCAAACTGAAACAAAACTCAGACATGCTGTCATTCATGAAAAAGGGAACCAAGAGCCAAGAGGATGTCAGTGAAGCCCTCAAGCATTCCAGCTTTTGGCTGGCCTGTCAGAAAACAGAGCACGCACAGGAAGAATCAGCACCCAGACAGTTTGAGTTTATTGCACTGGTGGGCCTGACTGGGCTCTCCCCAAGGAGTCAGATCCCACCAGGAGGGGCTCGGGGCTTTCACAGGGAGGCAAGCAGGAGCTACAGAGGCAGATGTGGTGTATTGTGATTAGAGAGTTGGGTGACAGCCTCGGTCACTAAGGGAGTTTAAACATCTCAAGTTACATTGCAAGGTCATCAGTAAAGCAACTATGGGTTTACACAAGTGAAGATATCCTATTATCAGAATTTTTGAAGATAGCCATCTGGTTTTGGCGGACTTTTATTTAAAATTTTAATTTCCATTTCAGGCCAAATGGTAGAATTGTTATGTGTGGACCAATTAACTGCCTTATGGCTCTCAAACCCACAGGTTTATTGGCAACAGTTGTCCTTTTTGTGTTTTACCTCTGTATGTTGGATGTGAGAGGGTGCATGTAACTGTCTGCTTAGTCTCACAGGATGAGAGAACATTTACTATGCTAGGCCCAAAGTGGGTAATGGACGCTGAGCTTTCAACTGTTAACATCATGGAATCCAACCTTTGACAGCCTTGGAAAAAAGGAGGGGCATGAATCATTGAGGTCAGAGAAAACCCACCTGTTGATCTCAGAGTATCCAAGAGTATGCAGTCCTCTTCTACTGAGTACAACCTGGATGGGTGAGTTCTTTCTGGTCAATAAGGTCGATCAGAGTTGATATATATCACTTCTAAGTTGTGATAAACAAAAGTACAGGGTGTAATGGCTGGTACATTGTGTCAGCTCGGGGAGTTCAGAGGTTTATGAGACTCGGCAGGCCCAGGGCCTTCACTACATAATCACCCTCATCTTGCGCGAGGGGGCACAGGTGTTCCATCTGCCCACCTGCCCAATGGTGGTGGCCTGCTCACAAAATGAGGGAGCAGAGAGGCTCACTCCTCCTGCTCTGCTCTTGCTGTTTCTTCTGCCTTCTCCTGCCTTGAACTGCTGGCCCCGTGCCATTTGCCACCTGCCTTGCAGCCAGCTGATCGCTGACTGAACCTCCACAAACTGAGCTAAACCTTTCCTTCCTTAATTTTGGGCATCAAGCATTTTGTCCCAGCAATGAGAAAAAAGTAACTGGGACACATGGTTTCTCTTTCCAGAACTGCCCCTGACTCTCCCATTTCCTTGCTTAAGGGACTTGGGCTGCTGCGATACAAGCTGCATTGTCGAGAGGGCCATGTGGCAAGAAGCTGGTGTCACAGGCCACTATCACTGAGAGAAGCTGAGGCCTAGTAGCAGACATGTATGTGAATTCAAAATGACCCTGCTGTGTCAAGATCTGAGATAACTGGAACCCCTTTAATGCCTGGCTGCAACCTCGCAAGTCAGAGGCACCTATACGAGCCATAACCAGAACTAGACCCTTTAAGGAAATACATATTTATATTTAAAACCAGTAAGTAGGGTCTTCCGGATAGCTCAGTGGACTAAAGTGACTGCTTATGCAAGTGTAAGGGACTCGGGTTTGATCCCTACGCTGTTCCAGCCATGCCTCCAGGTGCACTGATACAGTAACTAAGATGGCGTGGTGGTGCAAGCCTGTAATCCCAGCACTTGGGAAGCTGAAAATAGGAGGAACACCACAAGTCCAATCTGTGCAGTGAGACCCTGTAGACCCATACTAAATGCATTAAGATAAAATAAAACCAGTAAATTTTGTGATCAGTTGATATGTAGTAACAGATGACTAAGTATTATTAATAAATAATACTAAAATTGTTCATGAAGCTGAGTTCTTCACCTGTGATCGTTAACCGATTACATCAGCTCCAGTAAGAAATGCCCAACTTACATGGATCCGCATAGTTCCCGTCCTGGGTGCGAGTGGTATCTATCAATAAGAGCTCATCGCCAGAATGGAATAAAGGGGCAGTGGAAGGAGGCACCCTGCTGTTTCCTCAGGGGAGCCCCGGTCCTCCCTGCCCTCTGGACATCGTCTCCTGGCCTCCAGCACAGGCCCTGGGGCCTCGGGATGCGGACTGCCATGGGATCCTGCAGTGAGCTCCAGGCCTCTGCCTGGCCCCTCGGTCTCCAGAGAGCAGGCAGCGCTGCAGAGCACACTTCTGCGCCTGGCTGTGGGCGGCCACTGCAAGCCAGCCTTGCAAACTCTTAGGTATTTGTGTATCTTGTGTTAAACTGCTCCTAGTGGGCACTGACTCATAAGTCATCATTCTCTTTGGTTCTCATGAAGGACATTGTTCTGTCTATAAATAAAGACCATATAAAGGGTAACATGTAGCATTCTAAAAAATGCAGCTCCAAAGACTGATGATATAAGGTTCTATTAGCCTTCTGTCCCTAGGTGTACAAGCTTTGTGTGAATTTGCCACTCAAAAAAATTTAAAATTATGTATTCTTTCTGCATTTTTTGATGACTTCTGAGAATTGCTTTTTGTTTAGAAATTTCTTGAAAGCTGGGCATGGCCCCACACACCTGGAATTCCTGCACTCTGGGTAGATGAGAAGGAGAAACACAAATGTAAGACTGGCCTGAGCAATATAGCAAAACTCTGTCTCAAAATTTAAAAAAAATAAAAATACCCAGGGATGTGGCTCAGTGTGAAGGTGCTGGGTTCAACCCCTCAGTCCCAACTACCACTTAAAAAACAAAAGAATAAAGAAAATATCAATATGTTCTTTTAGGAAATCCCTATTTATATATATTTTATAATTTTACCTAAAGGCAAAATCTCACATTTAAAATATGATCTCTGACATTCAAAAGGAAGAACTCATTGCCCTTCCTAAATCCAGACAGCATTTTAGGTTCCAAAGAGTTAATACACAATAGACAATGGATGTGACTTTGGGATTGGCC
Organism: Ctenomys sociabilis; assembly: GCA_004027165.1. Lineage (NCBI taxonomy): Eukaryota > Metazoa > Chordata > Mammalia > Rodentia > Ctenomyidae > Ctenomys > Ctenomys sociabilis. The sequence continues at coordinate 140,994 of PVKA01000403.1, forward strand.
ACTGTGTTAAGTAACATGCTCTGGCAATAGCTAGGCCTTCTAATCTCAGACAGACTTTCTACCAAAATTGTCCCCAGGTACTGTTTGAATAAAAAGTGTCCTCCAAAGGTCTCTTCCCACCCTACATGGGGCTTTTGGTCAGCAAGAGGACCACAGAGTGAGGTATGGGGGCTGCTGTGAGGGGGTGGCTCTGTAGGTATTTGGCAGGACTTAAGAAGATATATATTGAGAGTCAAAAGCAAAGAGCGCAGCAGGATGATTTAAAATGTAATGAGTTTCTCCAGAAAGAAAGCTCCAATAAAGCTGTGGAATGCAAAGGTAAAGCTGAGATCTCCATTGCTCAGGAGGAACAGAAAAGTGGAAAAGATGTCCCGAGGCATCATAGGAGGTGGCAGGCTCTTGCCTTTGGCAGCCTCAGAATTGCAAGGGTGAGGGGCTTTGCTTTGAGGAGAAAATGGCAGAACCTTATGTTTTCAGAATAGAGGCAGTGGCCATACCAGATTCCAGAATAATGCCAGCATAAAGAATTGTTTCCTCAGAATCAGGGTCAGGGTACTCAGCAGTCCAGGCACTCGAACCCTACAGCCAGGAGAGGAGAAAGCATGGTTACTGCTCTGGCAATAACCCTTGGCATGATCCATGCAGTGCTGGTTTTAGGCACTTTCAGAGTGCAAGAGTTCTGATGTTAAGAAGGCTTCCACTCAGATTTCAGAAGGCCTGAAAGGCCAGGCCGTGTGCCCCTGAGAGGGCAAATCTGGGAGTGAACAACCTATTCAATGGAAATCTCTGAAGTCTGTAAAATCCAGGAACGTAGATTGTCTAAGGAAAGCTGCCAAAAGGGAGCAAAGCAGGCCTGAGGAAAAGCCATGAGAGCTACGAGAAGTGCTAAGTGGTGGAACCACATAAGGGTTTTGGGGTTCAGGGTTTTGGGGCTCACAACTCATCACAGCTTGCTTCACTTGGTCCACATGGAACTGCAGGCTCAACACTGGCCCTGCTGGAATTTGGATTTTCTTTGGTTCCAGTGCTTGGTATCATGCTGTGTGTACCTTCTGGAATGATAATGTTTATCCTGTGTCTTTGAGTGTTGTAAGTGTTTAACTTAGCATTTGTGCAGGGATTCACAGCTGAGAGTTTGCATTAGATCTTGGAGGAGACTTAGGACTTGGACTTTTCAGCAATGCTGAATGGGCTAGCGCTTTGGCAACTGCTACAGACAGACTAAATGCTTTTTGTGTAAAGGGATTTGCATGAGTTTTTTGGGCGTGGTCCCCAGGGGCAAAATATCATGGTTCTAATGTAATCCAATGTTCAAGATGTAAAATGCTGATAAGCGTGTCTATGTATATGGAAACCTGTTTAAGGGTATGTCTGGCTGCCAAGTTGGCAAGGGGAGGATGGCAGCGGTCAGTGCATTGTGCCAACTTGTCTGGATTGCCTTGGCAGTTCCGCAGCCTGGGCCTAGGGGTAGGGAGGACCTGCTCCAAAGTGTGTGGGACCTGCCCTGGGGGGGAAAGGCGCCCCCCAGGGTGACTCAGCACAAAAAGACATATAAAGGTGTGGAGGAAGGATTTGCACCACTTCTTTTGAGGGGCTTGACGGGTGTAGCCACACCACTTCCGAGGAGCTTGGCTCTTCCTAGCAGCTACCACCAGTTTCTCAGAGGAGCGCCAGTCTTCACAGCCAGTGTAGAAGGAAGAGAGGCTTCATAGACACTGCAGCTGCTGCTCCTCCTCTGCTCTTCATTGTTTTCTGCCGCCATGAATTGCTGCCATTTCCCTTGAAGCCAGCAGAGTATGGACTGAAACCTCCACTAACTGTGACCTCAATAAGCTTTACCTTCCTTTATTTTGAGTGTCAGTATTTTGTCCCAGGAACAAGTAAAACATAACTGAGACACAAAGGTTGTCCTTATAAAAGTATTCACTCCTTTGATATCTACTATTCCCCTAAGGATAGTTAAGAGAAATTGTTTAACTCTCTTGTTTGGTAATGTCAGGTGGTATTTACTTGTTTGTTTTGATTTTGAGGTAGAGTCTTGCTGTGTAGCTCAGGCTGGCCTTGTGCTCAGTAGGCATCTCCATCTGGCTCTGACAGTGATCAATCATCCTGCCTTAGTCTTGCAAGTGCTGGGATTCCAGGTGGGCACTGTCAGCCTGGCCACCAGAAGCTTTTAAATGAAAAGCTTCTAAGACCCTGCATGAGGTCACTAGCCATGGTAAAGAGAAATTGGCTATAATTTTGTATCAGTATGCAGGCTGGTAAGTTGTGAAAGCTTACAAAGGCTATTTCTAGTGTATGCTTTGCCTGCCAACAAAGTAATACTGGGAGAAATATGAAAGATAGAGCATCAGTGATATCCCAGAGTTCAGAACTCAACTCATTACCCACATATGGACTGTAATCCATAAAAAAAATTGATCAGTTTAGTGTAAACTGGCTCTTTTACATTTACTGTATTGCAAACAAATGTAGTCCATGCCTAACCCTCCTTAACTTTTCACAGATATTCAGGCCAATATGGCCATTGACCATGATGTTATCTTCTGATCAGGACAAACAAATAAATCCACTTTGCTGTTCTTCCTATAGTTGCTACCCTATGCAACCTTTCTATTGTTTGAATAGTCATTTTTCTAGGAGTCTATTAAATAGCTCTGAATAGCATTGTTTACACAGCAGCTCTACTTCTTTCACTGACTGCCATAGCTCTCTTTGTTTTTCCCAAGTGGAATCCGAGGGCATTGGCTAACTCTATTGTTTGAATCTCAGGGCATAAATACAACCCTAGCACCTTACACTTGCATTTTCCACCAGCCATTTGATCCTTAGTATAAAAATAAATCTAATTGGCACTTTTTTAATCAATTCCAAGAGTCCTTGTGTTCTATTGGAGGCTTTAGGCACCTGAAATATCCCTGAGAACTCTCACCTTCAACAATGCAAAAGGTGCGACCCAGTTCAGAATTGTATATCTGCAAAATATAATTAGATAACCACACACATGGCTACAGAAAATAGGGCTAAAAACTCTTTAGAACTATTCTGTCTAGTTCACTATTTTCCTTGCAGATTTATAATCTTACTTAATAGGAGTTTTCTACCTACTCCCAGGAAGTTTGTCTTCCTCAAGGAAGATATAACTGGTGTACTACTCAAGGTCAATGGCCGTTAGACTTCAGGTGGATAATACTTTTACATGGACCTTAAGCTTTCATTTGTTTCCCATGCTGTAACCTGACTTGTGTCAGTAATTTAATTGTAAAAACCTACAGGAAACCAAGACTCTGGACCTCTTTTGACAATGTCTTATTGTGACATGTGCCTTGACATTTACAAAATGAAACTACTACAGGCTGTTCTAACAAATCACCCAGTGGAAATACTGATTAACTTTTTTTTTACACACCATCTGCATGATGATTTCTACAATGAATATTGTACAATTAAAATAGAGATCAGAAATTTATTCTCAATCTTACTTGGAGTTTTAAACAGTGTTTTTGCAGCTTCCAATGCTTAAGAACAAGTCTAAATGGTTTCACACATTGATAATAGCAAATCTAGTAGCTTTAGACATTCTATTAAACAGTCAGGATAGTATCTGTGCCAATAACGACTTGTGTTGCAGTTGAATGAGTGTTACCCAATACACTACTCCTATAACACAAGTTTATATTCAAGCCTTCTCCAAGGGAGATCTCATAGACGCCACGCCCTCTCACCCAAGGTCAGTAGGTTTCGCACGTGGTTTTGAAGCATTCCATGACATTAAGCCTTCACTCTTCTTCCTGCTCTGTGTGTACTCCTCTCTTGCATGCTCTTTGGTCATCATCATCACATCAGGGAGGTAAAGCTCATTCTTTAAACAAATAAATAAAAGACAGCAGCCAGATTTGGCTCTAAACTACTGTTTTTCCTGAGATGATATATGATGATATTGGAAATCAACGTAGTGGTGTAACTCAGGAATAGGACTGCTGTTGGGAGCAACTTGCCAGCCCAGTGAAAAGATGACCCGCACCTCATGCAGCTAAAAGCTGTAAACGCTCTCCTCATTGTCAGCTGTGCAATTTGAACTGTGCCTTATAACTTTCAGAACACTCCTGTCTTGGTTCACAACCTCCCTTCACTGCCTAAGTCCTTACCTAGAATCAACCAATTGGAAGACTCACTTGCCTTCTACACCACTGCAGGACGTCTGAGTCCAAGTCCTCAGTGATCAGATTGTGCCTTCCCTTTCTTTAGTGAGACCGCAACTGAGAATCGGTGTCTTGTATCCTTTTGTACTGAAGTAAGTGGATAAAACTTGCTTTGTGCATATCGTAACAGATTTCTCTACTTCTGGCACAAGCTTCCTATTCTGTCATTGAAAATATGCAAAGTTAATTCATTTGGTCATTATCCAAATTATGTTTTTCAAAGCTTTTAAACATCTTTGGTTTTCATTAGCTGGTAGTTTAGTTTTGCTTGTTTTATCTTTTCATAAAGAAGCTTTTGGAGCTAGGGTTATAATTCAGTATCAGGGAGGCCCTGAGTTTAAGTCCTAGTACCCCTCCACCCTAAAGGTTTTTGGGGGAGTGGGGACACCAACATTTGTGAATAAGCTCTTTGCATAGTTTTACATTTAAAAGTAAAAGGCTTAACTTTAAATATCAAGCCACTGGCAACTATCATTAATGCCACATAATATTACAGTATTTTCCACTTCGTATGTCTACTTAACATTGTGTAAGTAAATCCCATGCTTGTGACACACTGCTCCATAGTACCCTCAAGGATCTGGGTCCTCACATTTTAAAAATACCCCTGTACCACATAATCCTAAGTGTGACTTAACTAGTTCACAGCTTGCCATATACCTAGTGTAGGCTTAACGCTGACTGCTGGGCTTCCACTAAGCAGTATGAATGATAAATAGGCAACTCCTCCTCAGGCAAGTTTATTATCTTCTTAACAAACACGAAGTGAAAATATAGCAACAACCCAGGACCAGTTTTGGATTTTTATGGGATCAGAATGCATTCAGGGTAGAAGAGTTGTTTAAAAATGTGATTATGATTTCTCAAATAGAACCATAGCAGTACCAGTACAGTGGGCATATGAACTACTTTCTTTTTCAGAGATTGCTTGAAATATTTCTAATCTGGAGTCTTCAGAAGTTGAACACAATAGGTGAAATCACCAATTTTTTAGATTATCTAATAGAGCATCTATATTTCTTTGGAAATTTGACCTGATTCATTTTGAAAGGATTAGTCTTCCATTTGATAAATCTTATTCTCCCTTGACAGTCTTTTTTTCTTTAGGTGTCCCAGGATAGTATGACAACAATTTCATGCTATTTGAAATTAAAAAAAATTTGCTTCCATACTTTTAAAATCATTTTTCATTTCTTTTTTTTATTCCTGCCTTTCTCTCTCTCTCTTTCTTTCTTTCTTTCTTTCTTTCTTTCTTTCTTTCTTTCTTTCTTTCTTTCTTTCTTCCTTCCTTCCTTCCTTCCTTCCTTCCTTCCTTCCTTCCTTCCTTTCTTTCTTTCTTTCTTTCTTTCTTTCTTTCTTTCTTTCTTTCTTTCTTTCTTTCTTTCTTTTTCTTCTTCTTCTTTTTTAACCTGAACTAATTATAAAAACTTTGGGAGAAGTTCCAGTATAATGCTAATTTCCTATCTAGGCTATTTCATGATAATCTGGTGATGTAAAAAAATATTAGTATAGGTGTAGATGCAAGATTTTAAGAATCCTTTCACATAAACACTTTGGCAAGGTAGTGAACAAAGAGTTGGGGGGAAAAAGTAACTGAGAAAAGTTAAATATATAGTCAAAGTAGGTCATTTTGTATTCTACTTAAAGTTCAAATAGGCCAAGGAACACTCTTATGCTGAATTAATCCTGTCCTGTGGAACACGTACGAAGTCCCCAGGGGACCTGTGATGTCGCTGGAGGGCATGTGTGGAGCGGTCAATTGACTCCTTTCCCAGTTATGATCATCATTAATGATAATGGCCATTCTGTTCTGGGACTGAGGTAAGGGCGTACCTTTTATTGTCCACTGATGCTCCTGGAAATAATCGACACATTTATATGAGGGAGTGGAGGAGTAGCTCAGGGAAGGCAGCCAGAAGCGAAGGTCAGTCCCACATGACAGCAAACATCTCCCTCCTGTCGAAGGGGTGAACCCAGAGGGTCAGTCCAAGAGAAGATGTTTTTGACAGATAAGAAATTTTCCACTTTTTTATTTACTCGTTTGTGTGCTTTCAGCTTATTTTCTTTTCAGAGAAACAAGTTTCTTTCTCTCTTCTCCCATTTGTCCTAGGTAGAATGGAGAAGTGAGATGTAAGTTTACATATATCTGATTATTCCTGCCTTTTACTGCAGGGACAGTCAGAGAAGATGAAGGACAAGAGCCTGTGTCTGCAGTTCTACAAAAAGGGTGCATCAAGGGTGTAGAAAACCCAGAACTGAAGGGGACCAGATGGTCACTGGAAAGATATTTGTGAAATCATTGAGCTAATAAGAAAAATAAAAAATAAAAATGCAAGAGAATAAAAAATTCAGAGACCTAGAAAGACTGACCTCTGTTTCAAACTGAAGGAACAATGTTAGGGCAGAATGGAGAGAGATTCTCAGGCTGAACAGCACAAAGGATTAAAAAACTGGAAAGAGAAATGAAATATGTAGTTGATAAGATTAGGAAAAATTGGATTTAAAGCACTAGATAAGGGTTTTCCATAAAACTTATAGGATGTTGGCATTTCCTAGGTTTGTGAGTGAAACACTCACCCAATTAAGAGTTGATGATACAACTTTGAGTGGCTTTCCTTTGTCACATAAAAATCTGGGTTGTGAGATGGGGTATGGTGTAGCACACCCACAGCTCTACTATTTTGAGAAGCTGAAGCAGGATCCTGAGTTCAATACTGGACTCCACAGGGAGTTGATTAGCTGGCCTGGCCTTTAAAAAGTATCAACTAAAATAAATGTTTCTGAATGGCACCGCAGGGCCTACACGGCATGGATGGTACTGAGGATGAAAACTCTTTGGGCTTGTGTTCGACCTGGCAACGTGGTTACATCATGTGTGTTTCCCACAGTGAAAGGTGCAGAGATGACACAGGAGACTCACTCTGTTTCTTCAGGAAGAGTCGATGAAGATGCCGCAAATCTTTTGTCCTTATTTCCTGCCAGGCAGAAATTGGTCAAATGATGAAACCTTGCAAAAAATGACCCTAAGAAATGTACTCATTGTGGGAAGCTGCATGACCAATTACAAAGGCAGAGTGGAAGCACTCTGGAGGCTGAGACAGGACAGTGGTGAATTCAAGGCCAGAATGGGCTACATAGCAAGACCTTGTCTCAAAAACGGAACAAATGTGCAGGACTCATACATTGTGTCAACTTGAGAAGTTTAGGGGTTTAATTAAGTGACTCAGCAGAGAGTCAGGGTTTTTACTTTGTAAACATTCTTGTCCTGTGCAAGAGAAGGGCAGGGAGGCACTGTGGGTGAGTAGCCTGCATACAATATAAGGGAGGAAAAGAGGCTTGCTTCCTTCCCCCTTTGTTCTCATTGCTTTTCTGTCTCTTGCTGTCTAGAACTGTTGCCTTGTGCCCTGTGCCATGCTGCAAACCTCCACAAACTGTGAGATAAACTTTTCCTTCCTTCATTTTGGGTGTTAGGATTTTGTATTAGGAGATAAGGGTAATTGAGACAACAAACAAGCAAGCAGTGTGTGTGTGTGTGTGTGTGTGTGTGTGTAAGGGGTCTTTGACTGAGAAAATGAAAAGACAAGGTCTTAAGATACAACTCTGATGCAAGGTTAAAGTGAAGCGAAAGTTTAGCTGCCACATGGCTTGAGTAGTTGTCCACTAAGCTGAGGCAAAATGACTCACGCCTGCACAGGTCAGGCTCAGTGGCTGTTCCGGTGAGGAGCCTCCTAGGCATGGTGGCACACACCTGTGCCTGTAGTCCCAGCACTCAGGAGGCTGAGAGACCAGGGGGTTGTTGGGAGTTCTAGGCCAGCCTAAGCTACAGAGTTAGACTCCCTGTCCTAAAAAAACCCCACAAAGATAAATGAATAAATAAATAAATAAATAAAACAAAAAATGACAAGAGTCTTTGAGCAGTTGGAAATTCAAGTACAAGCCACAAGACAATTAAGTCCATACAAGGAAATTCCAGCCTAGAAAAGTCCTTTCTGCAATCTGACAAAGCAGCCTGCGTTGCTCAAACATCCAGGAGGTTTAGTCTTAAGGAGTTCCTTGCACTGGCTTTTTACTGTCCTGAGCTTTCCTGATGGACTCAAGGAAAGGAAGTCTGCTATATACATGTAGGAAAGGGAAAAAGAAACTGAAAATGCGCTGCAAGGAGGTCAAAGACCCTGGCTGTGGGATGAGCAGAACCCCACAGGAGACAAAGCCCAAAGTCATGAGACCAGCAGGTACCAAAGCAGAAGAGCTGGGGGCCGGACAGGACGGGTGTGAGAATCGTGGGCGTGCCTGGTCACCCTGGGCCCCAACATGCTCAATCTGGTGGTAGGATCAGTGGACGATTCCTGCTTGTCAATAATTGGCTTGGATTTACAGTCCTGTTGTTTGGACGAAGCTTCATGTTGGTCACATTTGTGTTGTGAGATGCAGCGCAAGTGAGCCAGACAAAAATAAGAAAGAGACAGGCCAGAGGCTGACCTGTCAGAATTAAGGTGGAAGGCCAGAAAGATAGCTCAGTAAAATAAGTGCCTGCTTGGCAAGCACAGGGTCCTGAGTTCAATCCCTGGTACAGCAAAAACAAACAAACAAAAAAAAGAATAAAGGCAGAAGCAGAAGCAGAAAGAATAATAGGTGAGGAGTATGGACTAAACTACTTAAACTCTTGCCTAGAAATTAGAAATGAACAGGCCAGCCTCTTCTACCAGTGACACTGCCACAGTTTATTCCACGTGCCAACCACAGAATTCATTGAGACAGGAAGCGGGACAACTATGAAAAGGGACATTTTCATAGAACACAGCCCTGACATACTTGTTAACCAGTTTAGGAATAACCCACAACCGTCAGACCAACTAACATACTTGTAATTGGGGCCACAGAAGGGAAATACTTCGGATTTATGCTGGGAGTTCGTCTTACTTGAATGTGAGCAGGCAGCACTTGGGTTGCCTGCAGAAACCCTGCGGGAAGATCCAGATGCCTAGATGTTGGAAATCCGTAATGGACGTTCAGAATAACTTTCCTGTGACATGGAATAAGACCAACCAGAAGTATGATCAAGGAGAAATGACACGTGCAGTTCTCTCTGAGGAAAAAAAAAAACAATTGCTATTTAGGCACACACACAGGGACCGAGGTCAGAGATGAAAGCATCTATTAAATGCATAGGAGCACATAAACAACTGAACTACGAAAAGAATTCTAATGTTAATATTTTTTATGTAAGCATGCTTCCTCTTTTGACTAATAGTGTTCCTGACTTCACAGCTCAGGTTGGCTGAATTGTTTTCATTTTTTGTGTAGAAAATTTGCTGTCCTTTTCCCCACTCCCACATCCCCAGGCGCTCTGAACATTTTCTCTGGCTTCATGTGAGACCTGTCTGTCTTTGGGGTGGCTACAGCTGCCTTCAGTTTGCCTCTAGGCAGGTTCTATGGAGAGCTGTGCCTCTCATAGAGCAAATACGCAAGGTAGGTGTAATTTGCGCTACAGGTCTCCTAAGTTCTTTTCTGTGTTTGACATTTTTCCCTAGTGGTATATTCTGGGTACTTTCTTCAGAGATAGTCTATTCATTAATTCTATGTTTAGTTATGTCTAATCATGTATGTAATATGTGTACAGCCTTTTCTTATATTTATCAGGAGTTATATGTTTTATTTTTTTCTAATTAAGATTTACTACCTGATGTTATAGCACACTGATCCCTGGAAAAGTAGTTCCTGTGATGAGTTTAATTAAAGCATCCATCACCTTAGTTATTTGCCTACTTCCTTCCTAGCATTTTTTTTTCCTTTAGCAAGAAACTCATTAAGGTTTATCTTGTAATCCTGTACCTTACTCTGTAGATCCTTTGTTTGTGCCGTCCATGTGGATGAGTCACGGCCAATGCTTGACCAGTTTGCTCTCTGTGAGAGCAGGAGAGAAAGTTTTCTCTCCATGTGACTCTCTCCAGGCACACTATAGAACTTCAATCTCTGTTCTCTGTGGCTCCATATTCTCCTTCATCATAAAATTTGGGGCACAACTGAGTTTCATGATGCTACAATACAGGTTCTCCTATGCCCTGAGTCTTTGCTGACCTTGAAAGGCTAGGGCCAAAATGTTGGCTGAACTTGCAGATTTTCTATTTCTCCAATTTTGATCTGTGAACTTAGGTTGTTAACCATCCAGAAGAAAAGCTGATTAGTACCCTGCAGCATATGCCGTTCAGTTTGCCCTAACTATCTGACTCAATTGTCTTTAGTTGTTGTTGTACATTTCTATTTGTATTTCTTCTTTTGTCTTCTTATACTAAGGAGACTATACGATATTTGCACATAAACCCTGAGGGGACTTCACTGACCTCATCAAAAACAAAAGCTACATCTTTTGGTAATAGGCCTTGATCTATCTCGGTCTTACCATCCAGCAGAAAAATATAAACATGAGGTATATAACGTGGGACTATAATAATAAGTTGAGCTGTAAATTGCTATAGTCAACAACTTCTTCAGACAACTCACTATTATTATGGAATACTGCACTGTGTTGGAGTGTGTCACCAACTTCAGGCACCTAAATTGGTTTAATGAAAATGGAGTGCTCATCTTTGACAAGTCTAAACAAAAATAAAGGGAGATACAAAGGAAGAACCATGATGTGTTTGTATAAACGGTACAGTTAGGATAAATATGCCGTGCTTCTGCATAACTCTATGAGAAGCAAGATTTGCACTAATAGTGGTTGGACAAGATATTATGTCAGCTTCTAGCACTATGGACAGACACTGGGGAGATAACAAGTAGAGGGTGTTAATTGTTGAATCTGTGATATAAATCAGCCGTAGAGAAATAAGATAGGTATATAGCGGCACTCTCTTCATTCACTGATTAGAGACATCTGCTATAATAATGCCTGTAAGTATAATATCATGTATGCACCTTGTATGACACCGAAACATTATGAAAACACTTTGCAATGTATTGATTTGTTGAATCTGTCCTGTTAATTTGTCTTGAAACTGTCTCATTGCTATTTGTGCTTCAACAAAAATAATAATAAGAAGAAAATAAACTCATTAAGTTTTTTAGCTATTGTTTTAGTCACTCTCTTGTTGGTCAGACAAAATCCTCAGCACTCCCCACTGAAAGGACAAAGGAAGGGGGTTCACTTGGATTTATTGTTTCAGTTCACCCCTGCTGGGGCCAAGGCAAAAGCAGCAGGGCCTGGGCAGAGAACAGTTGTTCCTTTTGTGGGTGACCAAGAAGTAAAGGGAGAAGGGAAGAGTCCAGAGGGATACCCACTCCCCAGTCACTGCCCCAGGGAGCCCCTCCAGCAAGCGGCCCCTACTTTCTAACAAGGCCTTCAGCTCCGCACCACAGGAGGGCTGACCCTCTGCTGGGCAGGCAACCACCATCCTCTCCCCACCCCCACTTCCACCTCTAATCACAGGATAGGATTCTGGGAGGATATTCCAGGTCAGAATCGCAGCAACCGGCATCCTTCTGTGACACATTAGTCATCCTTCGTATCTGCTCTTTTTAGTCTGTAATTACATCCCTGTGTCCCTGCCACTGTCCAGAGTAACCATAATTTTATTCTGTATCTCTGTATATTTCTCCCTCTAAATATGTATATGATTGTGCAGTACTTTTGTTTCTTTTGGGTTTATTGGACTTAGTATAATGTCCTCAAGTTTCACTCATATTGTGTCAACTGGAAGATCTCACCTTTCTATAGATAGTGTTGTATCACGCACACACACACACACACACGCACACACACACATCCCACGATTTCTGTACCCATTTATCTGCTGCTGCCCACTCATTTCTGTAGCTCAGCTAAAGCTACAATGAACAAGAAAGTCCAGATATCTTTATGAAGTTGTCATTTCATTTTTATTGGGAATGTGTCCAGGAGAGAGATGTCTAAAACTGCTAGGAAAGAAGGTGGGGGAAAGCTCCCTGGCAGGGAGGTAAAGATTTTCTGGCGGTCACACCAAAAGCTGAGACTGCAGAAGCAAAAACAAAGAAAAGCTAAACGTGCCTCTACATAATGAAATTAAATTGTCAGTCTGGAGATCGAGAAATAATATTAGCAGGCTATATATTTGATAATGGTTAATATGTCTGATTTATATAAAATGCACACCACTCAATAGTTAAAAAACCCGTTTCTGAAAGGGCAAAGAACTTAAATACACATTCCTCAGAAAAACCCACAACCCACAAAAATGTCCAGAACATCATTAATTACTAGGAAAATGGAACACAAAGCCAGCACTGACACGCGCACCCGTTACCGAGAGAGGCCGTTTTGGAAAACTGACAGCACAAATGTGGGTGACTGTGCTGGAAGGGTGGCAGCTCAGACGCCGCTGCTGGGCCCAGGGGCTGCGGAGTGTGTTGAGCCCCCACATCTACACGGATTTTAGATGTTTTGTCCGTCTCGTGTGCTTTTTCACTCCCTACCATGTTCCCCTGCTTGCCTGTTGCTTTGCTTCCTTGTGTCCTGAAGGGCTGAGGAGTATCTGGGCTGGGGCCTGTGCTTCCCTTTTGCAGGAGGAGGCATTTGGAGATTGAACTCGAAGACTTTTTTCCCCTGTTTAGTTCCATTTGCTGCAGCTCTTCCTTTGAGTCTGTGGTAGGCTGTAGCTATGAGCTCATTGCTTTACTTAAATCAACTTTTGTCTAATGTGCCTATATTAAGAAATATTTCCCTTTAAGTAATTCTCCTCAAGCTAAAACATACATAAAAATCACCCAAAGAATTAGTGAAATAGAGATTTCATCTGGATGTGGTGATGCACACCTGTAATCCCAGAACCGGGGAGGCTGAGACAGAAAATTCAAGGCCAGCTTGAACTACATTGTGAGGCTTTGTCTCAAAACTCCTCAGTCAAATAAGCAAATAATAATAACAATAATAATGAGCAATAAATACATAGATAAATAAACAAAAAGTGAAGACTGCAGTTCAGTAGGCCCAGGTTGCACTGATGAGTTTGGCTTTCTGGTTTGTTATTAATGCTGTCTTTGCTCCACACCAAAGAGGAGCTTTTGTGTCTGCTGGCAGCCAGAAAATTGTACTTAGAAATTAGGTCACATCAACTAATGCGTTATTTTCAAACATCATGATTAGCAAAACCCTCAGTCTGCTATTAGCATCTATGCTATCAGCTGTTGCTCTCTGGGAATCCTGTGTCTCCCACCTGAAAATCTGCTCTGGTCTTTGAACTAAAACATTTCCTTTGAGTTTGTATTTGTTTGTTTGTTTTTGTTGCTATTTGTGAAACAGTTTCTTGCTATGTAGTCTAAACTAGCCTTGAGCTCACTATGTAGCCCAAATTGGCCTTGAACTCAACATTAATCATCCTGCCTCAGCCTCATGATGGTAGAACTGTAGACATATACTGCCACCCTTGATGAGCCTTTGTTTGTTTTATTGACTTTGTTTTTTTTTTTTTGCAGAAGCCGGGATTGAACTCAGACCCATGCATTTGCCAAGGAAGCCCTTATTCCACTGAGCTATCTTCCTGGCCTCTGATTTTGCTTTTGTTAAACTCTAAAAATAATAATGGCAGACTTATCTGACCTGACTCATGCATCTTTTCTCCCTACACTTTATTTTTCCATCTTGTAAAACTCCCATTCTAATTAGATGCAAATGACCCCGCCCCCACACCAGCCACGCTGGGAGGTGTTTCTTAGTGAAATGTGTTCACAGCCCTGAGTTGCAATGATTTACATTTAGCAGTAGCTCTGGCTTCCCAGTTTGTGCTTCAGAGGATGTGTCAACCCATAAACACTCCTGCTAGCCCAAGGCAGGCCAGTGTGTACCCACCTGCAGAGCAGGTAAGCTAAGACATGTGTCACTCAGATGGGTAGCTCATCAAAGCCGGGGGCAGAGGAGCATGCTTCCAGCAGCTAACTAGCAGACCTTATAATGCATGCCGGGTGTGGTGCACACTGTTCTCTAATCCACCCAGTCATTAAAACATTGCTGAGAGCACATTTCTCTCCACTAGAATTTTCCTGGGGGTTCTATCCAGGTGCATGAAATAGGAGGACCACATATGCATTTGCATTAAAATTAGATTCTAATTTGCATATAATTTACATACTCCTACATAGACTGTGCCATCTATTCTTAGGCAGCTTTTAGTAAAACATTATTTATTGTTACCATTAAGGTTGACACTTCCAGATTTTTTTTACTCTGCTTTTATCTTTGTTTGACCTCAGAATTTGATATAAAAAAATACAAAGATGGCGACAATAGAGAAGAAAAAAGGGCTTTCTGCTGGATTGCAGGGTGCAGAATGTAAACAAGATGTATTCCAAAGAACCCTGCCTGCAGATCCAAAATATGCAGTGCTTTTTTCCTTTTTGGGGGGGTGGGGTAGCTTTGATGTCATTCTTCAATGGAGGAAAAAAAAGATTAGAAACTAGGATTCTAAATTTAAGAAATCAAAACACTTGGCAGAATTGTTGTAGGCAGCTGAATTAGATAGAAATATTCTAGGCAGTCTGACAGGATCCGGCCCCCAAGGAGACAAGATGGAAGACAAGGTGACTTTACAACTGGGAAGAGACAGACACTCCTGTATGGACCATGCCTCAAGACCAAGACAAAAGAGGAAACAAACACAGCTACATGCTTCCCTAAGGAGGGGCATCAGGATTGATATTCTAAATAGGTATGCATCACCTTGAAAGAGCCCAACTGAGTCATTAGCCCAACCCCCAACAGGAAGAGACCCTGTCCTTATTCATACCTGCTTGCTACATGACTCGCTTCCCCATTTGGTACTGGATTTAATCAATTTTATCTGAGCAATGTGCTTGTAATCTCATTAGTTGACTATAGTTTTGTCCCACCTCATGCCACTTAAGCAAGTTCCCATGTCTTCTCCACCACCTTGCCACATGGTTTTCCTCTATAAAAGTCCCTGGAAGAGACAGCTTCCCAGGGAACACCCACTCCAGACTCCTGTCCCTCCCTCAGAAAGGAGCTTTCTTTCCCTCAACAAATATATTCCACTCATAGCCTCCATTTGTTCGTAAAATTTATTCTTTGGTTTTAGAGAACATGAACTCATCCCAGGTACCTTTTAGGTTGGGAGATCAGTTTTTCTCCCTGTGTCATTTGGAGGTTTCCCTGTGTCATTATGATTCATTTTTCTATTTAATAAGTACTTAATCAAATACTGTAATGTCTGCAGACTTTAGGCATGGTCTTGGGCACATGATAGTGAACAGAAAATATTTTTAAAAAATACTTGCTTTCACCCTCTATATTACAGTTGTGAGAAGTGGGTGGAGAGATAGATAGCAAGCAAACCAATCCATGACTGATAAAGCTTCAGCTGGGGACCAATCCTGGGAATCAGCATAAGGTAGGAAAGGGGGATATGGAATACAGAGTACTAGAAGAGAGCTCACACTGCCAAACAGGATCATCAGAGACACTGTCTTTGAGGTCATTCGTCAGAAAAGAGCTCAAGCAGAGGAGCAACCAAGTGGTCTAAGAAGCGGCGGCTTATGCATTCCCCTGAACATCCAACAACGTGTACATTTCTGAGTATATTCCCCAAAGACCTAAGGGCAGGTCTCTGGTGCACCTCAGCTGTTCCAGTTTTGTTAATCATCCCAAGAGATCCTACTGCAGCAGGTACTCACTGGTGACACACTGTACCTTGAGTTTCAGGCATGTTGTTATGCCAGGAGATCCCCACTTGTGTAAGTGGTCTATGGGAGATGAACACTTCACTGTGCACACACTAACTAAATTTGTTAGGAATAAATTTAAAAGTGCTATATTGAGCTGGAAAAGTGAACTGGTGTTTCATAAAGCTAGTTACGCAGGTGGAAGTGGGGAAAGGGTATGGGAGGAGAGGAGGGCTCAGTGAACATGGAGAAGAGAGACACCAGGTGAAGGCGTGGTGTCCTCAGCTGCAGGTACATTCATTCAGAGGAAGGTGGCTTGGTGTTTGGTAGCAAGACCCACCACATGAGTCTCAGGTTGGGTTATTGTAAAAAAAAACATCCACACAGAGGAGTCTGAGCAGTGGCCGTGTACTTCTCAGTGTTCTGAAGGCTAGGAGGATGAGGGACCGTGCGGCTGTCTGCGTGTTCCCTAAAGGGCCCTCTTCCTGCTCGGTAGATGGCAGCTGCTTGCAGGCTTCCCATGGTGCAGGGAACAATCTGTCTGTACTTCTTATTCAAATGGTGACCGCACCCTTAACACCCCACCCTCACGATCTCACCTAACCCTATGGATCTTCTCAAGACCCTGCCCTTAAATACCATCACCCTGAGGTTCAGGCCTTGGATAGATGGTTAGGAAGTGGACCTAATTCAACCCATGGCATTGTATAAAGCAAGTAGCCACAGAAAGGTGGGCCCTGGGGAGGGAATGTTGTGAAGTCCTTTTATGCCATTTCAGAGCAAAAAAATGGCCTTTCTCTTTTTAACAATCAAAAGGTAGTGAGTGAATACCTGTTCTACCATTATTGTCTGTGGGAGTGAACAACTGCTCTGTTCTTAGTCTCCTCGTCTTATACATGAAGACTAACTCATAGTAGCTTTCACATTATAAGGCAGTAAGTTTTCAATCTGAGAGTGTAAAACACTGTACAAGGTCATCATTTGAGGGCATTAACTGGTTTGGGAAAAGATCCATCCTCTAAGGGCGAGGAGAGAAGGAACCACAGGTGAGAGCCCATCTCACCTTCCCTGCACCTGCATAACTGACCTTCGCTTCAGACTTTGTGGAGGAAGAAGAAACCTAAAGGAACAAGGATTAAGAGAAAAATCTGTCCTAGAAAACCTTGTCTGTTGTCATGGCTGTAACACTGAAAACATGGATAGGATTATTGATTTTTCAACTATTGTTTTACATATCATTTCAATATCATTTGAAATATACAACCATCATTGGTCTATGGAGAGGTGCAGTTAATGCTTAATTTTGTTTTATTTTTTTCTCTTTTTAATTTCTTATAACTTTTTTTTCATCTTCCAATTTTGCATGCATATACCTGGTAATCTAAACAACTAATTTGAAGACAACACTATGCAATACAGCAAATACTGTTAAATTCGTATTATTTTGGTTAGTGAAATTCTGTAATATTTCTAATTTTTCATTGATTATTTTGTGTTCTCTTTAAAAAAATTAAAAGAAATATACAACCACTATAAATTTTCATTCTATGTTCAACTCTGTCCATTTCGGCTTTGCTGTTGGATATTGAACTTAGGGTTTTAATACTAAGTTACATCCCCAGCCCTTTTTAATTTTTATTTTGAGGCAAGTCCTTCTTAAGTTGTGAAATTGCTCAAACTGGCTTTGAATCTGAGATTCTCCTGCCTCCATTTCCCAGAGCCAAAGATTTACAGGGGTGAGTCACCAAACCTCGCTCATCCTTTAACTTTTGTAAATTTTAATTCAGTAGGTTGTAGGCTGTATAGAAGAGAGCAAATTTAATATATGTGTTACTGTTTTTTTTTTATATTTTCTACTACTATGTTGGGTATACATAAGCATAAAATTAAAACTAAATTAAAGGATAACTTAGAAAATCTAACATATTAAATTTTAGATTTACATAAAAACAGTTTAGAAAATTACTACAAAATGCAGATGCTAGAGTCTGCTCCTCTCCAACACTCAACAATGTTGAGGTTTGGTGTTTTGCAAGGAAGAAAAATTTAATATAGGACAGAGTATATGGAATTCTTTTATAATAGTAACCCAAAGAGTCATGTACAGAAAGTGCAGGAAATCTGTCCATGCACTGAAGACCAAAGACTCCAGCTGAGGGCCCGGATCCTGATGTTCTGCATGCGTCCAGCTGAAGTCCTAGCGCCCATGGCAACGCCTCCGAAGTCCAGCTGAAGTCCTAGCGCCCATGGCAACGCCTCCGAAGTCCAGCTGGAGGTCCAGAGCTCCAGACAATGGCTCATGCAGGCCTGTTTCACAGGTCCATGCTGGGAAGGCCCAGTGATCAGTGGTGGAAGCTAGAAAGCCTGCACCAGCGGGATGCAGGACCTGTGCCAGCAGGCTGAGGGAGCTGCATGCAGCCAGGAAGCAGCACTCAAGGTCAGAACCAGAGCTCCCCGAAAGAGTACCGCGGCTGTCCTCAGCAATAGTGAGGTCCCGAGCTCCTGTGAGCAGGAGGAAAGCCGAGTTCGCACCAGGAAAACCAATGTGACAAGCTTCTCCAGGAGGCTGAGCAGCGCCACCTTCCCTTCCGGAGCCAGGAAGGGATGCTCGAGGTGAGGGTCTTGAGCTCCTCCACTGAAGAGAACAGCCTCGTTCTCCAGGAGAGCCAGCATGGCACAGCCCTGAAGCAGAACTGCCCAAGAGAGCCAGCAGCTCCCTAAGAGCTTCCAACAGCCTCCCTCCTTCTTCTCCAGTTCTGCATCTTGTGCTGCTACCAACAGTCCCTGGAGCCTCCCACAGCCCAGCACCAAGCGGGCGCAGTTCATCTGGGCAGAGCAAGTGTCCCACGAGTTGTCAGTCCACCATGACCGACCACTTTTGCCCTATTCTTGGTGCAATATACTTGGCCAGCATGTTCACCTTCTTGGGCTACATAACCCACACAATTTCATCCCCTGGACTGCAGGTACATTTGTCCTACAGGTGGTACCAGAATTATAATGAGTACAGAATTTCACTTCTCTCTGCGGTTGCTGGTGCATCCTTATAAGCCCAGGACTCGAAAGGCTGAGGAGGCATGAACACTGCCATAAGTTTGAGGCCAGAGAGGACTCCATAGTCTGTTCAAGCAGTCTGAGCTGAAAAGATACCGTGTCATAAGCAAAACAAATAAACAAATACTGCTTCTCCCAGACTGACTAAAGGAAAAATTGTGTGTGTGTGTGTGTGTGTGTGTGTGTGAGCTCTTGTCATGTGGTCCTAGCATTCACTGAGGCTCTTTTGCTATAGAACACTTTTGCTATAGAGTTGCTGGTGTCAGGCATGGGGCAAATGGAGAGGAGCATATTTTAAGGCTAATTCATTCTGACAGTTCATGCTTTTCTCCCTGGGAGTGTGTGTGTGTGTGTGTGTGTGTGTGTGTGGTACTGGGGTACAGGGGATTAAACTCGAGACCTTGCACTGAGCTATATCCCTGGCCCCATTCCTGGGATCTTAAGCTACTTAGTGTAGGATTTTAAAAGATCATACTCCATTGTTAATCTCTATCATTCAAAGTATAAGCATTTTAAATAAAATGCAGAAATAAATCACCAACATGATACAGCCCTAACGTCCAGAGACAAGACGGTACCTAGCGTTCTGACCAGTCTTGGTCCAGCCAACATCAGTGCTGGGCCTTCTTCCCCATCTGATCTTTCCTCATCTTCACAGACAGGTACAAGAGCTGTCCTGGATTAAAACACGGTTTTATTTTGGCCATGAGCACCAGTCTCCAGAAAAGTCTAATGAAATGGTAGGAAAAAAGGAAAGAGAATTTGATACACTTTATAAACTCACACTCCAATTCAGCCTAGGCTGAGTACTCATGATGTGAATAGTTTCCCTAGCAGTCATCTCAGCCTGAGTCTCATCTTTGATGTCAGGACAAAAATCTACTAGTTCTTCGCGACCTCACCCTGGGAGAGAGCTCCTTTCATCAGGCAGCAGCGGTGTCTTGGGTCCACAATGCACAGAACTTGCACTTGCGCGGAGGTTGTGTGCCTTGCAGTGTCTCCTCTAACTGCGCTGCCTCCAAGTTACAACGCCTCTAAACCATTCTTCCAGGGCCCACTCCAAGTTCTATATATTCTGAAAGATTCCTCAAACTTCTGAGCATATTGATTTTCTTTTCTCTGACCTTCCGTTGAAAAATCTTGACATTGTCGAGGCACTCTTTATACTTGCCTAGTTTTCAAATAAAATGAAAAACAAATGAACATTTACTGAACTAAAAAATTATGCTAGTGTTTGTAAGAAATAAAATTTATAAAAGTATTCCTGTTTTAAAAGTGCTATTGACTCCTGGGACATGGAAACAAAATCAAATGAGAAACTCGGAGTTACAGATTTGAAGTGTTTTCAGGAAGAGAGCAGTTGTGTTGTGCTGGAGGATTTTACCTGCCAAGCGAAGATCTGCATGAATAACGCTCAGGGAGATTTCAGTGGGGAGAGGGCATGCATATAGCTTGAGGGGGGGGGGACAAAGACAGAAGCAGAGACAGAGACAGAGAGAGACAGAGACAGAGGTGATGGAGAGCGAGAGAGGCTGTGGGAGGTGGAGTGGAAGCGTGCGCCTCTCTCACAGAGCCCATGAGGCCCTCTGCTGCTTCTCTCTCACGGCAGTGACGCGCTTCCACAAATGCCTGCGCTTTGTCCATTTTCCAGTCCTACTTTCACATGAAAACTTGCGCACTGAGCCCAGTGTGAAAGCTACAACGTGAACAAGGGTTACAGACGTCACGGTTCCGTTTCCGGAGTCCTATTATCAGTTCAACTCTTAAAACTTCTTCAAATCTCTTCTTAAGATGTGAGATAGGTGCTGTGCCACAGCGATTGAGAATGAGCGTGGTGTTGCATGCCAATAATCCCAGCTCCTGGGAGGCGTAAACAGGCAGATCGCTAGGAGTCTGATCTAGCAGAGACCCCGAACACCCTGCAGACCCTTCGGTAAAATACAAGAAAACAAGTAGATCTGAGCTAGATGAATACACAGGTTAGACAGCCACTAACTCCAGACATCTTGCTCTCTAAATGGCATTTTTAACCAGCTACCAGGGAAGAATTCCTTACCTCTCCTGAATTTAATAGACACACAGATCGGATCAGGAGCGCCGCTCCTCGCGATTGTGGAGTACGCCTCCTTCCGTGTGCAGCATCGCACCTCCTTGAAAACACAGGAGAGGCTTGCCTTTGCCTTCTGCATTAAGCAACTCTTTTGTGATTTAGTTTGTTGGTGCATTCTAGGTATCACGATAGTCACATTTATCACAGGGGATCTGCACCCGCGCAGATTCTTTTTTCCTATTCCGTGCCCCTCGAATGCCTCCCTCTCCTCTCCTTACCTACAAAAGCTTCATTCCCATTTTTTCCCCTTTGCTCATGCTTCCTTTCCTTCCCTTCTTCCCCATCTCCACATCCTTAGTTCCTCTGCCCCTTCCAATGTATGCTTCCTGTTTCACAATATCTCCTACTTCGGTCCTCATTTACACTTATGGTTTCTTACAGCAGAGAAACAATGTAGTACTAACAAATATGTGTCTCTGTCTCTTTTCTACTTTTCTCCTTCTTCTTTCCTTCCTACTTGCTTCCTTCCTTCCTCCCTGCCTGTCTCCCTTTTTCCTCCTTTCCTCCTTATTTTTTTTCCGGTCTGCTAAAACACAGAAAACTTCTAAAGAGTGCAGGAGTTTTTCTTCCTGAGATAGTTGCTGGTCCATTTGTCTCTGTCTCTCTCACTCTTTCTATCAGCAAAGGGAAAAAGCAAGGTAATTTTTCTCTTGAAGAGCATCTGTCTACAGTTTGTGCCAGGACTGCCCCCAAGCATCAGGCAGCCACAGGGCGCCTTCCAGACTCTGTGACTGATCCTTGGTCCAATGCAGAGATTGCGAGGACGAGTGCTGCAACACAGCATTGACAGCCTGCATAAGTACAAGGGAGGGAGAGGCTTGCTCTGCTCCTCCTTTTTTGCTCTTACTGTTTTGCTGTTTTCTGCCACCATGAGCTGTCACCCTTGGACACGAGCCCCTCTGCCTTGGAGTCAGCTGAGTATGGACTAAAACCTTCACTCACTGTGGGTGAAATAAAACTTTCCTTGCTTAATGTTGGGTGGTAAATATTTTGTCCCAGTCAAAAGTAACCAAGACAATATCTTTTCAGGTTCTTCAACTATTGAAACACTTCCTTATGTGCTTGTACTCTTAGTTGCCCTCATGCAAACTCCCGAATTATACGATTTTTTCCCAATAATTAGAGAAAGGTCTGGAACGACTGCATCATCACCACCATCATCATCATCATGTAGTCAATCACTGCCTATCATCCCTGTCTGAGGCACCCCCATCCCCACCACAGAAAGCAGAGGTAGCTGTTTTGTTCTTTGGTTAGTTCATCCCATAACCTCGGGGCTAGGCCTGAGTAAAAGGATGGAGGCCTGCAGCCCATGGCTGACGTGGGTGACCTCTGTGCAGTTCCCACCATGGGAAGGCAAAGGAGGCGAGCAGCTCGGTCGGCGGAGGGGCTGTAGAGAGACAGTTGGGTTTGTCCTTTTCTGTCCAGCTCTGAAGCCAGGCAGGGAATTTCTTAGGTGTTTGTGAACCCAGCTTCTCTCAATGACTACAAAGCAAGCGGTGGAGGCTGGCATTTCCTGGCAACCACCAGACAGGGCTATTTCTCCTCCAAGTGCCTCTCTCATATGTCATCTGAATTTCTTTCTGTGTTTCTATAGTTCTTTCATTTCTACACACACACACACACACACACGCCCTACTTGCCTTGCAAATTTAAAAAAAATTGTCTATAAATATAGCTGAATTTTAATTTTTGAAAAAAATACATACAAACCTATTTCCCAGAAGTCAAAAGACTTCATTTTAATTTCAGATTTACTACTATCTAAAAATCTTGGCAGAGTCACCAACTTTTCACTTATAAGTTGCAGCTAAAAATATTTGTCCTACTTCCTCAGGTTATTTTGAGGTGGGACTAGAGAATATGTATGTTTGAGTAATTAGAAATATTGTTAAAAACATATAATGAATGAGTTAGTCATTATAGACCCAAATCCAAATATCTTTACTTAAAAATAACAAGTTACATAATATGTTACAGTACTTAACCTTTTAATTTTGCATCGCATGAAAAGCTACTGCCTGAAGAACCCTTTGTGAGAGCAAGGAAATGCTTGACAGGGACTAGAAGAGCTGGAGTGGGAAGCTGAGGAGGTTTCTCTGTGATTCACAAAACCTGTTAATATCTGTTATTCTCATTTTTAGTTTCATCCATGTAACTAAAAAAAGAGCATTGAGTTTTTCAGTGTGGTCTCTTTTGAGGACCAGATGAAGAGAATGGAGTAGGGATTGCTGCCTGCTGTTGAATGGGCCACACACTGACAAGGTGACAATTTATAGAGCCCCAGCACTCTGAGCAGGTGTGCCCAGCCTCCGAGACCCTGCACAATAGAACACAAAGATACCAGGAAATTACATCGGGCCAGTGCTGTTATGTGTCCTATAATTAATATTTGTTCCCTCTAAAAATAATGTAAGTAGGAGCTTCAGCCTCGTGGTTGTGGCCAGAGCTCAAGTCTGCGTCTCTCTCAAAAAAGTCCAGGACCATGAGAAAACATGAAAAATCCCACAAAGCCCATAAGAATAAATGTAATAGAGTAAGCACTAGAAAGGAAAGGGGATTTTAGGGCAGGAAGATGAAAAGCAAGTATTGGGCCTGGACAGGATTAACTAAAAAGAATAAAGTTATATCTAGAGCACATGAATTTGTCAGAAGACTTAGGTTCAGTTGGGGAATAATAGGGGAGGGGAGGGGTGCTCAGAGAGAGGCTGCCACTCAGCGTCTGTCCAGGCACTGCTGCCCACTGTCCTCTTCTCCTGGCTTTGCCTTCTTGCCTATTTCTTCATTCCACATGGAAGACAGCCCGGGCATTTATGCTGTCAGAATTCTATTGCTCTGTGTAATCTGTCTGTCTGTTCAGATTAGAAGGCACACAAGCAATGAATGTGAAAACTTCAGAAGACCTACTAATAAAGACTTCAAAAAGGAAAGGATTCGGGGAGAAAAAAGAATCTTGATATTGTAGTGTGAAATAGAAACATCTCAGACATTTTTAGTTGCTAACAATGTTGTTGAGAGTTTTGGTGCAGCTTTCCTATGACACTTCCTTGGTTCTCAAGAAACTTTCATTTTCTGAGAAATAATCCTGAGATGTCTGAGAAAAGTAAGTGATTTGCTGAGGTTCAGGACTGGTGTACAAGGGCTGGCCAGCTAGCTTAGTTGACTAAAATGCTGGCTTAGGCAAAAGAAGGGACCAGGGTTCAATCCCCAGCATGCTGTACCCAGCCCACCCCTGGGGTGCTCTGAGAGGGCGATTGAGACTGGGCATGGGGGTTCATGCCTGTAATCCCAGCACTTGGGAGGCTGACAACCGCAGAATCCCTATGAGTTTGATCTGAGTAGTGAGACCCTGTAGACCCCGTACTAAATACATAACCAAAGAAGATTGGTTTGCAGATTGGCATGAGCTGGAACCCATGTTTCATAGGCCACACATCTCACCTCAACCCTCTCACTGTCCAGTGGTTATTATGCAAGACGCTTTCAAATCTCATGCCTTGAACTGCAAATGGGAATGATTGCGTCACCTCCCTCACGGTGTCAAAAGATTTTAAAGAAAGGAAGATGTGCAGAACATCTAACACTGTAGTTGACTTTAGCTCAACAGTGTTATTGGCTGATGTCTTTCTGTATGGTGTTTGTTTTAATGTGATCAGAGCCAACTCTAGCTTAGTCTATTTTTATTTTCTTTACAAAGCTAAGGAATTTGAGATTCCCAGCAATGTTTCCACCAAATGTACCAAAATATAAGTCAGAACTTTTGGTGCTTTTTCAATATATGTTTGTATATATACATACATACATACATATATATATATATATATATATATATATATATATATATATATATATATATATTTGTCTCAGCAATGAGAAAATATCTAAAACAGGTTGTGAAGATTAGAGTAAAATAAACGACATACACATATACAGTAAGCGCACAATAATAGTTTCACTCAGCGACACTGTGGCTGGCCACTAGGGAAGCAGCTCCTGAACACACTTCTTCAGGGGTCTTCGGGGAGGCCAGAGGTGGCTGACAGAGCACAAAGTGAACAGACAATGCACATTGGTAAAATGAAGAACAGAATGATTTGATGCAAGATTTTAAAAATATTTTACATTCTCCAAATACATTTCTGCTCTTTTCTTTTCCATTTTAAAAGTAGGAAAATAGCTTCTATTTCAACACAACTGATTTCATTCAGAGACAAGGATTCTAAATACATGCTTTCTTCTAAGAGTTTGCATGTGTAATTACTGGCCTCACGCGAAATAATGCTCCTTGAGCCCTCTGGGCCTGAAGTTGTGTGTAGTCTCAGGGGAAAGCGGACTATCAAAACTTGCCTAGAGTTTCAGGAAGGACCGGAGAGCATCTGTCTGCCGGGCTGGAGATTATGTCCAGCCCAAGCCCTGGAGCTTTCTTTTTTCAGTTTCCAAATGGTTATTTTATCAGGCTGAACCTTAAATGTATCCTCGTTTGCCATCCAAAGCAGTTGCCTGAAGTTGGCCACCTTGTGTGTGTCTAGCTGCTTCCATGTGTGTCTATTTCCTAAAAGTCCCAGGGCAGTAGTAGCTTTGGGGCTTTCAGACTGCCGCGACACAGGCAGGAGACGGCTTGGATTTTACACCGCCTCACCTGAGCACTTAGCACGTGGTTTGGGCTGCGGCTCTTTCGTCTTTGAAGTCTGCAACGTAACGTTTCTGTCCTCTAACTCGGGGTTCTTTCCCTGCCCCCCCCCCCCACGTGCACAGTTCGAGCCCTGCATCTGGAGTGCACAGCCCTGTCTTGTCACAGCCCCTCTGAGCATCGCTTAGGGAGATGCTTGCGGTGGCAGTCACCCCCCACACCCAGGGCACGAAAGTGGGGCTTCAGCTCACAATCCAAACACAGATGGAAAAAAATGGCAAAGAAAGCCTCATTTCTTGTTAAACCCAGAAGGAGCTTAGAAAACTGAGAAAGAAAGAAGCAGAAAACTCCAGATTTCGTGGCCAAGTTTATTTCTAGAGAGGAACAAACCCTGTTTGGTTTTGGCACCGGGGACTGAACGCAGGATCTCTGTACTGAGTTACATTCTTACATTCTGACCATTTACCATTGCTTGTGCCACTTTCTGAAGAAGTTCTGGGTGTCCTCCTTCATGCGAGTCCTTACCGGACCTCCAGAACTGCTTTGGGAGCCGGGAAGAACAGCGAGGCAGTGTACTGGCAGCAAAGGGGAACATTTAAAGGGAGACAGGTGCCAAAGTTTTACTGTGACATATTGCTTTAAGAATGTAAACATTCACGGTTTAAATCAAACTACATACAACTAAAGCGTCTGGATCTCCATCTCCAATTATTTTAATTTGCAAGTATTGCATTTATAGCATTTAAAAGTTCCTAGGGTTGTACTATTTATTTAAAATTCTTTCCCTCATCCCTTAACAATTGTTAATAAGAAAAAAAAATACTCAGCAACAAAAGAGGATAGAAAACATTTTTTTGGTTTAATAAAATACTTGAGGCAGATGACGACAGCGGTGCTGGCTTCCGCGTCAGCAAACACCAAGTGGCTGCTTTGTCCCCACGGCCACGTTCCTCTGGGTGGGTGTTCAGTGCCTCTCACAGTCCGCTCGGAAACCTCATGGTAGGCAGGTCTGCACAGGCTCGGGCGGTCACGCTCCTCTCGGTGAGGGGCCGGGGTGTCTGGGTTCATTCATTTTGTTTTCAAATAATGCAACAGGACAAATATTTTGGTCATGCACTGGAAAGTGCCAAAAAAGTAGGATGTACTGTTCCTACAAGTCGTTTTACTTCTGGGTCAGGAGGGAAAGGTAGCTGTCCAACTTAAAGAAACAATGATCAGGAGATACTGTTGAGGACCAGGTGGAGCACCTTAATAAAAGGGAGTGTTCGATTTAAATTTTAGGGCAATAATTACAGCAGAGGCATTAGACACAGTTACGTACAATATGAATAGCCACTAATATGATAATATATGCAATGTATTAATTAATGAAATTGTCCTGCTGATTGGTTTTGAAACCATCTCTCTGTTTCTCAATAATGTTAATAAAAAAAATTAGGGCTATTAAATTGGCTAAAAAGTTTTAAACACACTCGCTCAGGTGAGCTCACAAATGTAGATGCCCAGTGAGACCAAAGACGTGCTCTTCCTGGTGAGGGTGGTGTCACAGAGGACCCTGGACGCCTTTGCTCTCCAGCTTGCCCACCAGAAATCAAGCCAGCGCCACTGGTGGCCTGCTGTGACCCACAGGCCAGCTTCAGGCTCTGAACTGCACAGCCCTGTGAACTCCATACTAATTTCAGTTGAAATCTGAGTTAGATGATACATAAATTATGATTATAAAGGCATTTATTTAAGGATGAATGTATATCATGGGAGTTTATTTATTGATTTTAAACCAGTGGCAAACTTTATCTGAAAAGGTAAAAGTGAAGATTGAGAGAGAAACTGGCTCTGTAGGGTGAACTTGAGCTCAGTAGCAAAAGAACAAGCAAGACAAGCGAGGTGGGCCAGGGTACTGTGAGGAAAGCCAGCCATGGCAGCTCTCTAAGGAGTTGGAATCTTCTTAGTGTTGTATTGAAAAAAAGAAAATTATAATGAGATGAGATCAGGCGAATGGTTGTAGGAAGCAGCTGGTGCTGGACGTTGGTCATCAGTTGTTGGTTGCCTTGTGGGGCAAGGCCAGTGTGTCTTTCACAATAAAGCTACCGTGGTCAGAGAGAGCCTCTTGCCTGTGGCAAGTCCAGCCATTAGTTGCTAGGCAACCCTGTGTCAAATGTTCAAATAAATACCTCCCTGGTGGTGGTCCAGTTTTTTCCCCTCCCATCAGGAGAGAGAGCGCTCCACCTGCCCAGCTTTGTCTCTGGCCTTTATTTCCTCACCCCTCACCATCCAGAGTTGTGTGGGATGCAGCAAATGAAAGATACTTCGGTAAGAATTATAGAGATGGCAGGAACATAGGTTGAAATGAAAATAAAAGATTAGAAGGACAGGGTGGGGAAATGCCAAAGAAAACGACACTTTTTTTTTCATTTTATGACAGGATCTTGCTATGCAGTTCAGGCTGGGCTTTAGCTCACTTGGCAGCCCAGGCTGGTCTCAATAGTCCTTGCTGCACTCAGCCTGAGTGCTGGGACTACAGGAGTGTACCACATGCCTGGCTTTGAAAACTATACTTTTTTTTTTTCTGTATTTAAGACAATGTCTACAGAGTCTACTGGGTCTCATTACATAGATTGGACTCACAGTGATCCTCTTGTTTTCAACCTCTGAAGTGCTGGGATTATAGGCATGAGCCACCACACCCAGTCTCAACTGCCATCTCAGCATGCCCCACGGGTGATAGCACACGGGCATTGAACCTCAGCTGCTTCACTCTGCCTAAGCAGGTGCTTTAGTCTGCTGAGCCATCAGGCCAGCCCATGAAATGTCAATGTGGGTGCCTGTAATCCCAGCTCTTGGGAGGCTATAAACAGGCAGATCACTATGAGTCCAATCTAGTAGTCATACCCTGAACAGCCTATAGATCCTTCCCTAAAATATAAAAAAAAAGAAATAGCTTAAACTTTTTTTTCATAAAGAAATCTTAAGTTATTTAAAACACCGAAATAATTTTTAAAATTTGAGATTTTGGGGTTCGATCCCTGGCTAGGGTTCGATCCCCGCCTGCTGTGCCTGCCCTGCCCTTGGGGCTGGCTGAGATGTCCATTGAGACTGGGTGTGGTGGCACTCACCTGTAATCCCAGCTCTTTGTGAGGCTGAACACAGGTGGATCACTAGAGTTCGATCTACGTAATGAGACCCTGTAGACCCTCTATACCCTTACTAAAATAACAGAGATTTGACATAATAGGTTAGATTCTGTGTTTTAGAAAAATACAATTTCAACAGATTGAAGTGTTTAAAATATTAAAAATTGAAAGGAAGTTGAACAGGATGACAAGTTGTTAATTTCATGATACATTTAGGAGAGTGAAACCCAATGGAAGTAAGCCCACTGCGGAGACCAGCAAGGTGCACAATGATCAAATGGAAACATGTGACAGTCGGAACCGAACACCACCGCCCCTTCTGAACCTGAAACCCACAACCCACAGGCTCGGCCCTCCAGCACTGAGGCAGGATGGGTGAGGGGCGGCTGGTCCTGCTGGCAGCCCCTCATGCCCAACGGGCGATGTGCACTTCTGCTGGCTCTGTCCCTGGGTTCTGGCTCACCTTGCCCAGAGCGGGACATCCCTCCTTCCTCAACACACTGAAGGTCTCCTTTATGTATATTGATCAATTGATTGGTTTTGGTACTGGGGATGGAACCCAGAGTCTTGTGTGTGGTAGGCAAGTCCTCTACCCCTGAGGTACAACTAAGCCCCCTGAACTTCTTTGAACAGGATCATCTCAGTTTGTTGGTCTACCTGGGCTTCATGCACAGCTGTCCCTTGCTGAGAACTAGTACTTGGAGCAGTCAGGGTGCCGGCAGGCCGGGCTTCTCCCCTGAGCAGAATTAGCCTCCCTTCCCCTTCCATCCTTCTGTTTCTCGTCACTGCCCTCCCGGAAGCTCTTGGGACAGAGGAGACTTTTCTATTCTCTTCCTCTTGTGCTTTTCCAAGCTATGGTTTTCTCCAGCACTTTCAGTTATTGATGCACCCACCTCTCCCCTCGACAGCTGACCTCCACGCAGCTGCCCGCTTTGCCGAGTCCTCCTCGTGCTTTTCTTGCTCTTCTGACCAATTTGCCCTTTACTTCAGAATCGCCACTTTAGTGGGAACTCAGAGAAGGATGGAAAGCCATGGCTCGCTCAGGGGTCAGCTGGAGCCAACAGTTCCTTTTTTGGTACAGGCGACCAAACTCAGGACCTGTGCTTGTCAGGCGGGTGCTTATGCCACTGCACTGTCTTCCCAGCCCTGCAACCAATAGGTTTTCAATCAGTGTTGTGGGAATATTCTATTTAATAAAACAATAATCTATAAAAGCTAAAATAAATGCTTAATAATGATATAATTCTAATAAAATGTAATAGTTGGTGGAAGATATTTTGATATGTCACTGTAAGAAATGCTTCACTGAACAAAGAAATAAGCTGAAATGACTCAAATAAAAATATATGGAAATATTTTCAATTTGATAATCAAGTGAATGTGTTTATGTAACAAAATTTTTGCCTTATCACATACTAAAAAAAGCTAGCTATAACCCACTAAATACATTCTATAATCCACTAACTGGTATTAATTTGATTAGGGAAAAAGAGATAAACATTGGAATTCATCATGATGGGAAGATATAGATGGGGTTTCTTTGTGCACCATTTAGCATGACTATTAATAATTGAATTTCATTTTCTCAAAATATGTGTAACACTGCACATTGTAAATAACTCTAGTTCTTGTGACATGTTGCTTAAGACGAGCAAAATTAGCTCTTATTTTGACTTCTTTAAATACCTATGTCCATTCTCATCAGCTCCCTGAGTTTCTTATTGGTGTATTATTTGCATTTGCTTCAGTCTTCCCCCCCTTTCTCTTTCTTGCTTTCTTTTTGGTTTATTTTATGTTATTTTTAAGACAGGCTGTCACTTTGAAACCCGAAGTGGTCCTACTCATGTGGCCCTCCTGCCACAGTCTTCGATCGCTGGCATTATGGATGTGCACCCTGCCCTGCTTCTTTAAAGTTATTGTAGAATCTAAGCATTGGCCAAGTGTTTAGAGGTTGGTGTTGAATAAATGAATGGAAGAATGAATAGACTCTAAGTTCAGTTTTCCCATGTTTTTTTTTTTTTTTTTTTTTTTTTGCGGAACTGGGGAATGAACTCAGGCCCTTGAGCTTGCCAGGGAAGCACTTATTCCACTGAGCCATCTCCCCAGCCCCTTTCCCATGTTTTGGAGGGTGAACTTTCTAGTAAATTCGTCTTCAAGGGAAAACAGAAAGAAGGTCAAATGGAGAGAAGCCCTTGTCAGGGGTGTGAGCCAGGTCTTGGTGACAGGGACATGAACCCACCACACATACGCACAGGACAGGAAGGAGGGCCACGGCCTTCCACTGGAATTAGGGAGAAGAAAATAATGGAAAATAAAAAAGGTACTGAAATGAGAGAGCAAAAGGTGAAGACGATAAATGAAGCACAGAATACAGACAGAATTGAAGTTCGCTGCTGTGCTCAGTGTTGAAGCACTTGATTCTCATCTTCTGAGTTTACATCGCTGGCCTCTGGGCATCATTCGCTGGTCGTGGGGTGAGGCAGCATCTTCTGTGCAACGGAAGGAAGCCTGGTTCCCACTGGGACTGGGGCACATCATTTGCTCATGTGCAAAAGATCTCGGATCAGGACAAGAATTTAGAGTAGCACCCTCTGGTCATGCAGATTGGGTCAACTCCAAATAAGGTCTTTCTTTCTAGTTTCCTTCATAGGACTTAACAAAAATTTATAACTGTCTTTCAGTATGTCATTCTTTAACTTTTTCTATTATCTGCTAAGCTTCATGATGTTAAAAAAAAAAAACCCTATGGAAATTCAATATAATTAATCATGAGAAACAAATACAAGGCTAGACACATAAGCTGGACACTGCTGACCACTAAGCGGATGGACACTAACACTAAAGAACAGGAGACAAGCACACGAAGACCATGCGTGAGTGCTTTGCTTTGAGTTCTTTGGGGAGCAAACACCGTCACATTGTGCAGACACAGCAGAAATCATGCAAAGGGATCAAAGCAGCCAGAACACAAATGGTCTGCTGCAGCATCTGCTCACGGGCTGCCAGCAAGTCCATAGAGACCTTGGCATCAGCCGTGAAGACCAGGGAACATCGCCTCTGACACGGTTGTTTCTTAAGACTACCTGAAAAATGAGTGCTTTCACGAATTAGTAACTATAAAGGAACTGAAAATTTTTACTAATTCAACATGTGATGCACACGGCCTTGCTTCTTTATGTTCCATGAAAAACTCTGCTTCATTTTGTATAAAAGGTCTTACTTCACAAGCATTTCTTAATGAAATGATCCTTTTGCTGTCTCATGTGCTAATTGATATCAGAAAATAACCGATGAAGGTATCAAACCAGAGAGGTAGAAGCATGCCACTGTGGAGCACAGCATATTAGTTTTGAATGCAAGCGGCGTGGTTTCATGGAAGTAATTATCCTTTCGAATTTCAGTTTCTTCTCCAGAGAAATAAAAGTAATAAAGCAGCTTGGAAGCATCCCTATGAGAATAAGCAACATACATAGAATGTTGGACATAAGTAATAGAGCCAATCTATAGAAAAAGGTATAAAATCTTAAATTGTAACTTCATTTATTTTTAATTAGAAAGCAAGAAACAGCAGTGCTGTGCCACCCTCCTCGGAGCCAGCTGACTGTAGACCGAAACCCTTGTCTCCTTTAACTAGGAATGTTTACTATTTTGTCTCAGTAACAAGAAGTAACCAAGACAGTATTGTAACATATGTTTATTTTACAAACCTTGAAAATCAGTTGGTCTCTGAACTTCTTAGTGTGATAGCTTTCTTGTATGGTTACTTTTCTTGATTTTTGACCCCTTGACGCTTGATAATGTTTGAGCTCAAATGTTTTTCTAGACTTTTTTCTCAAGTACTTTCATATTGGAGTAGAGGGGACGCGCCTCACCCACCCCCACACCTGTATTTGTGATTCATGCCTTACTATCTTGTTCTCTGATGGCTAAAAACAATATGAGACATACATCTGAACTACTGAATTTTGTGATTCTTTTGAAAACTTTTTATGGTAAGGTTTGTTTCTTTTTTGTTAAACCTAGATTTCGGGAAGTCACTAAGCAATGCATTTTGTCCTTTTTGGGTAGACGGATTCTTTGCGTGAGTTCAGTCTGCTATCCATGGCTAAGACGAAGTTCTGCTGCCTGCACCAAGAAGTTTGGCTCAGTGGCTGAGCAGGTGCAGCCCAGGTGAGCTGTCCTAAGGCAGGGGCTGGGTGGCGGTAGGCTGGGGTGAAGGACTGCTGCCCACTTGCAGTGGCCCAGAGGAGGGGGGCTCAGGGGCCCTGAGGGGTAACCGTGGCAAAGCAGCCCAGCGACCCCTCTTCCGGCGAGGCCCTGGCACATAGGTGAGTACCTCCCCGCTAGAAGGACGTTGCTCCGCCATCCAGGCCCCTCTCTGGCAGCCGCTTGCTCTAGTCCAGGGGATGATTATGGTTACCTGGAGCACACCAACAGCATTACTTTCACAGGATGAACAAGGCCCGATTTTCAGGTTTTTTCTT
The DNA here is from genome assembly GCA_004027165.1 of Ctenomys sociabilis. Taxonomy (NCBI): domain Eukaryota; kingdom Metazoa; phylum Chordata; class Mammalia; order Rodentia; family Ctenomyidae; genus Ctenomys; species Ctenomys sociabilis. The sequence goes on from PVKA01000403.1 coordinate 174,254, forward strand.
GTGTGAATCTTTACTTTCTAGCGCTAGCCAGCCAGAGCTGTGACAGAGTAGCTAGCAACTCCTTTCCCAGAAAATGCTCGGGGGTGTGGGACTCCTGAATCTTTATCTGTTCCCTGTCTGAGCCACTGGAAATTTCGATTTATTATTTCCCATTATGCCGAATCCCCAAGTCCATCATAAATCAAACAGTAGTGGGAGGGACTTCCAGGGCTGATGTTTTGTAAAATTTTTCAGGTTATAGTTGACGTAACAATTTAGAAATCCTTTTATCTTTTGTAATAACTTGCCTAATATAAGAACCATATCGCAAATAAACTGAACTGATGTGACTTATAATCTTTCTTTAAAAGATTTTTATTATTTAAGACATAATGAAAATTCAAGAGCAAAAATGATCCTATAAAGAACAACTGAGAAGTTTTGGTACCGCTATTGCAGATAATATTTGGCTTATTACTTTTCAGTCTCTCCTATCAGCACTTGAATTACAGATTCTCTAATATCAACCTTTGCAATTAATCAAAATTAAGAGGCAGTCTCTGAGATTGTCCTACCAATGACCTTATTTTCAGGAATCTTCATGGTAAAAACATGTTCACTTTGGAGGAAGTTTTGATGTGCATGTCATACCTGAAAAGGAAAAAGCCATTGCCAAGAGAAACGCCTACAGAAAGAAAAATGAGAGCTGCACTAAGGAAATATCAAGTTTTAGTTCCATTAGTGTTAATTTCTGAAGAGAGGAAACTTGGGACTCTGTGTGTTATTCAGATCCATTCAGTTACAGCAGCCAAGTGGGCTTCTGCTCTTAGAAGGAAGGCCTCTGTCCCCATGAAGTCATCAGGCAACATCAGCCAAACCTCACTTGCCACTGAGCATTCGAGCAGTACACGCACTTGGGCATACACCTTCGCACGTGGCTGATCACTATCATCAAAACAGAAATTCTACTTTAAATAAACATTTAGCTAAAAGAAGGGAAAATCTACAAATCTGAAAAAGCAGATATTCGTAGGAGTCAAATTTAAACACTGCTGATAGAGGTGAACAGGAAGTGAACGCGCCGTGTGCACAGTGCAGGAGGAATGCAAATGCGAAAATCTCTCTTATCCCTATGTCAACAATACATTTCCAAACTTTTGATAGAAAAATTAGAGTTTTTCACTGAAGTAATCAAAATTCGCAATTTTAAACCTTGATAAGTAGATAATTACTAATATTAACATGCTGTCAGACTTGATGAGACTATAATTGGTAGAGTTATTTTAGAGAATAACTGGTGGCGTATGTATTCCCTGGAAGCTGCAGTTCCACTCCTCGTCATTTATACTTCAGAGAAACTTTCATGTAAGGGCACATAAGGGAGCCTGTGGCTAAGATCGGAGACCGTCTGGTGGTCCCCTCAGGGGATGCAATTAAACTGGAGTGCTGCATAGAAGTGAGAAAAAAATTGGCCAGATACACTTGTGACATGGGTGGCCTCGATACATTGTTCATGCATGCATCATATCATGGGAGAAAGTGGACTGAAATAAATGATAAGTAAATTCAAAACTTAAAGCAAACATGCATTTACAATGTCCTGTCTTGTTAATCTAAATACATTATGAAAATATGTATATAAAATTGGAGAAAAACATGCTAAAAGGTAAACATTCATGAGATATAAACTGGATTTGAATAACGGAAAGGTGAGAGCTACCGAAGCACACAAAGAAAGGCTAATAAGTCATCACCAGCAGCATTCATACATAGGCTTGGGACAATACTGAGATCAGGGCACACAATGTAATCACAGATGGGCATCAGGCGAGCAGGGAGCAGGTGCTGGCTACGCAAGTCACTCCTAAGAAGGGCTTCTCGCTCAGTGGTAGAGGGCTTGCCTGTCATGACAAGGCCTTGGGTTCAGTCTTCAGTACTGAAAAAGGAATTCATCATTCATGGATAGAGTGATCATTACTAGGATGATCAAAAACTGTGATACAAGTTGAAAATGAATGCGAATCTGTGGAGGCACTTAAGTTTAGTTTTTCCACTATACATTTGATGAAAATATAGGTACAACCTCTATAATCATGTATGGGAAGAAACCTCAGCATCCTCCTTAAAGAGTGACACAGATTGATTGATTGACTGATGTTTGCTTGTTTTGAGAAAAATCTTGCTGGTTAGTCTCAGCTGGCCTTGAGCTCAGTATGTTGTCTAAGCTAGTCTTGAACTTGTGGCGATCCCCCTGCCTCAGCCTTCTGAGTGCTCGGATTATAGGCATGTGTCACCATATCTGGCTGGACTGACAAAGTTTTAATAAGGACCAGTCCCATTAGGAAACAAAATATATAGTGTGTCAACAGATGAAGGAATAAAGCAACAAAAGCTTACACTACGTTTGAGAAGCACTGCTTTTTGTCATCTAAATAGCCTAATGAAAATCTGCACAAATCAGTGGCACAGCCTGCACTAGAACTTGCAGACCTACTGCTGTACAGTGAACCCCACACCAGAGAACATCCACTTAAAATGGTTGCAGGCGCCCCAAGCATATGAGAGTTCTTCCGACATGAACATGAACACAGAGTTCTGATTAATCAACCTCTCTTTTTATTCTCCATTTCTCAGCTCTTTAGTGTTATGTGATTTTTTGATAAAAATCTCTCCCTTGAATTAGATGGTTTTCATTGATTAGAATGTTTAAATTTCTATCATTAGAAACAAAGAGCAGAGTCATGTTAGTGTAAGGCTCAGGATATTTTCAAAGGACATTTCTTGAAATCTCAAAGTGATTGTCCTTTCAAAGAGAAAATGTAGAAGTGGGGAGAGAACCAAGTATGGAGAAAACATGAGCGAAAATCTTCAATGATCCTTCAAAAATGTCAAGTGATGTTTCATGTTACTTCCGAGGCCAAATTACATCAAATAGTTTCCTTAGAATTTGTCGTCATTTTAGAGAACTGGGGAAAACAAAGGACACATAATAAGTGCATCTTACCCTTTGGCAGAACTAGAATTAGAACAGAAGAACAAAGTTTCTCTTCAATTTGGAATTCAGAAAGCATTCAGTATCTCTATGGTTCTTTCAGTTAGAAGACTTTCTGTTCAGGATACATGTTAATTTAAAAACTCTACTGAGCTGAAGTTATGGGAAAACATGTGTGTCAAAGGTGCATTATGGGAGAAGACCATCTTTAAAATCATTATACCTGGGCCACAGAAATAGCTCTGTGGTCTAACTGCCTGACTAGGCAAATGCAACGACCTGGGTTCGGTCCCCTGTACTGCATGCTATGCTGGCCCTGCCCCCTGGTGCACTGAGCTGCTCTCCAAGACTGGGCTTGTTGGTGCATGCCTGTAATTCCAGCCCTGAGGAGGCTGAAACAGGAGGATCATAACTCTAAGCTACATAGGGAGATCCTGTACCAAATACATAAAAAAATTTTAAAAATTATTATACTTGCATCCTTCCTGGCGAGACAGCTGGATTTTCACATCTTCCTCTCCTCAGCCCACGCCCACATCAGCAGCCGAAAACCTGCAGCATGCATCCATATTGATTATGTCCAACGCTCACAGGTGGCTAGAATGAATCCTGGTCGCACTGACTCAACTCTGAAAAACAAGACTGAGGTGTTACCTACTTTGATCCAGCGTCCCCCATTAGCTTTGATCCCAACCCCCCCATTAGCTTAGAATCTGTCATCAGTAAAGTCTTTTTTGTCCTCCACCTCTTCTCTTAGGGCTGCACTTTCCTTCTTGCTTGAATCAGAACCTGGATCTCTCTGGAGGCCTCTGCTTGCTCTTACAGGCTTTCCAAGTGCTCGGCAGCTACAGTGTTTTCCTCATCTCGCATGACACTGGACATGACGGTGGAGTAGGAAGCCTCATTCTCCACTGTGCTTCAGGGATGGTTTTCCTCACCTCTCCCTTCTCTCACCTTCTGGTTCCCGTTAGTGCACCTGCCAGCTGCTGCCCCGCCCGCCTTTCTGGCGGAAGTCCCCGGCTCTGCTTGGGGAGTGGCTCCCAGTGGCTGTGCTGAGGATCTGCGCATCTGCCCAGTCTCACCCCCACTCCTGGCATGCTGAGGGACGCTTTCCTTAGCCTCTCAGGTCCTAGGTCTACTCACCGGCAATTCGCTTATGCTCGAACCCATGTCAGGTCTGAGCTCTCCAGCCCACTGATGCACCACATCAGCACCTGAGTCATTCACTTCTCATCCTGAAAGCCTGCAGCTGCTGCAGTGGCCCGCTCACAGCCATCATTGTCAGCTGTCTCCTCCCTGCCTCTGCCACACCAGCTTGAGGGGATGCTGTTGATGAGATTCAGCTCCCACCTACGTCGCGCCTGCAATGCTGCTGCAGAATAAGGACCATCCAGGCTGGCTGATCGCACTTTCAGGTCCTGAGCCCAGACCTCACGGGAGTCCTTAGGGCTCCGGAGAACCCGCTCGTCCCCAAGTCAGCGCACTTCTGCACTTTCTGAGACAACCATTTCCTATCTTTTTAGTCCTCAAAGGTAGACTAATCCTCCTATGAGCTCACTTGATGTCTCTGCTTTGCATTTCAACATTAAATGAGGTGCAGTACAGAAGTGGAGGGATGCCCCGAGGCTGCCGCCTGCTCTCACTTGCAGCTGGGATGGGTGGAAACGAGGCACGGGGCGGGTCTCCACGCAGGCAGTGGATGGCATTTCCTCTCACCAGCTCCAAGGCCCACTCCTGCAATCCTTGCTTTTCTCTGCTGTAGAATACATTGTGCTTCCATAGTTAATCATATGCAGGAGTGTGTCCATATGCTTCCATGTTGCTTATCAAAAATTTTATTCTCTATCTTTATCTAAATTCCACCTGACTTACTGGTCCCTTTTAGAGAAAATATATTAAAGCAAGCTAAAGCAGTGATACTTACTGCTCGTTTTTCTCTCCTTTGTATCTACTCTAGTCAGAATGTGTTCTTATTAAGTCACTAACTCTCCTGTTATCATCTCTAAATGAACTTCGGGGTACAGTCATTGGCCTGCTTTGTGTTTGAAATCATATAGCCCAACCCCGCCTGCTCTGCCTCTTTTTAAATTTTTTTTAATTTATGTGTTTGGTACAGGGTCTCACTACCCAGCTCAGACTTGTGGTGATCCTCCTGTTTCAGCCTCCCAGGGGTGGGATTACAGGCATGCGGCACCACGCCTGGACTCAGTGGCTGGCTCAGCACATCGCTAGGACAGGGCCAGTGGAGCATGCAGGACCAGGGATTGAACCCTGGTCCCTGTGCTTGCCAAAGCAGGTGCTTTAGTCTGCTGAGCTACCTCGCCGGCTGTGTTCTGCCTCCTGAAGGGCTTACTCTCTTCGCCTCTGGGGCAGTATTCTTCCTTTTGCCTTTCCACCTCCTGTCCGTGGTTGCTGCTTTGGTGAAGCCTTCTCAGCTTCGTGGCCACCCAGCCTCACAGACGCTCTGATTTGGCTTGCAGGCTTCTCGCTTTCTCGCTACACTCACCCTGCATACCCATCTGCTTCAGTTCTTTTAAATTTCAGTTCAACTCTGATCCTTCCCATGAGATGAAGATTCATGTTCAGTCTCTGCATCTGGATTTAGAATCAGCATCTCCAATTCACCCTCCATAAACTGCGAGGTTCTGGGTTTTTGTTCTCCCCTTTTGTCACCCATTTCAGGAAATAAATTTCATTCATACAGTAGCTGAGGGCCAAAAACTCAGGAAACATATTCTTCCATAATCCTTGTTTTCCTCTCAAAATTTCATCCCAATTTGGTGAAAAAAATCTTGTGTCTGCTCTCTGTTTAAAAGACGATCAGACCTAAGGACTGTTCGGTTCTTCCATGCTACCTTGAATGGTTACCTTAGCTTTCTCACTACTGTTTTTCTTTTTACTTTTGTCCCTGAAAAGCCAGAGTGTCTCTTTAAATTACACAGCATCATGAAGAGACACCTTTGCTCGCAGTTCCCCCAACATTCCCAGCTTACTCGTAGGTGCACTCACCCCGGGACGACCGGCCAAGATGCTGGTCCTGCCCGCCCCGCTCCAGACGGCCACGCTTCTGGGGGCCCCTCTCCTTCCGGGAGTTCACCGTCATCCGCATCGCGTGCGTCCTCAGTTTGTTTTGGTTTCTGTTACAAAACGCCCTTTTCGGGGAAGTCTCTTCCTATCACCATAGATCAAAGAAAATCCTATATCTGTCCTCCATGTCTTTAGCCTTTGGAAGTTTATACATTTCAAATCCACCAATTTTTTTATTATTTGCATTTTTCAATTAAGATACAAATGTCCTGAGGTATTCAATTACTCTATTTTATTTACAGAGTATGTTCTAGAATCTGGAAATATAACTTGTAAGGAAAAGGTGCTAAATGAACACCATATTCACTAATAATACAAAAATGTCATTTGACACTATACAAAGTAAAAATAATGTTTGCTTTAAAGTAAACTTTCCCACCGTTGCTTCTATGTGGAGAACACTCCGCAGTGGCCTCGAAGCCCATTCACCACAAACGTCCTGTGAGAGGAAAGCCAATTAGGGTGCTGGCTTTCAGGAAGTAAGAGCAGGAGGGCTTCCCAGAGGAGGAAACAGGGCCCAGCAGCTCTAAGCCAGGGAGTTTCAGGGCCGCTTCATGAGTGGCGCTGCTAGTACACATTTACAGAAGTCCCAGAGTTTCCCTAGATCATCTTTAGGACACACAGAGGATTATAGAGGACACTTTCATACCCAGGTTAAGATTTTTTTATTTTTATTTTTTAAAGAGAGTACAAATTAGGATTAAAACAGAAAAAATTAAAAGTGATGCAGAATTTCATTTACTAAAGTACTATGAATCTCACAGTATTTGTTGCGATACATAGCGTGGACTGCCAACCAAAAATTTATTTAATGTCCATTTAATGGCATAGAACTGTAGCTATTTAACTCCACTCACTTCCCTTTCTTGAGTCTGTATCTGAGGCCTGGCCTTTCCTAATTTCTACTTTTGAGCATTTCGTACAACAGGTTCTAGGATCCATTTCCTGCCGTTTGTTCGTACGGCAGGTGCCTTCCCACTTTCTCTTCAACATCTGCGCCATTTGGCCTCTGGTGCTGGTCTTCCAACGGCCGGCATGTGCGTCTGTCTGGAGAACGACCCTCAGGCCAGAGCGCGTCTGCACCACAGGGGCAGACATCAGCAGGCCTGAAGAGCCAGGGAGCTAATACTGCCCGGGGCAGCCTTCGGTCAGGGCTGCGTGGACGCCACAGCCCCATCCCATTGCAGGGCGGCAGGGTTGGGCACTGCACTGTGCTCATGTCACACGCTCCAGTACCTGGCCTCCCCGTGTCTCCATGAGAGCGCAGGCACACACATACACAATCACACACAGACACACACACACACATACACAGACTGTTCCTGTGCCACTGAATGAACTGTTCATACTTGACTTGGAACAATCTGCTCTTGAGGGGAGACCAAACAAAGACAGAGACTTTTTGTGACTTTGATACTTCAATCTAGTTTGACAGTCAATGCCTCGTAGCTCAGTCACTTGCGGTCTCTGGTGTATGCTGGTGTCTGCCTGTGCCACAGATGATGCAGAAGATCTTTCCATTTTCCCTCTCCTCCTTGAATATAAGCTTTTAAGGTGTTGTGCTTCTTCTCAGTCTTCACTAGCTGTATGCCATTTTGTTGTTTTTAATAATTTTTAGAAATCACAACATGCATTTTTATTTATTAGTATCTAATATGACTTCATGCTTTTATCTCTCTACAACAAACATTTTGAAAATAGCTGTATGTAATGTAATTCTCATGGGAGCCCAGTGAGAAAGAGAAGCTTAGGCCAGATCGGGAATCAATATTGGCAGGTAAACGCACTTAATTCTGAGCCCACACTCAGAGGTGCACACTGCAAGCCATGAAACACTGTCAGAAATGCCAACTTACTTTGCCAGTGAAGAAAAGTGATAATTGAAATCATGTGTATTTATTCTTACAGCTTAACGCAGATCATTTCAATGCAATGTTCTAAATTTAAATAAAGAACAAAAAAGTCAGTGGCAGCGTAAATGTCACCATGCTGTGCTAGTGTTAGAAAAGTGACTGAGTGCAGCTCGGTGACAGATTGGGACGTGCACGCTGGCAGGGCCTCCGGATGATGTGCCTTGGAATTATGTGTTAGTGATTGCTTTTAACAGAAGATCAATACCAACGCCCGAACTTCTTCATGAAAATAGCGAAGAGATCTAAGAATAAAATCCTAAATTGTCAATGATGCATGAAGACAGTAGTGTTAGACAATGCCTTTGGAAGAGGAGAAGAATTAAAAGGAAACACAGCTTTATGTTTAATACATAGAAATTGTAAGCACTAGTAGTTTGATATTTTTTCTTCCCTCTAACTCAAAATGATTAGAAAAGATACATGCAAATACAGTTGTCTTCAAAACTAGTTTCATTTTTAGCAGCAATAATGGTAAAGAGGATATATATATATATATATATATATATATATATGTATAATCCATCTATATATAAACAGAAATATGGAAGTTAAAAATGCAGATGAGGTTGAAAAATAAACTAGCTTATTCAGGGCCTTTAAAAAATGAGCAAATATTGAAATCCAATTATGTGAAATCTTTACTGTAATTCTGTTTTCTGTGGAAGAAAGTTCTAAATTAAATAGTCTCATCATGCACATTTCCTACAAGATAATCTTACTGCCCAAGTCCCTCTCACTGCCAGGGTGGGCTCTGTGCTCGTCATCATTTTACAATCAGGTGATGTTGGGCTTTCTAATGACGACCAGTATGAATGAGAAGATAGAAATTAGCTCTTTTGTTGTATGTACAACTGCACGTGCAAGCTCTTTGTGAACATCATAACGGCCTCCAGCCCTCGAGGTTTGTACATGTCTGGGAACAATGAGGTCAGTCATAAAATGACATAGTGCCTGATAGCTGGGGCAGAGGCAGGGCACCAGCATGCCGATGACATGATGCAGTAAATGGGAGCTGCGGCACTGCTCAGAAAACTGACGTTGGAAAAATTGCACATCCATCTGGAGAGAGCTGTAGCCTTTATGTAAATGGATAATCATGGTTTTACAGCAGGGATTTTATGGTCAGCAGTTCAGACACCTCCCGCAGATTAGAGACTGTAGTAGGAGGTTGGGGTTTCTTGTATGTGCAGAAACATCAATCAAGATTCCAGGTAAGATATTTGAACGTCCAGGTGTAGGTCAGGAATACTGCAGTGCGGGTCCATAGTACCCTCATGAAATGCAGGTTGTTGCCAGAAAATAGAACTGAAACACACTCTTATCGGGAAAAGATAACACAGAGGGCATTAGAATGAGAAAAAGCTCAACATCATAGAAACATCCCTTCAGCGAGCACAAGATGACAGAGGTTAGTCATGCAGCCAGAGCCATGCCCCTGAAGTTGTCATCAGAACTCCAAACACAAGGGCACCGGGCTCCGTACTGTGGCAGGACATCTGGAACTTGTGGACAGGAAGCAGTGAAGTCCTGAGGCCGCAGCAGCTTGAGATTAAAAATGCAAGGCATTATTACTTAAGTGTGGTTTAAGTTTCCATTGCAATATATTTAGTCATTTTCACTTATATAAAACCTTTCGAGCAAGAAGAGCTCAGGAGACTAATTTCAACAACCACTTATGGAGTCCATTTCACAAGCCCCTTCCTCCCAACCCTGCCCAGTGCTCCGGGGGCTCCAGGGCCCTCTCCTTCTCTGTACTCTGGCCAGAAGCCCTGCTTACTGACCCCGGTCAGCCTGCATTTCTCTTGGTAGCCTCACATCTACGATCACACAACAGAAGGTCACAGAAGAAGCAGCCAAGGCTTCTATTCCGCCGTCGAGAGGACGTGGTTCTTCTAGTCACAGAGGGTTACTGCTCCTGCAGCCCCAGCGGACCGGGTGTAAGAATAGGAATGAAGGTGCAGGGTAAAGACTGCACGCCTGCTGTCCCTGGCTGCTCAGAGACAAAGTGCTCTTTGAGCTGAAAGTAGAGAATTCTTCCATCTGCCTCTGTCTAGTTTGGATATTGAGGCTGTAGACGCCAAAGGGAAACAAGAGCCTTAAATTGATGCACAAACTTTTAACGCTGGTCTTGCCAGCCTCCCAGCTATTACCTACTTTGCAGGCCCTAAGCACCAGCTCTACGCATTCAGTTCAGTTGTCATAGCTGCACTTAGTCAGAGACACAGGAAAGATGTATTCTTTCCTTCTTACCCCAAACAAACTCCCATATATAATATTAAAATCATTTTTATTTCCGTTGTTTTTTAAAAAGAACAAAAAACAATAAAAAGCTAAAATGATATAGAAATTCACTATTTCAATGTTGCTAGTATTTTATTTTTTAATAGATTTTATTAACATTTTATTTATATTTTATTATAGGTTTTATTAATGTTTTAAGAAGAGTCGATGGAATGAAGATATGAAGTATTTCACTTTGGAGCTGAGTAGTTTTTCTCTGTTATTCTGCACTCCTCCGTGTTGTGAAAAGTGAGGACAAATTGATTATCTGAGAAGTAATCAAGCTGAAAGTTGAGTTCTCTTGAGGTTTGGCTCATTGCTCTCAATAAAAGCCCTGAACTGTCGCGTGTTCTCGTGTATTGGAAATCAGCATGTTTGCAGTAGGTTAGAGATGGACACAAAAGCCCCAAGACAAATGCCTGTTCAAAAATATCTGAGTAACTCTTCAGGGATTTTGATCTAGTTTAACTTTCGCCAATTTGTTGCATGACCGTTCAAGACAGGACACAATGCCTGACACATTATGGCAGATGTTCAAAGCATGCTTGTTCAACATGTAGGAAGAATAGACCACTGAGCTCAGTTCACGAACATACGTTGAGTGGGCTTTGTCTTTAAGGCAGTATGACGAGCAGATAAATAGAAAATCTGGGTATGAATCCTGTAATCAAGAAGCTTGTGCAGTGGGAAAGATGGTATGTGAACAATTCACCTTATATGGCAGAATAAGACAATTGAGAGATGCTCAGACTCTAGTTAAGAGGAAAAAATAAAATTTTAATAAAAGTCAAAATATTTTTGAATTTAATTAAAATATCATACAAACTTTTTCTGATTAAACTCAATATACCGTAATTTTCTAAAAATATCACTAAATTTAGAAACTAAATTTCTGTTTTCATATCCAACACTGTCTTTGATATTTTGATTCTTAGGCTAACTCAATTATTATCTTCATATTTGAAAAAAAGAGACTAAGCTTATTGCTGGTTTCATTTGTAACATTAATTTATTTTGTTTTTTTTTTTTTGGGTGCCCTTACCAAGCATTAATAAATATTGATATTGTAACACATTCATATGTCATAAAAAATCAGGTAATGTTAGAGTCACAAAACCTTCCTTCCCCTCCCAGCTTCCCAGAAGGTATTACAATTCTGAATTTGGTTTATATCTTTCTGGTCCACTTTTTCTGTTTTTACCTGTGTCTGTATTGCTCTTTTATAGTATGTTTTTTATTTTTACAGAAATTTTTTTATTATAGTGTAAATATCTTTTATTAGCTTTCTCTTTTGAGGGATAAAACTTAGTTTTTCTGCTTAGATATATGTATTAGAGAATTATTTTGTAGATATGTATAATCTAATTTATTCATTGAGCAATAATACATTACAAGAATAGAAATGCTCTTCCACTCATGATGGGAATCATATCCTTATAAAACCATTTTCAATTGAAAATATTTTAAGTTGACAATACATTTAATACATCTAACATGCTGGGCACCATAGTAGCACAGTACATTTACAGTATTGGTTGAAAAAAATTGAATTTAAGATAGGAAGAAAATTTTTTCTTACTTATCACCTGTGTACTATCATATGTTCAATAGAGTCATACATCTAATTCCTGCATAACAAAGATCGCCTGAAGACCATAACATATGCGTTTACCACCAACAGAATCAGACATAAATTCCTTCAATATTACTTCATTAGATTTCATGAATATATGTTTTGTATCCTGGGACCTAGAAGTGACACCCTGGGTCCCAGTGTATGTAGAATGGGAAGTTTATTAGATAATTACTAAGTACTTTCTAAACTAATTTTACTGTCCTAACTTATATTCTCTATAAAAAATGAAAAACAAATTTAGAAAACTAATTTTACTGCAAATTTTTGAGAATTTTGATTTTTCTACATACTCTGAACTTTTCTAAAATATTTTAAATATTTATTTATTTATTTGGTGGAACCAGGGATTGAACTCAGGCCCTTGTGCTTTCCAGGCAAATGCTTATTCTACTGAGCCATCTACCTGGCTCTCTTTTTTTTTATTTTTAAAGACAATAAAAATCATTATAAAGAGCCATTGGAAGTGATGCAGAATTTCAGTAAACAAAATGATAGGAATTAAAATATGGTTTCTATATTGCATATTGTTCTCTTCAAATTAGTTGTTCATATCAGATATAAGGCTGTGCAACTGGGCAAAAACTATTTAAAAAGTTGAAAAGGAGAGAGGAAAAGCTTTCAGCACTGATTGCTTCTCCCAACAGAGCAGCGTGCAGTGGGACGGCGCTACGCAGCCACCCTGCAAGCACGCACGCAACCCGTTTTCCCTCCCTTCCTTAGCACTTTTCTCCTGTCCTCATCCCAATTGTTCCTTCACTTTTCGGATCCTATTTACTCTTCCAGGTTCTTACACTAGCGAGATAATACAGTGTTCACCCAAGTGGGTCTCATTTATTTTACTTTCAAGTATGGTCTCTAGGTGCTTCCATTTACCTATGAAAGCCTCAACTTCATCTCTCTCTCTCTCTCTCATAATACTCCAGTATATAAAAATACCACATCTTTTTTTTATCCATTCCTCAGTTGATAGGGATTTGTATGTTTTTCAAGATTAAGCTATGACAAATTGTGCTGTTATAAACATGGGTGCACATATATTGCTACAGTGTAATGTTTTCAGTTCTTCTGGAAGGACACTGAGCAGGGGAATAGCTGGGTTAAATGAAACCTCTGATCCTAGTTTTTTGATTAATCTACTCTGACTTCCTTTGTGATTGCATCAGTCTACACTCCCAACAATAATGGAGAAGAGTTCCTTTTTCCCTCCATCCCCTTCAGCATTTGATATTGGTTGACTTCTTGATGCTAACCGTTCTTTCTGGGGTGAGATGAATCTCAGTGTTGTCTTATTTTGCATTTCTAGAATGACCAATGATGTTGAACATTTTTTCATGTATTTATTTACTATTTGTATTTCTTAATCTGAGAAGTGTATATTCATCTCATATGCCCATTTTTTAAAATTGGCTCTTTGAATATGGGGAACTGACCTGATTTTTTAAAATTCTTTATGTATTGTAGATAGAAGTCCTTTGTCTGAGAGATTATTGGCTATTTTTTTCCCCAGTTCATGAGGGGTTTTTTTTTGTTTTTACTCTGTTGGTGATTTCTCTTGACATGCAAAAATTTTTTCAAAAAGATGAGATCCCAATTGTTGATTATTTGAAGTATTTCCAGAGCAATTTGGTTTTTCAATGAACTCTCTGTTTACTCCTATGACTTCAAAATCTCTACTTATTCTGCAGTGGATTTAGTGTTTCTGTTTTAACATTTAAACCTTTGACATTTACACTTTAATGTAGTGCTTAGTGAAAGACATAGATCTAATTTTAGCCTTTGGCATGTGGAAAGCCAGTTTTTCTAGCACTTGTGTAATGTATGGTTTTTCTTACAGTGAAATAGTATTTTGTCTCCTGTGGATTTGGGATAAGCATTGTTTATACTGTCAGAAAAATGCCCTTTTAAGGGCCAGCCAAGTACCTCCATGGTTCAAAGTGCCTGCAAGCAGGGCTGGAGGTTCAATCCACCTCCCCACGCTGGCTCTGCCCCGAGGGCATGCTGAGACTGAAATTGAGACTGGGTGTGGTATCTTGGGCCTGTAATCCTAGTTCTTGGGAGGCTGTAAACAGAGGGATTACTATGAGCCTAATCTAGTAGTGACACCCTGAACACCCTTGAGACTCTTCCCTAAAAAAAAAAAAATGCCTTTTTATTTCTAGTTTGTACTCTTATATAATTTTTTAGTTTGCTAATAAGAATGAATTTGTAATATTAAATTTTCATTAAAATCCCTTTCGTGAAACTGATGAGGTAGTTACAAATTCTTTTATCCTCCACTCATATGTTAAACAGTGGATTGTATTCTTAACTTTTCTGAAATTAAATAGTAAATAATTATTTATTTATTTATTTATATTGCAATACTGGGGATTGAACAGTTGATAATCTGGAAACAATTCTTTTTAAATTTTTTGTGTTTTTCCTACATAATGATTATGTTCATTGAGATGAATTGATACATTACATAATGCATGTTGATTCTAATTGAAATAATTATTATTGAATATATCTATATATGTCAGATACAATTAGATTTGGAAGACTAACATTTGTTTAGAACTTTTATGTGTATATACATCAGTGTTACTAATTATCTCTTCCTAGTATCAAAATTTCAGTGGTCTCATGTAAAACCAGACTACAAATGTCCTTCTCTTTCTGCCTGCATGTAAATATTTAAATTAAAGTTATTGTATTTATTGAATATTTGCAAAAATTCATAAAACCATCAATAACTACTATTTTTTAACAGAACTGGAATTTTATAATTTAAAACTTACTTTTGGAAATCTGTATTTTTTCTGCATATTTTTTTTTAATTTCAATTTTCAACTTCAAATAAAAAATAAATAAATGAGCTTCATCAAAAAAAAATTTCAACTTCATTAATATGAAGTAATTTGTGTCTTTTAGTGTTTTGAAGCTTTTATTTACAGCTTCTTACCAAGAACAGTATTGTTCTTCAAGCTTTTAAATTTTAAGCATAGTTAATTTATAATAATTTATCATCGACCCTAAAAGTTCTCTTTTATTCTTTTTATTTGATGCATCCAGAAATTTTTCTATTTCTCTATTCCACTTTAAAAAATCTCTGCATTTATTTTTGCCACATTTTTCTCTCTGTATTTTAAAACATATTTGCTATTCCTTTTTAGCTTCCTGACTTGAATACTTGTATTATTAATTCAAGATTTTCTTCTTAAAAATATGTGAATATAAGGTTCTAAATTTTGCTTATAGTTACATCTTTAAAATTTGTAATTTATATTTTTCAAAAGTCAGTTTTATATACTTCATATATTTTATGTAGGTTTTTATTCAGACCAATAGCTAGAGTTGTATTATTTGATTCTTGAAGGTATAGTTCTTTGGAGGGAGAATCTTCCCCTTTTATTAATTTTAATTTTATTGAGTTATATTTAGAGAACGTGGTCTCTGAGATACACTTTCTAATGTTTGTCAAGCGGCCCTTCGAGTTCATCCTGTGTCTGCTCCCTGGGTAACGGGATGATCAAACTTTGTTCCTGCCATTGACTTGGGTGCTGCTATGCAAGTCTGCAGACCATGGGGGGAAACTGTTTATTAGAGAAAGCAAGGCAGTCTCCCAAGCTGATCCAAAATAATCTGAAAACATAAGGAATGAAAAGACTTGTGGGTCTTTGCTGATTTTCATGTAACAGCTTCACGTATAAAGAGCTCATAATCACTATCTCTGTTCTTATGAAATTCTTCATTTAAGCCTTGAATGAATAATGTGTGGTTATAATAATTTACACTTTTGACTGTAATTTTTGTTCTCCTTTCTTAAAGCTACAGTTTCCATTTTCTTCTGCTTAGTATGACCATTTATAGGCTTTCCCCCATATTTTATCCAGTGTGTGTGTGTGTGTGTGTGTGTGTGTGTGTGTGTGTGTGTTTTATTTTTGGAGAAAGGAGCAGAAAGGTAGAGGTGTGCAGTCTAACTCCTAATAGGCTTCATGAAACTTGGGCTAACTTCTTGGCTACTCATTTGTGAATACTTTAGTATGACTCCTAAGGGTCTCATATGACTGCACACTTTCTAGAATATAGGGAATTATTATTCCCTGGGAATTATTTTTGCAATGGTTGAGATGAGATGTTTACCCTAGTGATTTTTGTCATTTTTTTGGCAAGATAAGAGAAATACATCTAAGGTAATATTATGGTGTCTGTTTTTCTCTGCTAAGTATAGTTATACATTGTTTAATAATGGGATACAACTTTACATATGTTACCAGGTGACTTCACCTTCACGTGGGTGTGACAGAGTGTACCTACACAGACATACACGGTGCAGGTCAGGCCTTCACGTGGTCTCTTGGCTGCTCCATTAATAAACATGCGATGCTATGAGGATGCTGCCAGCATAACACTGCATAATTTTATACAGCAAACTTTTTAGGATAAGTACCACGTGCTGTAAAACAATAACAATGGTAAACATATAAACTAGTAATAGAATGACTTACTGTCTTTATCAAGTGTGATGTAATATCTATACTGCACACGCTGGGTCTTCATATGATTGCAGCACAGCAGCTCTCTCTACAGCAGCAACACTACAAACTCATGGGTAGGACGCTGTGTTACACACAAGGGTGGGGTGGCTATGGCCTCACTAAAACTATTTCAGCCCCAATAAAATCGTGGGGCCGCAATTGTATAAACAGTCCACTGTGGACTCAAGCAGCTTGATGCAGATGAGCATGTTGCTTTATCATGGAGATGATTATATAGTTTACTTTATTCTAAGTGTGCAAAAAATACAATTATATAACCTGCTTTTTAGATCATTGGTTACTGTAATGGCGACAATTGGCTGGCAAGTAATAAAATGCATAAAATAAAAGTTTGCTGTATAAAATTATGCAGTGTTATCCTGGCAGCATTCTCATCTGTTAAATGCATGTCTAGAAACAAGTTCTTCCTTGTCCAGTGTCACCTAAACATAAGGAGCACCACGATTACGCACGAGAACTCCGGTAACAAGATGCATGGATCAGACCCACCTGTCTTTGTTCCATGTATCAGGGCAGGGGGTGCGCTTTGAACAAATGGAGAAGCTGGAACTTTAGAAATGTCTTTTGCCACTGTTGGAACTTGTTACCCTACATCACATAGCAAACTGAGTATTTTTATTCTGAAAGATGAACTTCCTCGTAGTTCTGGGCCAGCCCCCAGAAGGGTTAGGTGAAATTGGACATATCTGCGTGTAATACCTTGCACGTTAAGTGCCTCTTCCTAAAGTTGTGCGACCCAACAGAGCTGTCTCTCTGTGGCCCGGTCCAGGTACTGGGTCAGTGAACGGCTGATGTGGTCTCCACACCGGGGTGGGGCCTTGAGGCAGGAACATTGTAGTGCTTCTCAGAGGCCAACAGTGCTGCGGGACTGTTGGTGAAACCCATTAGCTTGTCCCTCTTGCTCACTGCCTACAATGAGAATAGAGGCTGGCTCTGCTCAGCCAGGACAGACACAAGGCTCAATGGGGAGCTGAACCAGTATTCATGAAGTACTTCAGTAATTGCTAAGAAAATGTAAACAATATGCTTGATGCTTGAAACCATCTATTAGTGGTCATAGTGCTAATTAGGGTGCATTTAACTGAGGAGGGTTCATCTGTCTTGAATCCAACTAAAAAGAAACAGCTGGATAGCCCAATGAATTGGTGGGCAGAGTTTAGTGAAGTAGCCCCAGATTTAGACTGTGGCTGTCTTAGATCATTCCCACTAAGTCAGCTGCGTGCTCTAAGGAAAAACTTCATCCTTTCTGTGCCTTTGTTTTCTCATCTGTTAAATGAAAATTCTATACTTTTCCATAAAGTTTAAAAAACCTTAAGCTTCTGAAACAATTTTGAATTAAAAACAGAAAAAAAGCAAAGACTACTGTGCAGATCAAGTGAGAGGATGCTTAGCCGGCACCACAGCAGCTGCTGCCTCGCAGGCAGTGGGCCCCTGAGACTCTTCACTTCTTTGAATTCTGTTTGTTCTCAGATGTTCATATGCGAGGGAAAAGAAACCACGGAAAGGATCAGCAAGAACCTTGAGGACAACATGCAACTTGACTTAAGCACTGATGACCAAGATTCAAATAGAGATGAAAAAGGCGAAGTTATGTGGGTGGAAGTGAATGGAAGAGTAGGAAAGACGGCAAACTGAAAGGGAGTAGCTAGCCGTGAACTAGAACACGCAACTGCTGAGGAGCAGTGGGGCGGCTGGGCAAGAACCCCGACAGGGCAACCAAGGTCCCTTGAGCCCATGAATGTGTGTCTAAACCGAATTCTGCCTCTTACCAGCTATGGGAGCACAGATATTTTACTGAATGCCTCTGAACCTGTGTTTCTCCAATCAGTGTGATTCTAGTTGCACCAGCTCTGTGAGTCCTGGGAGAAACAAATGAGTCAGTGTGTGAAAAATAAGCCATCGCTGTTAGCCAGAGTTTAAAATATAGAATGGAAGCAGATTTTTTTTTTTTTTTTTTTTTTTTTGAGAATTTGGACAGAATGGAGAGATGACATTAAGGCATAAGAATCTGGACATGAACAATTAGTGAAATAATTGATAAATTAAGACAAGCAGAAGCCCTGTCGCCCAGCATTTAGCGGGCTTTTCCACTCCTGTGGCTTTGTGGAGGGCACAGGTGTGTGCTGTGAACACAAATGCATATCTGAGTGCGAGTGCCAGCACTGTAACTATAATTCAGATTGATTTTAGATAAGCACTTTTTATTCTAGCCATAGGTCTCACTGTAATACACTTGCTAGAGGCAAAATAGATTTTTGGGACCCTGAATTACATGCAAAGCCAGGAAGCTTTAATTTGTTAACATTTCAAAGCAGCAACTGTGGTTTGGACTAAGGCAAAATGCCCCAGCAGCCGTGAAAACTGCTCATTTGGTCTCCTGTGGCCTTCCAGGGTGCATCTGGACCATCTCATTGCCTCCTGGTTGATGTGTGCTGAGAAAGCAAACACAAGACTGTGTGTTGTCCAAGAGGAAAAGCTGGTAGGGCACCTATGGCTGGCGCTTTATGCAACAGATTCTTGGGAATTGAGAGATCCCTGTCATTGATGCCTGTGGGTTCCTCAACCAAGGGAACGTGGGACTCTGTCACTGCAGTGACACATAACGTTGTTCTCCAGCTTTTACTTCATCACTGCAATGCATCTTATGTATCAGCTAACTGCTTTCTTTGTAGCAAAATTATTATGAAGTTCAAATATCAGTTTCTGCCTAGTAAAAAGAAGTGATATGTATTAGATGAAGCACTTGCAGAGAATGAGAGACAAACACAAGTTTTAAGTAGCTTAATGCAACAAATCTTTTATCTTGCTGTGGTGACTATAATTCAAACTAAGACAGTCTTGCTGATAACCGGGGCACAATTCATGAGCCTTCGGAGACGGCACGAAGACTGCCCTGTGCCTCGTGCACTAAGTAATGCCTTACCCGCCGTATTAGTCGGGGTCTCCCGCAGTCTGAGACTCAAGCTTCTTCTGGGTGTTGGCTGCGTCACCTTCTCCATGAAGAGCACAGTACCATGCAAACAGCGTGGGTAATACCTGCAAACTGTCTCTAAGAGAGAGGAGGGAGAGACACGGAGGGAGCCCTAATGTGAGGGACTGCTGGTCCCTCTAACCGTGCTCACCATGGCCAAGTGGCACCTACCCACAGTTCACCACTTGCCTCCTGGTACTGAGCATTTATTGATTGGCTCTTGTGTGCTAGTTGGGTCCAGCTCTAGATATCAAAGGCTGGTGGGTAGAGGTGGGAGATACTTTAACTGGCTGGGCCTGGAAATATAGCAAATGCATAATGTGCACTTACATTCCCTAGTTTAGAATCTAGTCATGTGCAGAGACAACAAGAGATCCTGAGACATGTCATCTGTGTACCCAGAGAGAAATGCAAGCAGGTTACATAGTGAAATTTGGCTCTGACAGGTCTAGACACTTTCTAATACTGCTTTTGTGAGGGTCCCCAAAGGTCTTTCCTTCACAGATCTTCCTTCACACACTGTAACACATCAGGTTGTCTTCCTGCCCTTCTAGGGGGTGCTCGAGGGCTGCACCTCTCCTCCCAGGCGGCCACAAGGCGGGCCTCTTTGCTTCAGTGCATGCCCTTCACCATAGGCACTGATGACCACATATGCACAGGCAAGAATGACTGAGTGATCATAGGGAATTTAAAGTGAAGAATGTAGACTGTGTTGCTATGTAGCTTATAAAAGAGTTTTCTTGAATTGCAGCTTTATGGGCTAACTCTGTAAATGATTCACTCATAAAACAACTATTTAATAATTTTTGTCAAGTATCGAAATGGTATCTTCTAATCTTCAAATCAGGAACTATTAAAACTTTACCTCTTTATTTTGATACTTACTCATATACTATACTTTCTACTCATCCAGATTATCTTGCCCTAGCCCAGGTGAAAGCAAAATGCATTGGTACTGACACCGCAGTGCTGAGCAATAAGGTGAAATACGGCCACTTCTCATTCTGGTGAAACTTCCATGTATTTGTTTCAAAAGTAACTTGTTAATTTTGCAGTTGGGTCTCAATTGATTTTGTCATATGATATATGAGAATGTAAAAGTCTTATTTTGTTCAACTTAAATTTCCATCAATATTGATCATGAGATTATCTGAAAGTACTTTGAGTGGGAAATACTGACTTGATGGAAATAAGGCAATTTAATACAAAATCTAACTATAATTGTACCATTACATTTCCTGCTGACCTCATTTTCAGGAACCACTGAACTATTTTTTTTCCCACTTATAATGAAATTTGTTTTACATTTTTTCTGCCAGCTGGCCAATTTAGTAGACAATGTTATGATATTAAAATTTTAGATATTTTCAGGGTGTAAGCTTCTCTGAATTCTTGTCCATGGCATAGCTCCTCTGATGTGTAGCAGGTGAGTTTGAATTCCACAGAGCTGTTTCCTTCATTAATAATCACCTCTAACTGGGTGATCCTAAGCTTCAGGTTTGTTCTGAGGAGTGTATGAGTCAACACATAGAACTTTTTCTGTGTGTGGTTCTGGGGACTGAATGTAGGGCTGTTGTACCGGGCTTCCTCCGCCCTTTTTAAAATTTTCTCATTTTTTAAATTCTGAGACAAGATCTTGCTAAATTGCCACATTTTCCAGGCTTGAGAAATTTGTGGTTTTCCTGCCTCACCCACCCAGACTGCTAGGATTATAGATGTTCACTTCCATGTGCATTTTTAAAAATTCCTTAGAATATGACAGCACAAAGAGTCTTTAAGCATTATTATTACAAAAATATTTATTAGTGCTAGGTGGAGAGTTTATGTACCTTTTAGATTTTATATCTCTTAATTATGTGGCCTTATTTATTTTCCCTAAATATTTTTCACTCAAAAGCAAAGGCACGAACAAAAACATTTGTTTTCCATTTTTTGATAATATATACTCTATTCATCTAAGGCATCAAGATAATTTTAATCCTGAAAGTGGTTGAAGACACATTTAATCTAAATAATTTCTAATGTTAAAATTAATAATTGTCAAATCAAGTCCTTATTTTCATTAAATAGGATAATGAACCTTTTTTCGTACTTTATGTTAAGTTTCATGAACTCAATCTCTTCTGCATCTCTTTGTATTTCTTCTACTCAAAATTTTCCTTTGTCCTGTTAATGTTGTCACTTTTATAGAGAAAGGCATTTTAAGTTATCATAAAGCAAATATTCAACTGAATATTTGGTTGGGCTTAGCTTTTAGTTAGGTAAAAAAAGAGTGCTGAAGTTTCAACGTTGCTATGACCTATCACTTTCTAGCAACTGGAGCTCTTGGTGTTCTCAACGGTAAAGCGGGCTCCAGCAATACAGAAGCTTAAAAGAAATCCTGTACAAAGGGGTTTGTTTTCTATTTATAGGAGAACTCGACCATGGTGGCTGGGCCAAGCCCCTTTCATGCCTCCTGTCTTCCCTTCCAGTGCGAGTTCCATTGTCCTGTAACATATCACAGGAACCTGGATTTCTGTCTTCCTGCTGGGATCTGTATGTGTGTTATCTTTCTCAGTAATAAAATGATAGCTAAATCATAATTCAAGCTCTTTCAGATTTATTATTCACATTAGCATTAATGTTGGGGCATTTGTCTGATTAATATGATCATGGACCACTTTGACAACTAAGCATCATGTCTGAGAAGACATGACTGGTTAACACAGGATCTTCCACTCATTACCTTATAGATACAGTTCTCCCCTTAAAGTTACCCTACAAATTAGAATATTAGAATAAATAGGTTTGCTCACCTCTTTCCACAAAAGTCAATAGTTCATGAAATTTAACAGTCTTGCGTATTAATTTTTAATCTGAAGAATTAAACACTATGAACTAGAATGTGTCCAATGAAATGAAGGACTGAGATATCAGCTCTAGAGAAGTGGCCACAGATGCCAAGCAATGTAGTGCAGTAGTGACATTAGCATCAGAGGCAGAAGGAGGGTGTGAAGGCAGAGCCCCTGCTTTCCAAAGAGTCCTTAAGATCAGACAGTACTTGACAACACTGAAAATTGCAGAATGGTGTGCAGATGGGCTATTGCTGCTTGGTGTAATATCATGAAGAAGGGTAGAGCTGGAGAGGATCTGGAGAGGGAATTGTTTGGGAGTCAGTTATTGTCTGGCCTAAAGGCACAAGCACCATAGCTTGGTATCCTGACAATGGATCTGCAGCAACCACTTCCTCACCAAATGACTCAGGTAAGTTATTTCACAGTCCTATGGCTCTATATTACTCAGATCTAGAATAGTATGAACTTCACAATAGCCATTCTTACTGTAGTAAGACGATATCTACTTTTGATCTGTATTTATGTAATGATTGGTGACATGGAACATTTCTGCATGCAGTCATTGGCTATCTACATGTCTTCTTCTGAGAGCTATTTACTCCTATTGACCATTTTTATTTAGCCTTGTTTGTCATTGGGCTGTTTGAGCTCCTTGTGTGTCAGACAGGGAGCAAGCATTTGTGTCACTGTCATTCTGCAAGCTGTCGCCCTACTCTGTGGGGTGCTCACTTAGCTCCATGCAGCTTTTCAGGTTGGTGCATTCCTTTTTTCTCCACTTGTGATCTTTTCCTATGTGCTTGGGGCCTTGTTAAAAGCACACTTGTCCATTCTCATCTCCTGAAACTCCTGAAATATTTATTTTATATTTTTATAGATGATTTGTAGAGAGGTTTTACATTTAAGTCTTTTTTTTTTTTTTGCAGAACCTGAGATTGAAGTCAGGTCCTTGCGCTTGCCAGGGAAGCACTTATTCCACTGAGCCATCTCCCCAGCCCCACACTTAAGTCTTTAGATGATTTCATTTTTGTAACTCATGAGAGACAGGGTTTTAGTTTTATTCTTCTAGCTATGGACACCACAATCTTCAGGAGGTTTTTGAAACTAGAAGTCTGGTACGATTCTCATCCTAAGTATGCTGATACCTGTGAACTGAGTGACTGCACTGAAGATGGCAATGTGTAACGCTAGGGCCAAGCTTGAAATGCCCGTCATTCTGCTCTTCTAAATATGTACTGCTTGTCATATAGTACCAATTACTGCTATACTGTCTCTCAAGTAAATGCTTGACTTTTTTTAAAAGGTGGGGTAATAAACAAAAACAAGAGACACATTTCCCCACCATTGCCTCTTCTTACCTAATGCACATCCTTAACACTGTTGTAGAAGCTTGGTTGCCTGTGGATGTGTGTGTTCAGGTCTAGGCTCTCTATTCCGATCCATGTCCCTGTGTCTATTCTTATGTCATTTTGTGTTATTTTGATTACTATAGCTTCATAGTATTTTAAAGCTTATTATCTTAGGCAATTACTAGATAGTAGAAACACAAATAGAAAAAGATAAAGTATTGTGCAACACATGAAAAATCAATAATTAGCATAGAAAAGGAAAAAGAAGATATATGTAAAGTATGTGTAATAGTCCTTAATACATACTTATATATTCATAAATATTGGTTATTCATAGATCATTTTCTAGATAATTGCATTCCTAGTGTCTTTAGTTTGGACTTAATATAAGAGATTAAAGGCTATGGTTTCAGCAAGTACCGCGTCAATGCAGAATCTATTTTCTTTTCTTAATTGGGTCACAGTGTCTTAGGAGCCCTTATTAGGCAAGTGATGGTCTCCTGCGGTTCTCCTATTAGCCAATATCTTTCTTAACAATCTTCCTGTGTCTATGCTGTAACTATCTTTGTGAAATGGACAGCACACATGGCAGCATAATTATAGTGAATATAGATGTACACACTGATACAAGAGCATTGTAGGGCTTTGCTACACATAAGGAATGAAATCAAATCATCAACTGTTTATTCTCTGCAAGCATTTATATTTTAATTGGAGAAGGTAGAAATGACTGGTAGGTCTTTTATTTACTGAACGGGGCCTATCATTTGTGCTGGGGACACAGCAGTATTAACTGTAGAGTACACATTGTTTACTGGAAAGATTCCTTCCACACCACATACTCATGCAAGGTAAATTAACCCAGGCAGAGGCTATCTCTTAATATGTAGAGCTAAACTAAATGTCCAAAAACTGTAAAAAAAAAAAAAAAAAAAAAAAAGCGGTAGCTTAATATTCCTAGTAACAGACTGAACAATAACAATGTGTCAACATTGTTTGAAATTATGTACTCCACTGTTCGTGAAATCCATTCTATCTGTTTTCTTTGTTAAAGAGAAAAAGGAAAAAAAAATCCACTTGTGATTCATTTCAGCTCGAGAATATAAATGTGTCTGTGGTTCACTATACTTTGTTTTTAATTGCCTCCTTGACAGTAAGCCTATTTCCATAATGCAGCAGCTATATTTCATGTTGTGTTTGAAGTATATGCTTCCGGTCCCATATAACATTTAACTGTTTTCCTTTAAATGGTTTATTTTGTGTCACAGCATTGCTTGCCTCTTAATAAAAATTTCTATTTAAGTAGACTTTTGCCATCCTTAAAGACTTCCGAAATGTTTGCATTTTTTGAAAAAATCTGATGGAAGTACTATGAATGATAAACATATTTTTTACAAAAGAAAAAAATCCGGTGTGGAGGTGTACTTCTCTGTGTGCTGCCCTCCCCGCAAAGACCCCAGCAAACAACCAGCAGAGCCTCGGGCCACAGATCCATTCCATTTCCTTTTGGGTTTCAAAAAGATAACTGAAGGATGAAACTGAAGCTGAAGATAGAGCTTCTTTGAAGGGGAAGGTGACCCAGAGCTGGAGGGAGCGGAGGCAGAAGAGGATCATGGATGGATCAGAGCAGAGTTAAGATGTACTGTGACCACAAGCCAAGTCCCAGGATGAACATAGCCATTGTGACACATTTCAGACATGGATTAATAAAAACAATACAGTATTGATATACAGACTATGTTAAATATAAGTGGCAGATTAAAATGATGGCTTAAATTGTACATCTGGAGCTTTCATTTGTCCTCTCAGGGAGCATGGAATTAGACAGAGACATTTCAGAGCCAGCACATTTGAGACAAAGACTTGCCCTGAGGCTCACTTCAATAAGTATAGTGCTCTATGATTTAAATATGTTATGCTGATAGACAAAATTTATATAAGAACAAAGTCTGGACCAGCAAGATAGCTCAGTGAAGTAAACATATGCTTAGGCAAGCATAGGGACCGGGGTTCAATCCCTGGAACCACATGCTATGTAGGCCCCACCCTGGATTTGCTGAGCCCATGGAGACCAGACCTGGTGATGCATGCCTGTAATCCCAGTGCTGGGGAGGCTGAGACAGGAGGATCTCTACAAGTCTGAGCTGCATAGCAAGACCCTGTGCCAAAAACTAAAATAGCTAAAAAAACAAAAAAGTCAAAATCCTTTCCTCTATCCCTAAAGGTATCCCCTGTAACTTTTCCTTAAATTATGTGGACTTTTTTATCAGGTTGTATTTCTTGACAAATGAGCATTCCTACATAACTGAGAGCCATCTCACTACAGAGAATATTTCTGTCTTGTCATTCTGCTAACCTCCTCCTTGCTTTATGGGAAATCTTGACTTCTGGTCTGCTTTACTATAGAAGAGTTGCACGTTTTGTAGAAATTCATTAAAATGCAGCATGTGAAGCGAGTGAGTACTGGGTGTTTTGCATTCTTCCAACATTATCCATTTTTCAAGTTTGGTCTATTTTGTGAGTATCAAACATTTTATTAAAATTTCAATTTGTATTTTTCCTTATAACACATGATGCTGAAACTTTTTCATATCTTTTATTGACCCATATTATTTTTCTTTTTCAAAATATTTCACTCAAGAATTATAACAGTTTAAAAAATTAGCATTTTCCTTAGGTTATTGATTTTTGGGAGCTTGTTATATATTCTTATAGGAGTTGATTTTATATCTATTTTAGTACACATATTTTAAGGATATTTTCTCCAGACCCATTTGTGACCTTATCAATGGCAGCTTTCAATGAGAAGAAGCCCTTAATTTTAGTAGAACTCAATAAACCCCTACTATCTTTTGTTAACTTTCATGCTCAGAACATTTTTAAGTAATTCAGAATGTAAATTTTCTCTATTATTATTTTCTCCAGAAGCTTTAAGGTATGCATAGATGTATGGGTCATCTCAAAGAAAGTACTGTTCATGATATGAGAACTTGAGACCCACCTTCTTCTTCCACATCCTCATGAGTGTGATTTTTTTGAAACACAGGACTTTCCTTCCTCATCCAGATTCATTCAGATCATGACTTGAAAATCAATTGATTATGTATGTTTTAATCCATGTCTGGATTATGTATTTTGTTCCATTGGTATTACGGCTCATGTTTAGCTGTCACCGCAACATCTCACGCAGTCATCAGTGGAGCTTTTCCACCGGTGGCCGAATCTAGAGTGTGTGACTCATTCATGGTGCCATGCTGGGATTAAGAGCGTGTGATCACTAAATCAGTCCGCCCTTTGGTGGGCTTAGCACTTAGCCACCTTAATCCCAGCCTAGACAGAGTACAAAAGGAGTCAAGACTCTTCATGGCCTTTGCTGTCTTCTACTCACTCTGAACTGTGCTCCTGTGAGAAGCCACCCCATCTTGGAACCAGACAATTATAGACTGAAACCTCTATAAACTGTAAGCTAAATGCACTTTGCATTCCATAACTTGTGGGTGCTGGAAATTTTATCTCAGCAACCAGAAAACTATAACTGGTATGTGTATATGACATGAGACCCACACCACACTGTCCCCACTGTCTTTGCATTATATCCACTAAGAAAGCTGTTCAAGACATGCTGTAAAAACCTGCTTATCATTTCCAGGATTCAAACAACTCTAGGCCTCATTTCCACATATATTGTACCTTAAGTATAAGTTTCTATAAAAGATGGCTCACTTTAATTGGGTTGTATTAAATCACTAAGTCAAATGCAAGAGGAATGAATCTTATTAATATTAAAAATTTAAAGTAACTAATAACATATATTTATCAAGTATTGAATATTTTTGAATGGGATTTTAATCCAATGTTTTTCCTTATAACTTTATTTTTTTGTGAATACATTGTTTATAAATTTAAATGAATACAAAAATAAAATTGTTCAAAATAAAAATGAAGAATTTACAGATCAGTCATATAATAGTTTACTCTGTGTCAAAATCAAGAAACTTATATAATTAGAAGTCTCAAAGTAGAAAAATATAGGCAATAAATCTTTAAAGATTTATAATTTCAGAATTTTGTTCACCTTCTAACACATTTCCAAAACAATGCACCTTCTGCACAAGGAATTTGAACAAGATCATACCCAGTACACAAAAATGAAATTGTTCAAAACTTATTATAAAAAAAGTCATTAAAGCATATACATAAAACATTACTTATGGAATAACAAAATTAAATAACATCTTATCCTACATTAGAAAAAAAAGACCAAATGTGTGAGAAACTACACTAATTAAAGTACTGAAAGAGAGGCCAGGGAGATGGCTCAGTAGAATAAGCACTTGCCTATAAGTGAAAGGACCTGAGTTCAATCCCCGGTTTCTCCCCTTCCCCAAAAAATGTACTGGAAGAAAGGAAAAAAACATCTGTCCTCTTTGAATTTTATACTTGGCAAACACACCTCAGTTGTGCCCCAAATTTTCTGATCAAGGAGTTTATGAAGCCATACAGGAATGTGATCAATAGGTGCCTAAAGCTTGTGAAGTAAAGAAACAACTGCAGGAAGGTATAGATATAATAATTCATATATATATATATATATATATATATATGAAAAAGGTATGTGTATAACTTGACATAAGATTGATACTATTTCGTAGAAGTCTTTAGTGACCTTTTAAAGAGATTCATCTAATATGTTTTATATAGTCCTCCATAACTATCACTTTGAGAGCTCTTTATTCTTCATCCAGGAGCATACAGTAACTTCCTGTATGGAATGTGATGTATAGTGTGCCTAAAGAGAGTCACATGAAGAGAAAACTTTCTCTCAGGATTTCACAGAGAGCAAATTGGTCAAGCAATGGCTGTGATTCATCCACATGCCTGACCCTGCAAAGGATCTACAAAGTGCAGTATGGGGTTACAAGATAAATCCTGAGGGGACTTGAATGGCCTTATCAGATACAAAAGTTACATTTCTTGTTGTATAGGACTTGCCTTATCTTGGTCTTAATCATTCAGCAGAAAAGTACAAAAATGAAGTATATGAACTAAAGCCATATTGATATGCTGAGCTATAAAAGGCTCTAGTAAACGAATTCTGTGGCTAACCCACTATTATTGTGGACTGCTGGATTGTGTTGGAGTGTTTTGCTGAATTCAAGCACCCATAGTATTTAAATGCCAATAGAATACCCATCTCTGACAGGACTAAACAAAAAAAAGGGGATACAAAGGAAGTACCATTTTGTATTTGTATATACAAAATAGTTAGGATAGATACACAGCTACTTTCACTTGATTCTATGAGAAGTGAGACTTGTAGTAATAGTGTTTGGACAGGATATCCTGTCTGCTTCTTGTACTATGGATAACCACTAAGAAGATAACAATGTAAAATGCATTAATTATTGAAAATGTCCTATTTATGAGCTTTGAAACTGTCTCATTGATATTTTTCTCTCAATAAAATAAAATAAAATAAATGGCATCAACTTCCACAGCAAAAAAAGAAAACTAAAAGTAAAATATTTTCCAGTTATACAAACTTGAAATATTCTAATACCTCTAGATGTAGCATATAGGAAATAACAAAAAAAAATATTTCAGAAGACAAGAGAAGTTACTGTATGCTCCTGGATGAAGAATAAAGAGCTCCCAAAGTGATAGTTATGGAGGACTATATAAAATATATTAGATGAATCTCTTTAAAAGGTCACTAAAGACTTCTATGAAATAGTATCAATCTTATGTCAAGTTATACACATACCTTTTTCATATATATATATATATATATATATATATATATATATATATATATATATATGAATTATTATATCTATACCTTCCTGCAGTTGTTTCTTTACTTCACAAGCTATTATATCAGAGATTTCAGGTGTGCGATTTTCAATTTCTTCTATGCTAGTGTCTTCTGCATTGGTTTCGGTGAGCTTGGGGCCTGAGACTGCATTTTGTGCGTTTTACTTGTCATTTTCTACAGCACTGTCTTCTGACCATTGGTGTAGAGCTTAGATAGAGTTGTTACCTTAGCACTAGGTCTGGATCTACCAAGTTCAAACTCATACAAGTGGGCGTGGCTTGGGTCTGGCTGCTGTACTCCACTTCTTCCTGCTACAGCCTTGGAGTTAAACCTTCTCTGCCACTCTGGCAAGATGTTCTGCTCCTGGATCAGCTGGGCGGGCCTTGCTTCTAGCCTCTTTGCAGCAAGTTATGCTGCATGTTCCACGCTGGGCATGTGCTCTTGGTTGAATGAGGATCTGGTGGGCCCTGGGTGGTCTCACTCACATGCTGGATCTGGGATTTGGGTCAAATCCACTATTCAGTTTTTGAAAAAAAAATAGATATCATTTCTTGTTTTTAGTGAAAAGAACTTGAACTCATGTGGATTTTATTTCTAATCCTCAAATGGTTTAGGGTACTAATAAAAATAATATATTTATTTTTATTTATATTTTATTTAAAATTTTATATTTAGCTATTTTTAGGAAAGGTAATATAATTGGTTTTTGTCTTGACTTTGTAGCCTATGATCTTATAAATTCTAGGACTTTTTAAATAGACTCTTTAGGTGTTCTCACATCATTAAGCAATACTCAAAGACAGCCACAGTCAATGTCATATGACTAAAGAAGTTAGAATTTTCCAAATGAGTTACCATAATAATAATTTCTGCTACAGGTCACAGGAAACAAGCATCATTAAATGAGCATGAGATACTCATTAATTAGAAAGTTTCTATGAATCAAAACATATTTGATGGTTATTTAAATCATAGTCTCTAAAGTCACTCTTTATCTAAAAGTCACTCTTATCTAAAATTATTTTGTTATTCATTGCCTTATTGTATTTTCTAAAACTATAAGAACCATGTTAAATAGAAGTTATAAGAATACACCTTTGTCCTTTTCCTAATTTAAGGAAGAGAACATTGATAATTCTGTCCTTATAGAAGACTTTAAGGAGTCTTCATAGACATTGCATTTTTAGACTAAGGAATTTTTTCAGGGCCTGGGAGATAGCTCAGTGGTCTAAGCACCTACCAGGCAAGTGCAGCTACCCAGCCCTGGAACTCCAGATATGCCGTGCCAGTCCCAAATCTGGGCATGGTGGTGCATTCCTGTAATCCCAGTGCCAGGGAGACCGAGACAAGAGTATCACTAGGAGTCCAAGCTGTGTAGTGAGACCCTGTACCAAATAGATACATACCAGATTTTTTTTTGAAAGGATGCTTCTTTCTATTTTTTGTTAACTGAGAACTTTTAAATAAAGAATGAGCTTTTTATGAAGTGGTTCTTCTATATCGTTATTTTTTCTCTTTTTTCTGTAAGTTCAGTGAAATTACACTGATGAATTTTCAAATCTTCAAATAATGATTTATATTCGACATAAATTCCAATTAGTTTTTATATATTATCTTTTGAAATTTATGCTTGTTTTATTGTAAGAAGGGTATCAGAACCTATATTTTGGAACATATTTTCAATTTTCTTTTTGTTTAATATTTTTGTTGTTTATAAAAGCTTCACAAGGTAGCATTCATTCCTGTTATTCTTTATCCATTAACATTGTATTATTATTTCCACAAATCTTTAATAACAGCACCAATAAAAACAGCATTTATGTTTGCTCTGCAGAAATTTTGTAATCAATGAATTTCTTATGGCTACTTAATAACTTTTTACTATAACCTTTAGTAAGAGTTATTACTTGTGAATTATAATTTACTTAGTTATGACACCTATAGTTAGTTTTTTCAATTATTATTTAACTTTTTATTGCTTTTCATTGTTTGCATCATTTTCTAAGCTTTTGCGTGTAAGATTCTTCCTGGGGAAGTCCTGTAGTCTATTTCTGATGTTCTGTGTGCTTGCCAGTACACTATTACCATGTTACCTGAGGCAATGAAATTTTTACTAGCTTGATTCCTGTCAAAACTCTGAATGTAAACACTCATTGTTTATCTTTAGTTGTGTATTTCAAGTATCAAGGAAATTCTTTTAGTTCTAGTAGCATTAACTTTCCTAAATTTCAAGACTCCAAACTTCACTGAAGTACCACTTTATCATACCCACTTCTCATTACACAGTAAGGGGTAAGGTGTCACCAGTTTTTAAACATAGACACCCTCACTGCTACAAATTTATAATCCTTGAACTTAGCTTTCTTTTTTTCAACCATCTCTTCATCTATTTAAAACTAAAACTGAACATAAGCCATATACATAAATCAAAACATTTGGTACTTTTTAGCTTATAAATGTTAGAAAATAACATTTGGGATACTTACCCTACATGGTGGAATGTGAATAACTATTAAAAATGAAACTTGAGGAAATAAGGATTATTAAAAGCAAACACAAAATTTAAAATTATGCAGCTGAGAAGGTAGCTCAGTGGCTTAGGTGCCTACCTCACAAGCACAAGGTCCTGAGTTTCATCCCAGGCACCAGAAAAAAATTATGACTTCACTCATATTGGAGTGACATAAGCAATAGGAAGAAAAACTCCTCCTTGGAATAATTAGATAAAGTTTTCTGGGACAATTCTGTCCAGCGGGATTATAGAAGACCTGGGCAACAGCTTGGGAGTCCCTTGCAACAGCAGGGAATAGCGTCCCGAGGTCATGTCCTTCTGTCCTGAGGTCCGAAATCTTTCTTCTCCTCACGTCTACTTTCAGACCATAAGGAAAGCAGTTTATGTAGTGGAGAACAGTAACAGGACCAGAGAAGCCTGATGTGACTGCGTTTCTGAAATGAGTATTTTGGAATACGGCTCCATGTTTGTGCTTTATTATGTGAGCTAATTCATTTTGCTGCTACTTAAGCTGGATCTTTTTCAACTGCAGTTGAAAATACTGCCAGTATTCTGATCTCATAATCAGGAGGCATGATGAAGCCATTGCTGTGTGTGTGTGTGTGTGTGTGTGTGTGTGTGTGTGCACTTGCCAACTAGCACAGAGTGGAAAGCACCTGAAAATGTACATGACACAGGGATAGATATTAGGAAAGTTACGGAAGATCTTTGGGGGCTACAGTAACTGAGGTTCAGGTGTTGTATTTAGGGAGGAAACAAGACTGAGGAAGATGGAGCAGAAAGCTGTTTCGCTGGAAGGGAGCAGGTAATGTCAGATTCATTTTGATATGGACACAAGGTGCAGATTAATTACTGCAAGTGCAAACTTGAGAGCTCTGTTTCCACGGCTTATAAAATTTCCTATTGTGGCCAAGGCCAACAGAAAAATATTAATTACTAAGTGGATGTGGTATTTTATCAATAATTGCTCTCTACCCAAATAGAACACATAAAGCTGAGCACAATTTAAGTCATCAATAACAGCTACTTTGTTCTTATTTTTATCTTTTCTTTTTTCCAGAGTGTCATGTAGTGTTTTATATTGTTTACTTTTGATGAACAATAAAACAAGAGCTTAGAAAGCTTGATAACAAGAAAAATTTGTACTAAGCTTCCTGTAGTAAATGTTTAGACAAACTATGTAATTGACTTATTTAGTTAACCTCACGAATATTCAGTTTCCAAAAATAAAAACGTCGCTTTAGAAGGTCATGGTATAATTCTGAAGAGTCCAGACCGTGTTCCACCCACTCCACGTGCACTGCGTCTGACGCAGACGCTGCAGGCCTGCAGTCTCGTGCAGCTGCATTACCCAGGTGTGGCACTCGCCGCCTCTCCCATGATGCCTGCTCTGCAACAGCATCTGCAGCAGACTAGCAACTGATGGTCAGCTCGTAACCCTGAGCCGAACTGCATCGGTGCGGTGCTGCGTGTGCGGCCCCCCCAAGAGCTGCTGCCAGCCGCGTGAAAAGAGCTGGGGAGGAGGAGGGGTTACTGTCGGTTCTCCTGAAGGAGTCTGTCCTGCTAGCTGGTATGAACTCAGCCGTTCTCATCGTTAAAGGACCAGGGACTGTGCTGTTACTGAGAATGTCTGCTGGTTGGGCAGCTCTGTTCCTTACTTTGGACATCGCTTCCCAGCTCTGGAGGAGAAGATGGTTCGATGCTCAGTATCCTGGAGGAGTCTGTCACAGGGGCTTTCCTGATGGGAACTCGGGTGTCCTGGTTGTCAGAGAAGCTTCAGATCGCACCGTTGCTGAGGATGGCTGTGGCACCTTTCGGAAGAGCTCAGGCCCTCACTTTCCTGGATATAGTTCAGATCCCTCACCCTGCTGGCACAGATCCTGAATCCTGCTGGCACAGACCTTCTAGCTTCCACCACTGCCTTCGGGCATTGTCAGTGCACACCCTTAAAACTGTGTGAAAGATTGTTGTGGATTCTAGGCCGCCAGCTGCACTTGTAGGGGGCATTGCCATGGGCTCCTGGTCTTCAGGACTCATGTAGGACATTGCTGTGAGATCCAGGCCCTCAGTTGGATTCTTTGGTCTTTAGGGTGTGGAAAGACTTCCTGAACTCTTTTGTATATGACTCTTTGAGTGACCATTATAAAATAATCCTATAAATTGTGTGTCCTGTAATGAATTATTTTCCTTGAAAACCCCAACTACAATGGTATTTTCCTGTTTCATTTCTTTTTAGTGCTT
>PVKA01000404.1:0-155617 GCA_004027165.1 Ctenomys sociabilis
AAAAAGCTCTCTTCAGTGGAAAAACTGCTTTAAAATGTGCTCTTTGCAGGCCCGGCTACTCCAAGCGAATGACCTCCCGCCCAGAGGTAGGCGGCTTCCAGGGTCTGCAACCCTAGAGACGCCCCATCGCCCTGCCCAGCCCCGCCCCGCGGAAGCGTCAGTTTCCAGGCGGGACCGAGCGACGGAGCTACGCGGCTCGTGGGGAAGGTGGTGAGGCAATTGACCACCCTCCTCCCCAGGGGCTAGGAGCGCGGAGTCTCTGGTCCCCGGCGGTGTAGGGGCAGCCGCGGGTGGGCTAGTGGGTTGTGCGCCTGCTGCCGAAGCCCGCCCCCTGTCGGACCCGCCACTAATCTCCCGAAGGGGAGTCCCCGGGCCGCTCGGGCGGACTAGGTGCTTGCTCGCCGGGAGGTGAAGTGCGCCTGCGCCCCGGCTGCCGGCGCCCCGCTCCTGCTTAGCGCAGTGTGCGGTGTGCGACTCACCAGCCATCCCGAAGCAGGGAATTCGCAGAGCGCTCTGACCAGATAGGACCCAGTGCTGTTTTTGGCCAAGAAAAATTTGACTGCACTTCCTTATCACTCTCCGTTGCATTAAGTGAAGGCTTGGAAGGAGCAAAGGTCGGGAACGAAGGAAGCGGAATTGCTAAAGGTTAGGGTAATGGTAGAGGATTTGTGTCTCTCCTGTGCCCAGATATACCAGAGACCCAACTGATCTTGTAGGTAGTTTTGAGGACGACACATGTAATTTGGTTACCTGAAGAAATTATTTCTAGGGTTTCCTGGTAATTCTGTCATTATACAGAAATGTAAATTGAGAGTTTTACAGATCCCGATGGTACACATGTTTTGGTGTGTGGTTTTAGCCTTTAATCTATTATTTAGAATTGTTTATGATGTAATTGGGGAGAAAAGAAAGAAAAACTCACCTGTAAACCCAGTACTCCTGGAGGCGGAAACTGAAAGATCTAAAGAGGTCTAAAACCTGGGCAATTTAGCAGTTTACTGAACCCTATCTCAAAATATACTAAGGGCGTGGCATATAGTTTAGTGTGAAGACCCGGGTTCAACTCCCAGTACCATCAAAACAAAACTCTCTGCACCTCCTCACTTACTGAGGTTTATGGTCTTCTCTGCACAGGGTGACCATGGAGACAGGGACCAGGAGAGATTTGTGGAGGGTTGTAGCTGTAACTCAGAGCCTATCTGTCTATGTAAGGGGCCGGGGGAACTCTTTCATTTTCTGAGAGGCCCAGCAATTAAACTAACAAAAAGACAGACTAAACAGGGAAAGAGTTTAGTACATTGTCGCGGAAGCTATGTTCCAGACACCCCCGCCATAAGTGAAAATCAGTGAAGTAGTGACATTATATTTATTTTAGTATTTATATATAAAGGCCTTCTCACTGTTATAAACCTGTATTTAGACCCACACTTTTAAAAACACTTCTAATGTTCTTAACCATTTTCTAAACTCGTAAACTATGTAACTTTAACAATACACAGTATGGTACTGCAAAATCCCACGATGTAGAATAAATCCTTGGTAACTAATTTTAGATTAACATTTTTTGAAAACCCACAAAACAGTTGACCTACAAAATAGGGATTGCTGTAAATGTAAAATGTTACAGCTAGGGTCTTCCTTATTATTGCAAACTGTAGGGTAAATTGTCATAAAAGGGTAAATATTTTTGGGAAGCTAACAGAAGGTAAGGGTTATTGAGTATTGAAAGGCTGGGAAGATGGCTCAGTAGAATAAGTGCTTGTCTGGCAAGCTCAAGGGCCTGAGTTCAATCCCTGGTTCTACAAAAAAAAAAAAAGGTTATTGAGTATTATTTGACTCAAAGTGGTGCTTTCCCCACTGATAAAATTCTGTTCTTGAAAACCAAGAAGACACATTTACATATGGAAATTTGGTGGCCTTTCATAGTGAAATTTATACCTTGTATTTTTTTTTTTTTTTTTTTTTTTTGCAGAACCAGGGATTGAACTCAGGCTTGCCAGGGAAGTACTTATTCTACTGAGCCATCCTCCTGGCCACTATGCCTTGTATTTAGACCAAAAGGACCAAGGCAGATAAGCAAATTGCTTTCAGCTCAAATTCTTGTAATCCTTATACAAAAATTTTTGGGTGGCATGCCCTGACCCCCTTCAGAAGGAAATCATTGCTGTTAGCCTTGCCTGGTGGTTAGAGCTACTTTGAACACATTAACTCTCGGATGTTTATTTTTGAATATAGTTCGGAGCACAGAAGCTGACCACCTGCACAGAGCCCAGCTGCGGTGCCCGGCATGGACGACTACGTGGTCCTGAGAGTGGTCGGGGAGGGCTCCTTCGGCAGAGCTCTTTTGGTTCAGCAGGAAAGCAGCAAGCAGATGTTTGCCATGAAAGAAATAAGGCTTCCCAAGGTTATTGCTAAAGAAAGTAGCTCACATTGAAAGTGAACATGTTCTTTATTATGAGAGTGGATCCTTGAGGTTTAATATGGAATTTGTCCTGGAAAATGTGTTATCAGTTTATTCATTCCTACTTTCACAAGGGCTTGATATATTTATGCAGTTCTTAGGGTTGTGTCATTAACAAAGGGAAACAGTCACTGTATGCTATTTTATCTCTGAGTTATTTGGTAATCAACTTCATATACAAAACATTAACAAAAGCAACTCAGATACAATGATGATCATAAAAAAATACAAACAGTGATGAACAAAACTTTAAAATACAAAGAATTTTTTTTTTTTTTTTTTGTCTTTTTGAGACAGGGTCTCACTATGCAGTTCAGGCTGGCCTTAAGCTCACTTTGTAGCTCAGGCTGGTCTCGAACTCACAACAATCCTCCTTCCTCAGCCTCCTGAGTGCTGGGATTACAGGCCTGCGCCACCATGCCCAGCCAAAATACAAAGAATTTTATCCCCATTGATAGAATTCTGTTCTTGAAAACCGAGAAGACACATTTATATATGAAATTTGGTGGCCTTTCATAGTGAAATGTATGCCTTGTATTTTTTATTTTATTTTATTTTTTTGGCAGAACCGGGGATTGAACCCCTATGTTGGGGAACCTACTGTTTAGATCATTTTATATTCCTACATATCTTTTATGTATTTGGTACAGGGTCTCACCACACAGGTCAGACTCATAGTGATCCTCCTCTTTTCAGCCTCCCAAGCACTGGGATTACAGGTGTGCATCACCACACCCAGTTTTAGTCTTATCTCCATGTGCCCTTGAGGCAGGGCTAGCAGGCAGTGCAGGGATTGAGCCCTTGTCCCTGTGCCTGCCCAAGCAGGCATTTTAGTCCACTGAGCTATCTGGCCAGCTAGATCACTTTTATAGATTTTATTTCTCTGTAGACAATTTATATGGTATATCCTAGTTGTTCTAGGGAAGAATTCATGTCAGGTTGGATGTTATCTTGACCAACTTTGAAAAAAAATGTATTTATTTGGTATAAGGTTTTGCTACGTAGCTCAGACTAGTAGTGATCCTCCTGTCTCAGTCTCCCTGGCACTGGGATTGCAGGTATGTGCCACCACACCTGGTTTTGAGGCTGGCACTGTGTCTTCAAGGTTCCAGGGCCAGCATGGCATGAGGTACCAGGAATCAAACCTGGGTTCTTGTGCTTGCCAGGCAGGTGCTTAGACCACTGAGCAATCTCCCCAGCCCTTCAGTTTTTTGATTTTTAAGAGTCAAACACTCATAGAACTTGTAACTGGAATGCTGCTGTGGGAAGCCAGCCTGGTGGCCAAGTGCAACACCAAGTTGACCAAAACCTTGCTACACCAGAAGTTCAATCAAAGAGGACTGGATTTGAAACCAGGAAACACGTAGAGGGAAGGAAGAGAAGATCGTTAGTGAAGAATGCTAGCACTCAGATTTGCCAGCACTTAGGGTTTCATAATAGAAGAGCAGAGTTTCTTTTTTTGGTACCAAGAATCCAATTTAGAGCCTAAAGTCTGTCAGGCAGGCACTGTGCCACTGAGCTTTGTCCCTGGCTCAGACTTTCTCATTTTGAGAAGATCTTCTCTGTGGAAGAATGTCACTCAGAGGATTTAATCCTGTAATGGAGAAATTAAAATTTCAGTGGAATGTTAAGAATAAAGAATAAAGCAGAGGAGGAAGGGAAAGATGAACAATAGAGTTCCGTGTGTCAGGTAAGGAAATGGCCAGAAGAGACCTTGGTGAGGATAATTGAAAAAGTTGTCGAAGAAGAGAGACTGCCCTAGTTACAAAGGAGATGAAACTGGAAATAAAACCAATTAAAACGTAAAAGGTGTTCTGAAAGCCCCAAACTTAAAATGGATACTTCAAATATGGCTCAGGATGCCTGGGAAAGCAGCGTATTTTGGAACTCGTCCTAAGGTGTCTCTAATTGCTAACGTGATGTTTATTTGTAAAGAAATGTATAATTTTGGAAATGTACTGTTTCTGAAACATGATAGATGTTACACATCCTTTTCCTAAGGGTATTCATGAAGACTATTATTAGAGCCCTTGACCTTTATGTGTACTTAGGCACAGCGTTGCTTACTAAAGATTTTTAGACCTTGCAATTTTAGTCCTCTATCTGGGTGTGGTGGCACTCACCTGTAATCCCAGCAGTTGGGAGACTGAGGCAGGCAGATCACTGATTTTGAGTTGATTTCTACAAATGTATGGAAGTATTTCAGTTGCCCTTATGTTTATATTTCACTTTAAATTATTAATCATGCCAGTCATTCATGTATTCATTTTGGAATCAAGTGTCATGAGAAATTATTATATGTTAATTCATCAAGAACAAACAGACTCCCGACTGTGGTGGTTCATGCCTGTAATCCTGGCACTTGGGGGGCTGAGGCAAGGAGGATGAGTTCAAGGTCCGCCGGAGCTACATAAACTAGTCAAGGCTGGTCTGCATTAGGTAGTGAAACTGCCTGAAAACAAAAACCTCCCCCATGAAGCATTTGTATACTACCAGTATATTGCCTGTTTAGGGTAGTATGTTTTGTTGTTGTATAAGATGTTTAAGAAGTCCTGCAAAATAAATGTTTCACATAAAGAAAAAAGAGTAAGACTTTGAGTTTCTCCTTATAGAGTAAATTAGGGATGTTCTTGGAAATATATTTAACCTGTTGTTGTTTTCCATCCTTGATATGATAATACACTGGCATATTTTGTTCATCTGGGCCAAAGGACGGATAAGATGGTTTTGACCATTAGAGCATGAATACCCTGGCTTTCTTTTAGGATGTATTATTTTTAATGGCATACTGACTCTCCAGGTCTGGTGATGTTTGAACAGTTATGACTTTTAGTTTAAATTCTTCACGTGAAAGGAATGAAAAACTTAAAATACAACAAATCGATCCTTTCAAGCATAAAAAACATAACTACAGTTGAAAAATTGTGTATTTTCTTTAGGAGCTCGGTAAATTTGAGGACAAGTACAGTTTTATAAAACAACATAGCACTGAAGTGTATTAACATTACTAAATATTAGGATAAAGCTGTTTTAAAATTCAGTGTTAAAGTATGCTTATTTAAAATCTTTTCCCAAAAAAATATAAATAAATAAATAAAATCTTTTCCTAGTCCTTTTCTGATACACAGAATTCTAGGAGGGAGGCTATCCTATTAGCCAAAATGAAACATCCCAATATTGTGGCCTTTAAAGAATCATTTGAAGGTAAATATAAATTTCTCCAAATATGTATATTTATAAATTTGTTTTGTAGCAACTATGGCTTTCCTAAGGAGTCTTTTATTTATTTTAGTTGAAGGACATCTGTATATCGTGATGGAATATTGTGATGGAGGGGATCTGATGCAAAAGATTAAGCAACAAAAAGGAAAGTTATTTCCTGAACAAATGGTAAGAGACTGACTTACATAGTTTCCCCTGAAGCTTTTTTTTTTTTTTTAATTTTATGTTTTGTATTTTAGAGAAGGGTCTATAGAGTGTTCTCTTCCCCCAAAGTTTAGAAGCAACTTTTCTGAGAGACTTCATAGTTAGAAACAGCTGGTTTCTGAGTCTTTATTACTGCTCAGCATCTTGAAGATGGCTGCCTGGAAAGAAAAAAAAAAGTAAAATCCATTCAAGATATAAAATATAAAGGGGCCAAACTTACATTTTTAAGACAAGTTCAGCTGAGTATGGTAGTGTACACCTATAATCCTGAAGCAGGAGGATTACCACAAGTTTGAGGCCAACCTGGGTAGGCTAATGAGTTCAAGGCCAGTCTGGAGTACATAGTGAGACCATGTCTTTAAAAAGTACAAATTTTATTGCTTTGTCCTTGTATTGGCTATTTGAAATCTTGACTGAAATTTTAGAAGGTATCAAGACTGATATTCCTATCACAAAAACTTACTCAGTTTTCCATGACGAGACCCTTTAGAAATGAAGACAAGTACACAAGGAAATCTGTATGCTTCAATTCATCGAAGTATGGACTAGGTAGAAATGTAGATGAAAAGAGAATGACTGGTGAAAACTACCAAGTCTTGTGTTAGGATTCTTCTTGGTCTTTCTCCGAGCCATTCCTCCTTTCCTGGTACAGGGCAGGAACTGATATAGAATAATAATTTTCTGGTTTACTTTCATGCAGGGAAGATGGGAGAGTTCTTTATGACTAGCTTTTATGCAGAAAGCAAGGGTAAAGTGATAGTAACATTTTCAAGATTTTCCCCCTGGCTGGCTTTAGAGAAGGAAGATTCTAGTTTCTGTGACCACCTTGGGCAAGAGACATTTTTTTTTTTTTTAATCTGCCTGAGGGGACAGAGGAGAACAGGAAAAAGAAGGTGGAAACCTCTGGTTTAGTGGCCCCTTTCCTCAAGCTCACAATATCCAGCATACAAAGGCACCATACTTTGGAGTATTATATTGAGTCCCAACGCACGGTAAATGTCTTTGAAATGAATTGGCCAAGGAAAAACTTTAAATACCTTCAGCGGGGGTTAGTTTGATTTAGGTTATCACATGTTTTGAAAGTATGTATTCTTGGGCCTGGGGAGGTGGCTCAGTGGAATAAATACTTCCCTGGCAAGCAAAAGGGCCTGAGTTCAGTTCTGCAAACAAAAAAAAAAAAAAAAAAAAAAGGATGCTTCATTTAGAAGTTGTATGTTTTTTATTTTTTTATTTTTAGGCGAGATCTCGCTGTGCAATTAAGGCTGGCCATGAACTCACTATGTAGTCTAGGTACAGTCCTCTTGGCTCAGCCTATCACTATGGTAGGTTAGTAGTATAAATTCCAGGAGTGGGAATGGAGCTCAATGATAGTGTGTAAAGTTAGATCCCTATCACTGAAAAGGAAATACCTCAAAGAATGATTGACAACACAGTGAAATCCTTAATGTCGTCATGTATATTCCGAAAAAATAAATGAAAGTCAGTGTCATGGTGACACTCAAAAGACTATTACATTGCTGGGGAGATGGCTCAGTGGAATAAGCACTCCCCTGGCAAGTGCAAGGGCCTGAGTTCAATCCCTGGTTCTGGGAAAAAGAAAGGCTGTTACATATTTCTTAATGGTGAGTTACTTTTATCTCTGGATTTAAGATATTTAGTTGAATACAGTAAAATAAACAGGTTTTATTAAAATAGCTGTTTGGTTTTGTTTTCTTGAGCTAGGGCTTCACTGTGTAGTCCAGGGTGGCCTTAACATCACTGCCTCCTGAGTGCTGGAATTACCATTTTCCATGATGAAACATGGAAACCACAGCTTTTCTGTTAGACTCTTAGTTGAATTATGCAGTTTGCATCAGTTTTGTATTTATGTTAAAACCTTATCAGTTAAAGTCTAAAGGTGCTTCTTTGGAATTCTAGATCAACATGAACAAGTTACTACATCTGTGCAAGTGCTTTTTTCTTATAGGTACTTAATTGGTTTACACAAGCATGCCTTGGAGTAAATCATATTCACAAGAAACGTGTGCTGCATAGAGATATCAAGTCCAAGGTGAGTGGAAAACATTTTGAGGCTTGGAAAAAAAGAGACTGTTTAATAGTGTGTGTGTGTGTGTGTGTGTGTGTGTGTGTGTGTGTGTGGTGATACTGGGAATGGAACCCAGGGGTGAGCTACCACTGAACTACATATATGTACAGCCAGAAACAAAAAACGTAAAAGGGCTGAGGAGATAGCTTGGCAGTCTTAGCACCTGCGTGGCAAGTACAAGGTCCCAAGTTCGATCCAGTACTGCATGCCTGGGTATAGTGGTGTACCCATGTAATCCCAGTGCTGGGGAGGCTGAAACAGGAGGATCACTGTGAGTCTGAGCTGCATAGTGAGACCTTGTATCTGTCCATCTAGCCATTTTTTTTTCAGTTTGAGACCCAATTTTGTGTAGTTTTCCAGGTTAGCTTTGAATTTGTTATCATCCTGCCTCAGCCTCCCTCTGTATTGGAATTACAGGCCTGCCACTGTGTTTGGTTTCTTTATCTTTCTGTTACTCATTTTTTTAGGGATATTTCTATTTAGTGTAGAAATGCTTGCTAGCTTTTTTTTTTTTTTGCGGAACCAGGGATTGAACTCAGGCCCTTGTACTTCCCAAGGAAGCACTTATTCCACTGAGCCATCTCCTTGGCATATATATGTATATATATATTCATATTCATATTTATATTTCATTTTTAAATTAAAATTTTTTCCTGGCTTGACTAAGATAATAATAAATAAAAATTCCAAGTATCTATAGTACACATGTTTTGATATATTCATACGTGGTAATTAAATGGAATTAATGTATCTCTAACCTCATGTACTTTCTTGTGCTTATAACATTTAAGATCTACTTGCAGGGCTGCCTACCATGTGTGAAGATCTGAGCTTGACCCCAGCACCACAAAAAATAGAATAGAAAAGTAGATCTCTCTTGGTAATACTCATATATACATTGTGAAAAAGTATTGTACATTAACCACACTCAGATCCTCACATGTCACACAATAGATTTGGAACTTATTTCATGCTAACTAAAGTTTTATATTCCTTCATCTAATATTTATACTAATCAAATTAAGTAGTAGGTGTGGAAAAAGTCATTGAAATCTCTTTTGTGATGAATGTGAACGAGTTTAAAGATGCCATCTGGTTAAGCCCATGTGTTCACAGCCTGGTCAGTACTCGGGCCTGCCACTTGGTGGCGCCCTGACCAAGGTCCCTCTGTGGTGACCCTGAAGTTCCTGTGTTAGATCTCAAAGCAGTATTTGGAGTCCCCAAGTGGGGGAGTATGTGACTATCGAGAGGGGCTCTGCTGTTTCGCAGTCCACTCAGAGACTCAGTGATGAGCATTTGTGCTCTCAGTCTCCGTCAGCTGCAGGTTTGGAAAAACAGTTTCCCTGGAGTCTGCTGCCTTAGGCTTCAGTGTTGGAAGATGTGAGCTAAGTCCCTCTTTTTCTTTCTTTCTTTTTTTTGTATTACATTTTTTAATTTTATTTCATTTTTTTAAATTGAGAAATATGAGATAGTTTCAAAGCTGATTAATAGGACGGTTTCAATAATTAATGTATTGTACATTGTTATCTTCTTAGTGATTATCCATAATACCAGAAGCAGACAGGATATCCTGTCCAAACACTATTAGTACAAATCTTCTCATTGAGTTAAGCAAAAGTAGCTGTATATCTATCCTAACTATTCTGTATATAGAAATACAAAATGGTCCTTCCTTTGTAGCCCCTTTTTTTGTTTAGTCCTGTCAGAGATGGGTATTCCATTGGCATCTAAATACTATAGGTGCATGAATTCAGCAAAACAGTCTAACACAGTTCAGCAGTCCACAGTAATAGTAGGTTATCTGCAGAAGTTGTTGACTTGAGCCCTTCACAGCTCAGTATATTAATATAGCTTTACTTTATATACCTTGTTTTTATACTTTTCTGCTGGATGGTTAAGACCAAGATAAAGCAAGACCTATATAACAAGAAATGTCAGGGCCAGGGAGATGGCTCAGTGGAATAAGTGTTTCCCTGGCAAGTGCAAGGGCCTGAGTTCAATCCCCAGTTCTGTAGAAAAAAAAACAACAAAAAAACAAGAAATGTAATTTTTGTATCTGGTAGGGTCAGTCAAGTTCCCTCAGGGTTTATCCTGTAAGCCTGTACCTCACTTTGTAGATCCTTTATCAGTGTCAGCCATGTGGATGAGTCATAGCCATTGCTTGACCAATTTGCTCTCTGTGAAAGCCTGAGAGAATGTTTTCTCTCCATGTGACTCTTCGTAGGCACAATCTACATCATTGATTGCATTCCTCTGTGGCTCCATAATCTCCTTGATCAAAAAATTTGGGACATCACTAAGTTACATGTTATTACAGTATAGGTTCTCCTATGTCCTGAGTCTTCACTGACCTTGAAAGGCTAGGGCCAACATGTTGGCTGACCTTGTAGCCCTTCCTTTTCTCCAATTCAATTTTTGGTCTTCAAACTTAGGTTGTTAACCCTCCAGAAGAGAAGCTTATTATTACCCTGCAACATATGCCG
The DNA here is from genome assembly GCA_004027165.1 of Ctenomys sociabilis. Taxonomy (NCBI): domain Eukaryota; kingdom Metazoa; phylum Chordata; class Mammalia; order Rodentia; family Ctenomyidae; genus Ctenomys; species Ctenomys sociabilis. The sequence continues at coordinate 10,457 of PVKA01000404.1, forward strand.
TTTGGTTTATCCTCACTATCTGTCTAAATATCAGATATCGTAAGCATAACATGGAACAGGTATTTTCCATCAAGTATTGAGATAGTAAACTTTAAATCCTTACAGAATATGAAGAAAAAACAATTAAAAAAAGGAACGGACACTTACATATGTTTACACAGAAATTTAGAAATCTATCCATATACAGCATTGTAGCAGGCCTATCCTGTGACATTTTTTTTCCTATGTCTTATTTTTCATTTATTACCCTTTATTTAAAAAAAAAAAAACAACTTTTATTTGAAAGACAGTAAAGTAATACTTGATGAGTCCCTCTTTTTCAATACAGAATGTCTTCCTCACCCAAAATGGACAAGTGAAACTGGGAGATTTTGGATCTGCCCGTCTTCTGTCCAAGTACGTCTCTATTGTATTCCAGTAACAGTATTCGGAATGTCCATTTTCAGGAATACTATGTAATCATCCTCTGGCTTTTTTACGGTTTCAGTCCCATGGCATTTGCTTGTACGTATGTGGGAACACCTTACTATGTGCCACCAGAGATTTGGGAGAACCTGCCTTATAATAATAAAAGGTAAGTAATGTCTTTATGTGGTGAGAGGGTGACCTTTTGGTGGCAGGTCTGGCAGCCTGCAAATGATGCTGGCTCCAGCTTAAAGCAGGTGCGTGAGCATGCTGGCTTACTTAAGCTGGGGATGCAGCTCAGTGGCAGAGCACTTGTTGGCGTGTGTGAGGCTCTGACCCTTACACTGCAAATCATTAAGACAACAAAAGTCTAAATAATAAAAATATATTTGACTCCATTCTTTTTTTGTACTGGGGATGGAACTCAGGACCTTGTGCTTACCAAGCAGGTGCTTATGCTGCTTAGCTATCTCCCTGGCCATAAATAATAAAAATATATTTTAAAGCAATGTGGAATTTGTGTTCTCAGGCTTTTAGAAGCCATCTGCATTGGTCAGAATTGAGAAGAACTAGTTACAAATGCTAGAAGACCAGTCATTTCTCAGTCTAATGAATTATGTCACTGATTCCCTAGCTTTCCTATTCTGGCCTTTAAAAATGCAAAGCATAAGTCTTATCCACACCAATTAAATCAAAATTTCAGGAGGTGGAAATCATGTGTAATTTTTCCAGTTTCTAATGTATACCACACTTAGGAATCAGTAGAGTTGACATTCACAGGGCTGGATAAAAAGTACTGGGTTGCTAGCCTAATTGAGAGCATATGAAAACCTTTTGATATGAAACATCTTTTCTGCATATAGATTGTATGACCCCAGGGTGGTAATAGGTGAACAGGGAGGGTTGGCAATAGATGTATGAGAAACAAGATGGAAATCATCCACTTTTTACTTCTAGTATGTTCAGATAACATTTTTTATCCATTTACTTTTTCCTCCTTAGACTAGTTGATGTATTCTTTTCCCCCCATCTTTTTAGAAAGGGTCTTACCGTATAATTCAGGTGGGCCTTGAACTCACTATGTGGCCCAGCCTGACCTCAAACTCATGGTGATCCTCCTGTCTCACCCTCCCACGTGCTGGGCTGTATCTCCCTTCCTGGCCTCCAGTTGATATATTCTATATGCAAATTGTATCCCTTTTCTCCACTTTATATTGTATTACATTCATCTTCCTACATAATTGTATTCTTAAATATTTCTAATGACTATGTATTACTCTGATTCTTTCAGAATTTACTTTTTTTTTTTTTTTTTTTGGTGGAACCAGGGATTGAACTCAGGCCCTTCCACTTGCCAGGAAAGCACTTATTCCACAGAATTTACTTAACCATTTCTGGTTAAGTAAATGGTTAACTGGTCTTATATTTTTCCTTTTTATTACCATAAATGGTGTGAATGCCATACGTTTCATGTGTAAATTGTCTTCTTTTTTTGGTATTACATACATAGCGTATTCATAGAGGTTGGGACACTTATAGTCTTGTTATTTTCTGCTGAGTGGCTTCCTGAAAAGGGTAGGACAATTTATGGAAAATAGGTTTCTTTAAGAGAACAAGGGAGCTGTAGTGTAGCTCAGTGGTAAAACACTTGCCTAACCTACGTGAGGCCTGAGGTTCAGTCCCCACTATTGAACAAAAGAGTAGAATTGCTTAAACGGGGGTTAAGGTGATCCTAAAAGGACTTACTGAAACAACCGGGGAGATATTGGATGATATTCTTGAATTAAGGGGAATTGCTTGGATGTGAAAATGACATTGTGTTTGTGGGGAGATGCACTCATTCTTGCAATGACATATTTAGGAGTGAAGTATCTGGTACTTGCAGCCACTTAAAAGAGGTTCAGGTGTATTAGAGAATAGGAAAACAGCACAAAAACACAGAAAATGTCAGTAATTGGGAACTTAGGTAAGAACACATGGACAATTACAGCTTTTCTTTAATTGTTTGAGATTCAAAAAATTAAAAGTTGAAGGAAAACAGTTAATTTAAAAAATGAGTTGCAAAGAGTATGATTAAGGGGCTGGCAAGGTAGCCCAGTGGTCTAAAGAGCCTGCTTTGGGAAGCTTAGGCAAGCTCTCAGGGACCGTGGTTCGATCCCCAGCACCACATACTGTGCCAGCCCCACCCCCAGGGCAGGCTGAGCTGACCCCCCCAAAAAAAGAGTCTGAGATGTGTAGCAAGAACCTGTACCAAGCTGGGCGTGGTGGCACAGGCCTGTAATCCCAGCACTCAGGCGGCTGAGGCAGGAGGATTGTGAGTTCAAGAGCAGCCTGAGCTACAAAGTGAGTTTAAGGCCAGCCTGAACTGCATAGTGAGACCCTGTCTCAAAAAGACAAAAAAAAAAAAGAACCTGTACCAAATAAATAAATTTTTTTAAAGAAAGAGTATGATTGAGAAAATGTCTGAGACAACAATTAGGGAGTAAAAACAATGGAGGAAGCCAGAAGCGCTTAGCATGAAGAAGCAGAGTAGGGCTGGGGAGATAGCTCAGTGGTCTAAGCTTCTGTATGACAAGTGAAAGGACCCAGGTTCAATCCCTGTACTGCATCTGTGCAGGCTACAGAAACTGGGCATGGTGGCACACGCCTGTAATCCAAGTGCTGGGGAAGCTGAGGCAGAAAGATCACTACCAGTCTAAGGTGCATAGTGAGACCCTATACCAAATAAATAAATCACTAAAAGAGTTTTGGAGGGGGGGACGAAGGGAGGAGGGGAGGGGAGGGCGGAGGGGGAGGACGACGATGACGACTATGATGATAGGGTAACTGTACAGCTGAGTTGGAAGAGTTGTTTTGTGGAAGAATGGTCTTGTCCTCAACTCTAGGGATTAAGAGAGTTGCTGGCAATTGTAACTGTGTTCACAGCCTCACAGAGCAGGGAGCGCCCTGCTGAGGTAGAAAGCTGCCTGTCCAGAGGCGCCTGCAATACCAGAGCTGTGTGCACCTGCAGCAGCCCAACGGCTCCTGCCTGCCTCCAAAGTCCTTCCAGCTGCAAGCATCTGAGTCCATGTATTTGTGCTCTTGCTACTGAATTCCAGAAGGCAGCTGATGTGACCCCAGATCACCTTGATTTGGAGGGCTGGGCATGGGAATGGTGAATCTGTGAATATTACTCCTGGTATCTATATGTTAGGACAAAATCACTGTGTGTTTTAATACCTAGGAATTGTTTATGAAAATTATTCTTATTACTGGTAGGATAAATTTTAGTTTTTTGTTCTGAGAAAAACACACGTGTTTTGGTAGAACTCCTAACCTACTGTTCCCTTGTTTCTTCATGCTTCCAGTGACATCTGGTCCTTGGGCTGCGTTCTGTATGAACTTTGTACCCTGAGGCACCCCGTGAGTACACTGTGCAAAACAGGCAGCAGCTAGTCCTGTCTGCTGAGTCCTCAGCATTGTGCCAGATGCCAAGTGCCAGTTAGTTTGCCTAGGATGAAAAGCTTTCAGTGTTGCTATTGTTCTGATCTTTGCCTGGAGCTGCTTCTTTGCTGTATGCCAGTAGGCAATATGTACTAGTAAGTTTGTGTAGTTGTATGTGTATCTGTAGTTCTATGTGTAGCTTTTCCTTTTACTATTTTTGTACAAAACTTTTTTTTAGATACATCTGTCTATCTATCTATCTATCTATCATCATATGATTGTATACATACCATAAAATTTACCATAATTTTCACCACATAATTTGGTGGCATTAATTACATTCACAATAACATGCACTCACACTACTCTCCACAAAACTTTTCTGTCACATTCAGTAGAAACTCTGTGCCCATTAATAATGCCATTTCTCCCTAACCCTCCACCCCCACCCCACGCCGCTGCTGCTGTCTTCCAACTTGTGTACTGTCTCTGGGCTTCCATAGTCTACACATTTCCTACCAATGGCTTTTATAACTCTTGCTCTTTTGTGTCTGGTGTAGTTCATTTCCTATGATGTTTTCCAGGCTCATTCATTTGGTGGCATGTGTCATCATAATTCTGTTCATTTTTACAGCTAAATAATATTCCATTGTGTGTTTATGCCATGTTTTGATTATCTCTTCCTTTGTCAGTGGATGCTTGGATTGTTGATACCAGTGATGCTGGTATGAACATGAGTGAACAAATATCTGTTAACGTTTCTGATTTTCATCTATGCTTCCTGACAAAACAGGAGAAAATATCTTAATACCTTGCCTTTATATTGCATTTTTTCTAAATATTTTCAGAAATAATGTAACACAATGAAGTTAAAGTGCTTATCTTGCCTGTGTAGTAGTATGTCACGCAGAGCCAAGTCATACAACTGATCTCTACTAGATCTTTTTTTTGAGACAGAATCTCATTATGCAGTTCAGGTTGGCTTTGAGTTAACTTTGTAGCCCAGGCTCGTCTCAAACTTGCAATGATCCTCCTGCCTCACCCTCCCGAGTGCTGGGATTATAGGCATGCACCACCATACCCTGCTCTATTAGGTCTTAACTTTGCATGCAAATAGTCTTCTCTAGGCATGGATTCCAGTTTACGTCTACCAAGCTTTTTTACTGATGGGCTCAAGAGCACTTCGAACTCTGGAGAGCTGGCTGAAAAATCCTTCAGCACCACCAGTAGGCACTGCCAGTGACAGGTTGTCTTCCTTAAATATAAATAGCTTAGAACGCTGCTATGCAATGAGAATGACTTTCAAATGCTGAGGCCTAGGCCCACTTTTCTTTGTATTTTAGGGAAGGGCCTACAGTGTGTTCACGGTCTCACTGCTAGATTGAACTCACAGTGATCTGCCTGTTTACAGCCTCCCAAGAACTGGGATTACAGGTGCATGCCACCACGCCCAGTCCCAATCGCAGTCTCATTGCACCCTGGGGGTGAGACCGGCACGGCAGGCCCAGGGATTGAACCTTTGGCCCCTGTTCCCGCTTGTAGGTGCTTTAATCTGCTGAGCTATTAGGCCGTAGGTGCACTTTTTAATTGAGTTAAAAATCTCTGAAGATGTTTGGGTCATTGGTGGAGTTAAAACAGGGTGAGTGATGTGGAATATAAGTTGAGAACCACTATTATACACAAATAAAGTTATTTTTAGAATTCTAGTATCTAGGGACTGGGAACACACATCAGTGGGAGAGTGTGTGCCCTATATGCACGGAGCCCTTGAATCCCCAGTGACACACACACATAAATAAAATTAAGCATGTAAAGCCTGAAGCAGCCAGGTGTGATGGCATATCCTATGATCCTAGCTATTTGGGAGGCCAAGGAAGGAGGATCATGAGTTGTCCAACCTGCACAATATAGTGAGACAGTACCTGAAAATAAAATAGAAAGGGTTGATATATAACTGAGTGGTAGAATACTTGGCCTTTCATTCATGAGGGCTCAGATTCAGTCTCCAATTGTATGTTAAGGATACCTCTAGAAAAAAAAGTAACTAGACAATGGGTTTATTTATAAAATTAAAATAATTTATATGAACATGAATTCAACTCAGGTGGTATCCCCCAATTTCCAATTTCTTTCCTTGTATCTGCTTTTAAAGTTCAATTCTTATTTTTCAGTTTCAGGCAAATAGTTGGAAAACTCTTATCCTCAAAATATGTGAAGGGTCTATCCACCCACTGCCACCTCATTATTCCCGGGAACTTCAGGATCTCGTCAGGCAGATGTTTAAGAGGACCCCTTCGCAGCGCCCCTCAGCCACCACCCTGCTCTCTCGGCGCTGCCTTGCACCGTTGGTCCAGAAGTGCTTATCCCCTGAGGTGTGAGGCAGAGTTGGAGGGGGGGATGGTTTGTTATCTGTTAAGTACAATTTACTTGTTACACATGCTTGTGAAAATTCAACTAATTAAAAGTGTGTTAAAAAATAAAAATCTTTTCCCCTTCCCACCGTGCTTTTCCAGGAATAATAGCTTGCATAACCTTCCAGGCCTTTTCTTAACACCTACAAATATCTTTGTCTCACTATATAAATTATATGTATTTTTTGCCTTGTGTGTTAGTTTATGCTTGTAATTCTAGCCCTAGGGAGGTGGGGGCAGAGGAATTGCCATGAGTTCAGGGCCAGCCTGGACTAGTAATAATGAAAAAAAATGGTATGAATTTCTATTGTTTTAAATTGTTTAAATTTTTAATTGCTTTTTGTGCTGGGGATTAAACCCAGGGCCTTAGGCACAGTAATCACCATCCTATCACTGAGCTACATGCCAATGCTATATGTACTTTCCAATGTCATTTTTATTATTCAACTTTAAAAATGTTTATACTGAAGGACATTGGTGATTGAATATCATTATGGCAACATTCTAAAGCAAAGTATCACATCTTTAAATTTTCAATTTTAAATTTCAGATTATCACAGAATATGGAGAACAGGTATTAGATGAAACTAAATCACATAAGAATAATGCACCAAGGACAATGGGTAAGAACTTTGGAATGGTTTTTAAAGTGTTATTTTTAAAATACATAAAAAAAGAAATGTATAAATTTTAGTTAAAAATAATTAGCTAAGATATTCCTCAAGTCAGATTTTTCCTTTTTATTATATCAGACATAGTTTTCTACTAACTTTTACAATATAGTTTTCCAGAGATCAGAAGAATTATCCTAGTTTGGATAATTTGGTGATAGAAAGGCTATTGTTTGCTTCATAATTAGCACCTTATTTATTCTGGCTTAATGGTAAGAAGGCTTCACTTTGCGATGGCCGTGAAAAACATAATAGTACTTCTTATAGGAAAATATACTCACAAATTTCAGGAGCTCAATCCTGTAAGCAGGCTTTTCTGAAATAGAGCTTGTTCATGCATATACTGTGGCTTTGGGGCTGGAAGTGATTGTAAGTGGTCGGTAGAGAGGGAGGTCATGCATGTGTGTGATCAGGGTATGTGTATAAATTTTCATTCAGTTTTGCTAAGAGCCTAAAACTGCTCAGGGCCAGGTGTGGTGGTACATACCTATAATTCCAGCACTCAGGAGGCCAAACAGGAGGATTGCAAATAGTTCAAGGCCTACCTGGGCGGCAAGTGAATTCAAAGCCACTTTAAAGTACATAGAGAGACCTTGTCTCAGAAAAAAAAAACTAAAACAACCTGCTCTAAAATAGTAAAAATGTAGGGCTGGTGAAGTGAACAAGTCTGGGCATGGTAGGTGCATACCTGTAATCCCAGCACTGGGGAGGCTAAAAACAGGAGGATCACTATGAGTTCAAGCTGTGTAGTGAGACCCTGCACACACACCAAAAAAAAAAATAATAATGTGTGTCAATTAAAAAAAAAGCAAATAAAGGCCAGAATCTTTTCAAAAGTTAGGATAACTATAGAGATAGTGCTTGCCTAGCACCTGTCAAGCTCTGAGTTCAGTCTCCAGTACTAGGAAAGGCAAAGAGGGAACCATCCACATAATAGGTGCCTAAGATTTTCCTATGTCAATAGGCTGTCCTAAATAAGTATCAAATTTAATTTATTCTCCCTTTGGAACTTGTCATTGCTGAATTCTTTCAAAACAATATATACTCCTTTGCATGTCTTTTATTTTTTTCCTTTTTAATGAATTAAAAAAAATTCAAGGTCTCTCTATACAGCTTGGACTCAGCACAGGGTCTTACTACACAGCTCGGACTCATAGTGATCCTCCTGTTTTCAGCCTCCCAAGTGCTGGGATTATAGCCATGCACCACCACACCATGTCAATGGCCATCTCAGCGAGACCCAGGGGCAGGGCTGGCAGCCACACCTGAGATTGAACCCTTGCCACCGTGCTCTGCCTAAACAGGCGCTTTAGTCCACTGAGCTATTTGGCCAGCCCTTTTTTTTTTTATTATTCTTTTTGAAATAAGGTCTTGCTCTGCCATGGAAGCTGTCAGGAAAAGTGACTCTGCAAACTGATGAGAGGGCCTGGATGGAATGATGGCCTTCATCATATTACCTTTTTTTTTTTTTTTCAATTGTACAAGGAATTGAACTCAGGACCTTGCACTTGCTGAACAGGTGCTTGTGCCACTGAGCTCTATCCCCAGCCCAGAGCATATTACCTCTGACCTTAAGTGAGTTGGCTTAACTGAAGAGCCATGTCTCTTCCACATTGAAATTCAACATTAGAGATGAGAAATCAGACATGGCATCTTTCAGGGCTAACCAGATAGCTCAGCAGATTAAAGTGCCTGCTTAGGCAGATGCAGGGGCCAGGGTTCAATCCCCAGAGCTCTATGCCAGCCCTGCCCCACTGGGGTGTGCTGAGAAGGGTCTGAGACTGAGCGCCTGTAATCCCAGTGCTTGGGAAGCTGAAAATAGGAGGATCACTGTAAATCCAATCTGTGTAGTGAGACCCTATAGACGCTGTACTAAATGCAGAAAGAGAGAAAGAGAGAGAAGGAAGGGCATCTTTCAACAACAGATATATTACTACAAGGCAATTAAGACTTGATAACCTTATTCAGGCTAATCCTTTGGATTTTTGACTTTACAACCCTAACTCATCTCTCAAACTTTCACCTAAGAAACTTACTAAGGTTAACTATCCTGTGCTTTTTCTTCCTATCTTCTCTTTTTAAGTAGACCTCAGCAGAATCCGGACAGTTTTGAATAGTGAAGCAAATGCAATGGTAAGTGCTTTACAATTAAATTTATGAGAGAGTTGGGATTGTAGCTCTCTTGTGGAGCATGTACCTAGCATGTACAAGGCCCTGGGTTTAATCCCCAGAACTATAAGAGAGAAATAATTAGCATACATTATATAATTATCAGTTATATGATTATAAATTATGTGTGTGCATGTATGAACTGTGTGTCTGGTGTGTTTTAAGAACTGTACGTGCTGAGGGTTCTGGAGTTCAGTGTGCAAAGTGCCATGATTTAGGGTATTGTTTACTGAGTGCCAACAATAGCAACTTTGTAGAATATCTCATTTTAATATATCAAGTTCAGTACAACAGATCATATTGAAATTTTTCATTCTTTTGCTCAAACCTGTCAAATAGCTATCATCATTATGTATCATCTTTATATATTCTTTGTATTTCTAACAATTGATAATTAATGGCTATTTGTATATATGAATATTCATATAATACATACACATGTGTATAGTTATGATTAATATATATCTGACTATTCATGTACATGTATTTGGGATTCTGTGACCATTTTTAATTTACTAATTTTTATTTATAATTAGAATAGGTACCTTTGCTTGTTTATGCTTTTGGAGCAACTCAAGTATTATTTAATCAGTATTGGAATATCTTTTTTAAAATAACAGGAAGATCAAAATAGGAAGTACAGTCATACTGATTTTGAAGCTCCTACTACAAATGCAACAGAAAATGCATCAAGGAGAGTAACCAGAGGGAAGCAAGGTAAGTGATCAGATTGTAATCATTACTTACGTGGGAAGTCAGGGAATATAAAAGGAGCAACAACTGTCAGTTTACTAGGTCTTAGGTGTCACTACCTAAGTATATAGGCAGTATTTATTTGCTCATCCTGTAATGTGTTTAATATTACAGGTATATTTTATTCCTCACTCAAAAAGATTGGGGCTGAGAGTATATAGACTGTATATTCAGCCCTGTGTTATATAAGGCCCTGGGTTCAAACCCCAGCACCACCAAAAAGACATAATAGTATTTATCAGAGCCATTAGGAAAAGTATTTGCTTGCTTCTACCATACAAAGCATACCAAACTCTGTAAGTTCTCTCAGGCCTCATCCTTTCACATTGTGTACAGTGTAGCTGCATATTTTCAAAAACTTCAGTCCCTTTAATTACTTACTTTGGATTGATTCATCATTTTAGGTTAATTTCATTCTAGACTTTTTATTTTCATTTGCTTTATTCCTTAGACTTGAAAGAACACTGCTGCTGGGCGTGGTGGCGCATGCCTGTAATCCCAGCACTTGGGAGGCTGAGGCAGGAGGATTGTTGTGAGTTCGAGACCAGCCTGAGCTACAAAGTGAGCTTAAGGCCAGCCTGAACTGCATAGTGAGACCCTGTCTCAAAAAGACAAAAAAAAAAAAAAAAAAGAAAAAAGAAAGAACACTGCTGCTAGATCTGAGTTTGAAAGAGAAAAGAAATATTCTGCATTGTTCTAGTACACATTTGGATATAGATGAATGGGTAAAATAATACTCTTTGGCATTCCTCTTTTATACTTCAGAATCAGGTAATTGGTCAGCCCATTCCAAAAAAGCCAGTTCACCAAGTCCTCAAAGGCGACAGTGGGAGACAAAGGACCCCAGGACAGCTCTTTCAGCTTTGGAAAATGCATCTATCCTCACCTCCAGCTTAACTACAGAGGATGACAAAGGTCAGTGTGGTTAGTGTCCTGCAATTTCTGAGGGTGACTGGTTCCAGATCCATGCATGTTCAAGACCATTGTATAAGATAGTATAGTATTTGCATATAACCCACAGTTTCCTCCTAGGTTAAATCATTTCTAGATGACTTAGAATATGTACCTAAATAGAATGTAAATACTGTGCAAGTGGCTGTCACACTATATGACATGAAAAAGTCTGCATGTGGTAGATTTAAATTTTTTTTTAATTTAAAAATTACGTGGTAGATCAAATTTTTTTTTGAACCAATGATGCAAAACCCATGGATACAGAGCGCCAGAGTGGATGGTATTCTTTTTATATAATATTTTGTAATAATTACTCACTATACTAAGGTTCTATGTCACTATGAAAATTGTTTGGCGCTACACATCAGAGAGCTACTTATGTAGGTGAATAAAACAGATTTTAGTTGAAAGTCAGATATATTAAACTTTGGAATACAGTCCAGAAGATAGAGGCCAACACTCTTCTTGCTGAGCACTAATTATTATTTTTTCACAACTAGGTGGTTCTGTAATAATGTACAGTGAAACTAATACCCGTAAACAGTGGCTCAGAGAGACTCCTGACACATTGCTGAACATCCTTAAGAATGCAGATCTCAGCCTGGCATTTCAAACATATACAATATATAGACCAGGTAATTTTTGTCTATAACTCATGTAAATGCTCTTTTTTTTTTTTTTGCAGAACCAGGGATAGAACTCAGGCCCTTGAGCTTGCAAGGGAAGCACTTATTCCACTGAGCCACCTCCTCAGCCCCATATAAATGCTTTTTTAAAAACATGGTAATATATATTTGTTGCTGAGATAAAACCCCTAAGACTGAACGTTAAAGGAAGAAAGAATTTTTGTGGGGTATTTTTTTTTTGGTACCAGGGATAGAACTCAGGACCCTGCACTTTCCAGACAGGCCCTTATGCCACTGAGCTGTATCTCCGGCCCTTGATTTGGCATAGAGTTTGTAGACATTTCAGTTCAGAGTTGCCCCACTCCAAGGCAGAGTAGCTTGGTAGAGAGCAGAGGAGAAGCAGCAGTTCCTGGCAGGCAGAAGGCAGCAAGCTCCAAATGACAACCTTCTTTCTGTCCCTTGCATTTTAGCCAGGCTGCCTGCCTTTAGGGTGGAGAGCACTCACACCTTGATTGTAGCGTAGCACTGGTAGTGCTATATGTCAGCATCACACATCCTAGATCCAGCCGTCTCTAAAAAAGCCCAACCTGTGACCACAGGAGGCTTGGTGGGGACATCTAGATATAAGTCATGATATTCTGCTCCTCCCAAAGACACAGATGCATCCCTTTATGCAAAAGGCATTTAGTCCATCTCTACAAATTGCTATGTCATAAGAGTTTTGTTGTTAAAAGGTCCAAGTTCAACTTTCCTTTGAGTTGTAAAGCAAACTCTTAGCTGCAAGCCCCTATACAAATGAAAAGAAAGTTAAACACTTTGAACATTGAATGGCACAAGATAAGACATTTCCATTCCTAAAGTTACAATGAGGGTCACAGAAAGCATTGAGAACAAAGAAAGACCAAAATCCAGCAGGACAGAATTCATGTCCAGCATCTGAGACAATGTGTGGCAAGATATGAACTCCAAAGAGTTCGGGTGGCCTCACCCCTATGGGTTGTAGCTCCCTTGGCTTCCCTCCGGGACCAACTCTGCTCCCTCCTTGCAATTTTTCTCAGATGATCCATGTTCCTGGCTTCTCCAGACTGGGATCTCCACTACACATTTGGCTTCAGACTCACAGCTTCACACACTACCCTCTCAGAGACACACTGTCTGGCCTCCCAGGGCTTCTTGTAAAAATTGGGTGGAAGCATTTTCAACCCCACAACATTTGCATTTTGCATACACCTCAAGAGGCAGCACATAGATGATACTGAGGTCTACCAACAGCTGGAGCAGTAGCCAGGGTTCCTATTCTTAGCTGTAGGGGGCAGGTGCCTGTGCAACAAATCCTGAGGAACAGCTTCCCTAGGCCACTGCGATTCTGGAGCATGGTACTCTGGAACTTTCTTCTCAAAGCAAAGCCTTTTACACTTGCAATTTTGAAGAAGGTGAAGTCCTGCTAGATCTTTTTGTTTTTTGTTTTTAGGACAAGGTCTACAGGATCTGTCGGGTCTCACTGTGTAGATTGGACTCATAGTGATTCTCCTGTTTACAGCCTCTCAAGTGCTTGGATTATAGGTGCATTCCACCATGCCCAGTCTCAGTCACCATCTCAGCGCATCCCGGGAGCGGGCCCGGCACAGCAAGCCCGGGGATTGAGCTCCTGGCCCCTTCATCTGCCAAACAGCACTTTAATCTGCTGAGCTATTTGGCTGTCCCTCCTGCTAAATCATGAGGCTATCTTTTCTACTGTCTTCTTCTGAAAGACTTGACTTTTACTTGGTATTCTTTTCAGGAACCAGTTTCGCCTCTCTTCCATTTTGGCAGGCCACAATTTTACTCCTTGCCAGACTCAAAACATTTTAAATCATTCTGCTGAGCTCTTTGCTCTTGATTAGAGAGATCTAATCTCTTTAGCTAGATTACACAGATCTAGCTAATGGGGCAGTATGGGCTGCTGGGGATCAAACCCAGGGCCTTGGGCATGCTAAGCAAGTGCTCTACAAATGTACTATGTCCCTAACCCAATAACAGACTTTTTATCATGTAAATCTATCATTATTTTAGTGACAGCTCCAAGATCTTTTGGTTTTTTTTTTTAAATTCTTTCCAACTTTATTTCCTATATTGTGAAACGTAAGCTTTTTTCTTTTAAATATTACAATAAGAAATATGATTTTATAAATTCTATTAATCCCATACCCTATTGAAATCGATTGAGAGTGTAGGAAAATGCCTGTCTTTTATATTATTGAAAATTACTGACCTATTCTGTTCCTTAAGTCCATTAGTAACAGCCTCCCTCCTCAGTGCCCCTAAAGCTAGAAAAGCTAGATCACAAAGTAGATTTTAAAAATGTTGTGTTGAATCACTTTCTAGCAAGAAAGAATTTACTGTAGCCATCATCATGCCATGGTTAATGTTGACCACTGTTTCAAAATAGTTCATTGTAATGTTAAGTAGTATGTGTTTCTTCAGAAAAGTCTACATCATGTGTATCTTCTAGGTGAGAGTTCTGATCTTCCTTATGAACCCATCTGTAGTCTCCACTGCTGCAGTTTCTATCTTTGCCAAGCCAAGGTTCCGGATCCACTTGGTTCTGGAATAAGACCTCATCATGGTTCCACCAATACGAAACTTCTTGAATGGAGCTGTCCCAGCACCGAGGGCAGTGTCCTCGACTCCTTCCAAGACCTTCTCTTTCTCTTCCCATTCACCTTCTTCCTATTCTTGATCCTGTCCATCTTCCTTTCTTGGCAGCTGGGCAATACAACCCTGGCAGAACAAATTCTGGCAGATGGGGCATACAGGCTTTCCCTAAAGGCTCTTCCAGGGTTCTGTCAAACCCAGCTGCATCCTCCTCCTGTGCTTGGGTGCGGTGGCTCTTACCATGAGTGGTAGAAAATGACATAGGTGCTAGAAACTTAGTTCAGGAGGACCCATCTCTATAGGAAGAGGAGAGAGAGAATAGTCTGGCAGGCAGAGCTAGGGACAGGCTAAGAATGTGTTTAGTCACAGAGCCACCAGGTGTGGCTACAGCCCACCTATACACTGAGGGTGCATGGCTACACCTTTGCACTGAGAGGGGTCCAGAAGCACCTCAAAGGGTGGGGAGTGTAACGGGCACACTGTAGGGTTCTCCTGTACTAAGGTTGGCTTTGTTATGTACTTCAACTCTGCTATATGGTATAGGATTCAAAACAGATAAACAATTAGGGGCTGGCCAGATAGCTCAGTGAATTAAAGTGCCTGCTTAGGCAAATGCAGAGACCGGGGTTTGATCCCTGGTGTGTTGTGTGGGTTCCACCCCAGGGGCACACTGAACGGTAATTGAGACTAGGTGTGGTGGCACATGCCTGTCATTTCACTACATTGTACAAAATAAGCTTTTATAGTATTCTACGTAGGAATCTAGGTCAAAAGATTACATTTAAGGGCCGGCGGTATAGCTCAGCGGACTAAGCGCTTGCTTAGGTAAGCGTAGGTACCAGGGTTCGATCCCTGCTTCCGCTTGCCGCGCCAGCCCCGCCTTCGGGTGTGCTGAGCCGGCGATTGGAGTGGTGGCGCGCGCCTGTAATCCCAGCACTAGGGAGGCAGAAAGCAGGAGGATCACTATGAATGTGGGCTGCATAGTGAGACCCTGTGGACAAAAAAAAAGAAAAACCAAAAGATTACATTTAGGAATGTGCATGTGGGTAGTGGGATTTGGTGGCACAGGCCTATAATCCCGGCACTGGGGAGGCTGAGGCATGAGATTCACTAAAAATTCAAGGCCAGCCTAAACTACAGAGTGAAACTTTATTTCAAAAAACAAGAAGAGGAATGTGCATTTTAGCCAGGCATGGTGATGCATGCCTGTATGTTTACGTAATTTTGAAAATTCCATTTCTAAGCCACTTTGTTAGATTGAATCTAAGGTAAATGATATCAGATAGAGCCCATGTTGGCATGACAAGTAACTATATTTAATGTAATACATTTAGCTCTCTGTGTACAGAGGTTGAGATTAAAAAAGAAGGCTAGGAATCTGGTTTAATGGTAGAACATTTCCCTAGACCTTTAGAAAAAGAAAAGAAAAAGAAAAATCAGGCAGAGCAAATCATGCCTGTAATCCTAGCATTTTAGGAGGCTGAGGCAGGAGGATCAATTTGAGCCCAGCCTGGGTCACTCAGTGACTTACTTAATACCACAATAGAAAAATAGCAGGCTCCAGGTGTAGCTTATTGTGACGGCCCTGGTTTAGATCCCCACTACTGAAAAGGAGTAGGGCACGCTTCTTTCCCTAAAGAATGAAGTTCATGATCTGGGAGATCAGCACATGGCTGTGGTGGCTGTGGTCTGTGCTCTGGCAGAGTCATGAACCGAATTTTATGGGGACCATCAGGAGCAGTAGGTGCTGGGAGAAAGGTATTAAGTAAAGCCAATGGACGTGGAATCTTTCGAGTTTCTGTTTGGGCTGCAAGTTGTTGTTGTTGGTGGTGGTGAAGAAACAGATTTTCACTATGGAGTCCAAGTGGGCCTGTAATGCACTGTGAGCCCAGGAAGATTCAAACTCTATCCTCCTGCCTTCACCTCCTGAGGTGAAGGATTACAGGCAGCACTTACTGTGCCTGTTTTGTAAGACCAACTATTTGGTGTTTTAGGAAATTCACTGTCTAAAAAATGTAGCATTTCTTTATTATGAAATGATTTATATAAACATTTAGCTTTTATTTATGCTTTTTTTCTATTTATTTTTTGAGACACCGAGCCTAAACTGGCTTGGAATCACATTTCTGCCTCAGCCTAAGATTGGGATTATAGACATATGCCACCATAACCTAACTGCATGTTAGTTTTATAAGCAAAATTATGTGTGTGTGTGAGGATAGTACTAGAGATCAAACCCAGGGCCTTGTGTGTGCAAGGCATGTGCTCAACTGCTGAGCCACATCCCCAGCCCTTACAAGCAAAACTTCTAAATGCAGTACTAGAGGGTTTTTTTTTTTTAAATGGAGGTTTGGCTTAGTGGCAGAGTACTTGCCCAGCGTGCTTGAGGCTCTAACTTAGATCTGAGCACTGTAAAAATAAATAAAAACAAAATTATACATGTGATCTTCCTTTGATTCCTTTTGTTTCTCACAAACTAGAGAAGGGAAAGCTCAGTGGAGAAATATTAACTGTAATCCAGCTATCAAAGATAATTTTCAGTGCTTTAATATTTTTTGTTTGTTTGTTTGAGACAGGGTCTCACTCTGTGGGAGGCCTTGAATTCCTGGCGATCCTCCTGCCTTAACCTTCAGTGTGCTGGATTATAACCATGGGCCATGATGCTTGTACTTAGATTCTCATACTTGGAAAGTTTTTAATGTGACTTTCTGAGTTGTTTTTCTCTTGAAAGAAGTATTGCTTTAAAATTTAATCCACTTGCTGATACCTCTGGGGCCTGTTTTAGGTAGTAATCATGCTGGGTTAGTACTGTTTTAAATGGGCATATTCAGTTGGATGCTCTGGTAGGAACCAGGAGTCGTAGCACTTTAGAGAGTGAGCTAGGGAGGATTGCTTGAGTCCAGGAGTTGGAGACCAGCAACACAGAGACATTCTCAAAAATAAACTAAGTACAGCCAGGCATGGTGGTGCAGGCCTGTAATCCCAGAACTCCAGGAGGCTGAGGCAGGAGAACTTCAAATTCAAGCTCAGTCTGGGCAATTTAGTGACTTTGCAAGACCCTATCTGAAAATCTAAGAAATAAATACAAGGACTGGGAAGTGTAGTTCCAGGTTGAAGTGCTTGTCTAGCATCTATGAGGCGATAGGTTCAATTTCCAGCACCTAAAAAATAAATATTTTCTATTACTACTCTCCTGGAGGTTCAGAAGGACTCTTTCAAGGCCCTTTGTCGGAAGAATCAGAAGCATCAGACAGTGTTGATGGTGATGAGGATTCTGTCATTTTGGATCCTGAGAGACTTGAACCTCGGCTGGATGAGGAGGACACGTATGTTGTGATCTACCTAGCAAGCTTAATTGGGCTGTGTTTGGGTAGATGTACTGTATTATGACATCATAATTTTAGGTTATTTTTTTTACTATTTTGCATTTTGTATTAAAAAAAGGTTTAGAAACAGTGAAATAAAGGAACATTGTTTTCTTTCTTTTTGAGACAGGGTTTCACTATGTAACCCAGGCTGGCTTTAGACTTACTGTGTAGCCCAGGCTGGCCTCAAAACCCATGCTTGGTCCTCCTGCCTCAGCCTCCCAAGTTCTGGGATTACAGGCATGGGGTGCCCTGCCTGGGCATAAGTGAACTTTTAGAAAAACTGTGCAAGAATATTTTCTCTGTTCAACTGCCTTGTGCAACTCATTTTTTCAAACCTTTAAATATTGTTTCGTAGTGTTTTTCTTGGAATTTATCAGTAAATACCTACTGTGCCCCAAATATAGAGACTTATCATCCAAATTGTTTTCTCACAGGGACTTTGAAGATGATGGCGACAGCCACGATTGGGTGTCAGAATTGAAGGATCGAGTTGGATGGCAGGGCATGTGTGATGGATAGCGCCTTCTTCATATGAGGAAGACATTTCAGATGAGGAATTCATGTTTGGAAGCAGAGGGAAGACGGAGAAACTTTTAATATTTAAAATTGTTCCTCACCTACACAACAAAGCTTTTAAAACTGTAGAACTCCTAGCTAGACATGGTGGTGCACACCTGTAATCTCATCATTCAGGAGACTGAGGAAGGAGGACCAACATGAGCTCAAAGCCAGCCTGAACACAGTGGGATTCTGTCTCAAACAAACAAATAAACAAACAAAAATCTGTAATTTCTATGTTTAGCATAATGGGGAAGGTTCAGCAGAGTATGAGCTTTAGGCTTTGTAGTCCAGTAGATCAGAGATTGGATGCCACTCTCTGTGTGATTGTAGGACCTGACCTCGCCTATAAAGTGAGGCTTTATAATGCCTAACTTCTGCAGACACTGTCACTAGTATGCCAGGATTTGTATTTATTACTATATAACACTTTATACTTGTAAGGATTTGAGGGTGTGTGTGTTGAATCCTGACACGACACTGTAGTTCCTGTGAGACGTAGGTCATTTCCAGTGATCTGGACCAGTTCCTAGCTGTCCTGAAATACATCCTCTGTAGTCATGCAAGAGCCTGGGTCAGAGGTGCCCCATGGCAGGATGGGGAGCTCTAGATCTGGTCATTGTTGGCAGCCAGGCCTGCACTAGAGGAAAAGCAAGGCCACTGTGGGTCCACTGGCAGGAAGCAAAGTGGTATGGAATAAATGGGGTTCCCAGCATTTTGAGGTCACTGTAAGTGCACACATGCTGGGTCTTAATACTGTAATACTTAAGTGAAATGAGAATATTCACCTCATTGCACAGGCCTCTCTGCCTCTAAGTGCAGGGATTACAGGTGTGTAACCACCAGGCCTGGCTGAACACTGCCTTCCTGGCACAGAAGATGGTTCTAGCTGGGCACGGGGCACACATCTCCATTCCTAGCACTCTGGTGACTGAGGCAGGAGGGTCTGAAGCTCAGGACCAACCTACAATGCAGAAGGAAACAGTGTCTCCAGAAACAAAAACTGAACCACCACCAACAAAAACCCGGAATTTCCCAAGGTATAAATATTTCCAAGCCATGAAACTAAGGGAACTTGGAATAATGTTATGCAAATTATTGAGTCTCAGTGAGTCCTGTAAATAAATCCTCCAGAGGCTGGGGAGGTAGTTCAGTGGTAGAATGCTTGCCTAGATGCTCAAGGTCTGGGTTTTGTGCCCAGCATTGGAAAAAAAAAAAAAACTTTTGCAAATCATCTTATTTGCAAAGTTTTGTTTTTAATAAAATTTCAGGAGACTCTGTAATTACCAGGTAAGTGTAAACCCATTCTTTTTCATGTACTATATAGTACTGTATAATTCTTAACATAGAACTAGAGAAAAATTGAAGGACACTTAACAAAACTCCTAACCCTATTATTTGGATAAAAGAAAAATAGAACAGAATCCATGTTGAACCTTCTTCTAGCAGAGTTAATATTCACCCATAGCTCCATGAACTAATGAGGCGGAGGGAGCCCATCCACATCTTTTACTAATGAATATCCAAACTAATTCCACTTTTGATACTTAAGTATCTGTCAATATTGTGATATATTTTATTTTGATCAGTTGTGTGTTACTAATAGTTTACGTTTGCAGCCTAGAAAAAGTGTGGTGCTATAATCAGGAATGTTAGGTAAGCGGAGAAACCCAGGAAAGGACACAGCTGAATTAGGGGGTCTGGGCAGGATCTCCTGGAGTAACTCCAAAGGAGAGGCTAAGTCCAAGTCACTGAGCTGGGTCTTTTATAGATGGGGGTGGGGTAGTGGGATGGGCTTAGGTGGGCAATGGAGGTGAGACTAGAAGCAGGAATGGCTGAGTAGTGGCTATAGCAAGGGGTTGTGACTTTAGGTGGGGCGGTGTGTCTGACATGACAGAGTAGGCATGATTCCTAGGAACGGGTTGGGATTATTCTGGGGGTGGGGGACAGTACACAAGGGAATATATATATATCTATCTATATATATATATAGATAGATATATCTATCTATCTATATATATATATATATAGCATTTAGAGCAATATGATAGGTCATCAATGACTCAGGCATAAAGATTAAATTAGGATAAAATTCAAGGAAGTGGATGGAGGTTTGATTTCAAGGAGAGAAAATAGTATTGCACACCTTCTGATTCTTAAGCGGGGCTTTTAGAAAGTGGGGTTGACCATTGGCATCAAATGAGGCATCACGTTGCCTTGGATATGGCTGTGCTGGGTTGTGCTTTTGGGTCAGTTTCTTTGGCACCGCGGAGAGTCGCCTATTTTTCGGCTCCTTGCACGCATGTGGAAACGCGGGCCAGATGGATAGGCCAGTGAGGGATGGAGTGAGGTGGGGGACGTGTTTACGACCCACTGGGCAGCAGCCAGTTTTGTAGGAGGCCCCAGGGGAAAGGTTGAGTCGTCGCCTCCGAGGCAGCTCCAGGTTTGGGGACCTCACAGCAGAAGCTCTCCTCCTCCTGGGAGCGTAGCTCACCGTGGAATTTGAAGTAGGCTTACACAAAAGTCCCGAATTTGATCCTCAGCATTGCCCGCACAAGGAGCTCGCATCCAGTCTCTGCTTAGCTATTTGTAAAACTAGGAGTCTTAATTCCTTGGAGTGTTGTAAAGAATAGAGCAAAAAGGCACGCGAGGTCACGTAGAGGGGTGTGGGTGCTGGTTGGTAGTGTGCCAAGGGACCTGACGTAAGGCCACGGGAGACACAATCTCTGCCTGCCGCCGTCTTGCGGAGGGAGATCATGGACCCACCCCGGCTCCTGCTCGCCCAGTTTGCTGGGCTCCGCCTCCTGGCTGCACCCGGGCTCAGCTGCCCCCAGAAACCCGCTCCTCTGGCCTTGAGGGACAGGTATGGTGCGCGCTGGCTGCGGTTAATCTTCACCCGGAGCTGCACTAGGGCTCCAGGAGCCGCGGGACAAAAGGGCGGGTTTTGGGTGGAGGGGGCCTGGGTGGCCGGGAGCTCCTTGGCATGCCAGGCCTCGTCGATCTCCATGGCAACACGCACGCCTGAGTCCACAAGCTGCACTGCCTGATGCCACCTGGTGGGGAGTACTAGACACTCAGTTCTGGGCAGGAGAGTTCCACGCAGGCCTCCCTCACAACTGGGTCTTCCAGTGCCTATAGTACCCCCTGCAACGCAGTGGTACCCACTTTTTTACCCTGATGTGAAAGCTTTCGAAAATAAGTTGCTTGGTCACTCAAGTTTTTTAAAACCTTTCCTATGGCCTAAAGTTAGCATACAAGGGAAATAAAAGAAACACACCTGATAATAAAGCGTGTATTTTCATCTATAAATATTTGGCCCTATTAGGTGAAGGGAAATCTTAAGTTGCCAGATACCCCTTTGGCAGCTTGAAAGTGGTGACCGCCAATGGAGTCTGATACCAGCAGGACGGCCAGGGGCAGGCGTGATTTCTCAAAGTGGTGAACAGTTCTTAAAGTTTTTTGTTTTTGAGATGGGTTCTTGCCATGCTGCTCAGGCTGGCCTTGAACTTACTTTGTAGCCAGGGCTGGCCTCAAACTCACAGCAATCCTCCTGCTTCAGCCTTGCAAAGTACTGGGGTTTCAGGGACCTGGTCTCTTGTTAAAAGTTCTGAAGTGCAGCTTGATTGACAGGTGGTTGCATTCCTAGGGAAATCAGTTGGGGTGGAGGATTTGTACCTGGGTGTAATAGAGTTTAGTTGCAGCCACAGGTATTTACAAGTGGATTCTTCCACACATGAAAACGCACGGGGTGATTTTCCTAGTTTGTGGGGGGCCTGTGTGTGGGACCGGCCTCCCCCTGGAAGAAGTGGCTTGTCGGGCCCTAACCGCCTGTATATCCTGTAATGACTCAGTCTGTGGGGAGGACTGGAAACCCTGCTTGTGTTCCAGACTGCTGCTTAGAGACCAGTTGCTTCCCCCCGGCCCCCCAGGAGGGCTGGACTGAGCACACGCAGGCGTGAGGGCAGGAGCTCCCAGGCAACCGACATATAATAAATTGCCTTCTCTGAACATACTGGCCAACAGTGTTGGTATTTCTCTCTGAGGATGCTGGGGTTTTGCGAGGTGTAGGCTCACCTGCACTCGCGAGCCAAACTGAGGTACAGCTGAAGGCTGGTGACGACCTTATTTGACTTTCTTGTCAGGCTGGAAGAGAAGTTTTAGCAGAGTGAGTTTCTTTGTTTTCTGGTCAGTTTTCAGACTTGGTTGTCAGGAGAAGCGTGCAGTAATAAGATCCTCTAATTCTAGGAACCTCAGTGCTGGAGACTATGGACAAATTTGATGTGATTAAGGTCATTGGGGAAGGTGCCTTTGGAAAAGCCTACTTGGCTAAAGGGAGAGCAGACAGCAAGTACTGTGTCATAAAAGAGATCAGCTTCGCCCAGGTAAAGAAGTTCACGTTCCTGTTGATTTTCAGTGGTCTATTTAGCTGATTTGTAATCTAATGTGGAAAGAAACCACGTTTTAACAATTCTGAATTTTAGGCTTTATATCTGTCTTTGCTTGGGTCTCCTAAATCCATTGCCTAAACAGCAACCTATGATCTAATTTTTAACAAAGAAAAAGAAAGAAGGGGGAGGGGAGGGGAGAAGAAAGAAAGGAAGAAAAGGAACCACAGCTCTCCAAATCCAATCATCTGTTACGGGCTGTTGGCTTTTTCTGTTCCCTGAATTTTTTTTTATCATATATATATATGATATAATATATATATATATTATATTATATCATATATATATATATATATATATATTATTTTGAAGAGGAAAAACAAGAGCAAGAAAAAACAAAGACAAAGACAAACAGGGTAACATGTAACAATACATACAGATTTTCAGAACAAGAATAGCTGATTAACAATGATTGATATATTATCTACTTTTATGGTTCTGCCAAAAAAGAAAAAAGGAATTAGTTAAATAAGTTGTGATACATCCTAACTGATATATTGTCTATTTTTATCATCAATCTGTTGTTCAGAGTAACAGATATAGTTATGCAAGACAGGACATATGATTGAGTATTACCACATGCTTTCAAGAAAATTTAAAGTTTTGTTCTCATTTTCTTTTATTACTTTTTTTTTTTTTACAAAAAACATTTACTTTAAAGAGAGTACAGTAGTTAATATGACTTTAGAAATGGTCCACTTTTACAAGACCAAGAGGACATGTATTTCAAACATGGGTTAGTATTACACATTGCTGTTCTCAGTGTAGTTGCTTAGTTCACAGATATCAGCATAGAAAGCTAGTCAAGGTGAGAATTTTGTTCATTAACTGCTATTTTCAAAAAGCTTATGGAAACTCTTAGGACAGATGCCTTAACCATGTTGTATATTTGCTTCACCCACCTTTTGTCCATGTCCTGGCTCTCAATCCTCAGGTGCTTTGTCAGTCTTCTGTTTTTTACTTTTTTCTTTCTTTCCCCCTTCACAGAAAAACTCTCTTGTTTATTTTAAACAGAAATAAAATAAGCTGAATAAGAATAGATAGATAGATAGATAGATAGATAGATAGATAGATAGATAGATATGAATATATATTTTGTTTTGTTTTGTTTGTTTGTTCGGTTAAGACCGGGTCTCACGACATGGTTCACGCTGGCCTTGAGTTCCCTTATATAGCCAAGATGGCCTTGAATTCATGGTGATTCTCCTGCCTCAGCCTCCTCAGTGCTGGAATTACAGATATGCACCATCTTGCTCAGCTTGAACAGTTCTGTGTCTGTGCCACAAATAAGTAGAATGTTAGTTTAGATGTCATCATTCTTGCTAAAGTCCCCTTATGCTAGCAGAACTGCATGTTACATCTGTGTCAGAGTATTAACAACAACTACTTTTTTCCTTTCTACTCCAGTGTAGTTTTGCATTATTTCTTATCTAGAGATATATAAATTTTTGGTCTTCTTTCCAGTGTCTCCCCATTTAAATTGTGCTTCTTTTTGTTTACATATGTATTAATTTTTGAGTTGGAGTCTGTCTGTTGCCCTGACTGGCCTCAAACTCACAACTAGCAGGGTTTACAGGTGTGTTCCAAGTGGGGCCTTTGTTTCATGGACCTGAAGGCTAATATTTTCTGTCATCATCCTACCATAATTTAAGCGTGCTCTTTTTTTTTCTTGCTTCAAAACTGTGCTGTATATTTTTTTCTTTTCCTTTTTTTTTTTTTTTGGTAATGCTGAAGATTGAACCCAGGGCCTCTTGCATGCTTTATCTTTTCTTAATTATAATAATGAAAGTGTTCACTATAGAAATTTTGGAAAGAAACAAGAGAGAAAATAACACCATTTAGAGAAAATGAAAATAATGTATAACCTCTCTCTCGATCACTGTATCACATTTTTAACCATTTCTCTCTTGGCCCTAATATGAGTGTACTTTAACTCTTTGGGTATAGCTCAGCTCAATAGTGGTGAGTAGTTAGCTCTCACAAAACCGTGGATTCAACCCTCAGCTCTGAAATTAACTATTCAAGCATGTATTATTAAAGTAATTTAAAACTAGCAATACTATAGTGAGGGCTTTGGTGTATCTCTCTTTTTTCAGCATTTCATTAGTATGTTATTGTTGTGGGGAATTTGGTACCTATACATACCACATCTTGATGCTTTTTACTCCTCCTTCCTCGCCCCTCCTTCTAGTCTTTCAGTTCCCCAGGTCCTGTCCCCATCCTTTCAGAGAACCAACTTTTTGGCTCATTAATGCTCTGTATATTTTTTTAGTCTTGAGTTCATTAATTTGTACTCTCATCTTTACAGTTTGTTTCTTTCTGTTTCAGCTTTGGATTGTTCTTGTCTTCCTAGGTCTGTGAGGTGGATTCTTACATTAATTATTTGGGATTGCTCTATTCTTTTGTTAATAATGTACTTAGTATAGGATCTTACATGCTGTAGTGATCCTCCTGTTTTCAGCCTCCCAGCACTGGGATTACAGGCATGTGCCACCATGCTTGGACTTGATGGCCAGCTCAGTGTGCTAGAAGTGGGGTTGGCATTGCCTGTGGTGCCAGGGATTGAACCCCTATGCTTGCCTAAACTCTATTCTGTTATGTGGGTATTTACAGTTATAAAATTCCCTCCTAGAACTGCTCTTGTAGTATCCCATAGGTTTTGTTATGTCATGCTTCCATTGTTGATTCAGGAACTTTTTTATTTCTCTTCTGATTTCTCCTGTGATCTATTGATTATAATGTACTATTGGATCCATGCGTTTATGTAGTTTCTGTGGCTTCTAGTGCCGTTAATCTCCAGGTTAATTCCATTATGATCCAACAGTATGGAGAATATTATTTCAATTATTGTTTTTATTTAAGTATGCTTTAGGTCTAAGATATGTTTATTGGAAAAAGTGGTGTGAATTATTGTGAAAATGTATTCTATTGTTGAGTGAAGCACTCTGTAGATAGCTGTAAAGTCTATTTGGTCAATGGTCTGGTTTACCTCTGATGTTTCTTTGTGTTTTTGTCTAGTTGACCTGTTTAACTATGAGAGTAGGGTACAAAGGCCTCTACTATGATTGTGTTGGTGTCTAGCCTTAAATACACTATGGAGTCCTGCCTGTCCTCGAACTTCAGCCTCCTGTGTGCTGGGATTGAAGGTGTGCACCAACACCTGCTGTGGCTTTCATCTGCCCTCAGTCTGCAGCAGCACCTCCAGCTCAGACAAGGGGCAACGGAGAGTGTATCCCAATTTACCTGTTTCCTTATGCATGAGCTCTGCAAAGAAGTTCATGCTGGTGTTGAGGGCCTGGACAGGACTCCAGCCTCTAAGCAACCAATGATTCTCCTCAGAGCCTGCAGGAAATGATTGGCCAGCATGTCTGGAGGCGTCAGCCTCCTCCTGGACCAGGTGGAGGGTGACACTGGCTATTTGACAGGCAATGAGGTAGCCTAGGGCGGTAGACTCGCACATAGCCTGGAGAATCCTGAGGCACAGAGATTGGAGCCTGAGTCAGCTTGGACCAAAGCCTACAGAAGTGCTGCTTCAGCTGGACCACAGGGCACCATAGGCTGTCACACTGGGCTAGTTGGCGTGGTCTGGCCATCAAGACCATGTCAGCAGTGGTCGCCCATGGCAGGAAGTTAATGTTGTCTGCTTACCCTGCACTTCCAATGTCAGGATGATGCTGGTTGGATCACATAGGCTAAAAGGGCCTGTATGGTTGGACAATGATGGAGCCAGTCACTACTTTCCTATTGGTTTTCATTTGGTTTGGTTTTGAGAATGGGTCTTACCATATGGCTCAAGCTAACTTTAATCTCACTGTGTAGCCAGGTTGGCCTCAAATTCACAACAAGCCTCTAGCCTCAGCCTCCCAAGTGCTGGGATTATAGGTGTGTACCATAGCAAGACCACAGAGTTCTGTTTTTTGTTTTGTTTTGTTTTTTGTTTTTGGTGTGTGTGTGGGGGGCAGCTCAGCCCCTCCTGGGGGCAAGGCTGGTGTAGCATGTGGTGCTGGGGATTGAACTGCAGTCCCTGTGCACTTGCCTAAGCTTGCCTAAGCAGGCACTTCAGACTGCTGAGCTATCTCACCAGCCGACCACAGGTTTTGCTTCAGCACAAGGGGCACGACATGGTCAGCGACCACCACCCACAGTCATTATAGAGGCTGCCACATTAGCATATGTCCTGAAGTGGCCAATCAAGAAGCTTGGCCAGTAGCAAGCTCCAGAGTTCAGTGCATATGTCTGCAGCAGCTTGCTTGACGCAAGCCTGCTTCTTGCAGGGACAGCTGCCAGGTTCTGGCTGAGTCAATGCCATTGTCATCCTTTTTGCTTTTGCATTCACCAGTGCCTGTCAGGCTCACCCAGCTGCTTAGTGTATGTGGGAGGGTGGGTGGCAGAGGACGGGGTGTCCACAGATGGTACCTCTGGCTGCTTTCCTTGCAATCAGAGCACAAAGGTAAAGGTAAGGTCCTACACAAGTGCCCCCACCCCACCCACTTTGCTGTGGAGGAAGACCAGGCCCTTCTCCAACTACTTCCCCCCACCCCAGAATCCCCTAGCTTCTGATCTTTCTGGAACTCAGGGTGGATGGAGGCAAAGTAGAAGTCTCAATGTAGTGAAGCTTTCAGCCCTGGTACAGCACAACTGGAAAGACACAGCACTGCCCCTCAGCTCCTCTGGCCACAGAGAACAGGAAGGCGCTGGTGTCATGTCCCACATGGTACCACTGCTCAGAATTTGCCTCTTGCCCCATGCCCCTTTCTTGGAGTCATTCATCAATACAGCCCCTCTCTCCTCCTGAACATGACCTAAAAGAAGGCAGGACAAAAGGGAGCACATAGGCAGGCAGAGGCGAACCAACTTTCTCCTCCATGAATTAATTTTTGTATCTTTTGAGTCATCTAATTTTTCCTTTATTCCTTTAATTCTGTTGGGTTCTTTTGAGTCATTGAGAAGCTGTTGGATCTAGCTTGTATGCTGTCTTGTTTTTAGGCTATCACTGGGTTTATGATCTGCTACATCCAGCTTCTATGTCTAACATGTTATCATCATGTGGGTCAAGCCTGATATGAACTCTTTCCATTGAGTTTTTCATATCACTGATCTCTGCGTGCTTTCTTTTTATACTTTCTAAGTATTTTCTAAATGGTTATTTGTATTTTGTACTGGCTGATTTAATTCAGTTATTTCTTCTTTAAGCTTATCAAATATTTTATTGGCAAAATCCTATGTCTTTTTAGTTAAATCCATTTTAATTGAATTCATTGAACATCTTATGTTCTCTTTATGCGTTTCTTTTTTTGTCTCTTTAAACATTTTGAGCATTGAACTTTTTAGTTCTTTGCCTTTAGCTCCCTTTACTTTAGGGTCTGTGGGGTCAGCTTTTGGGGATCTAGGGATCTTTGGGACATCTTGTTTTGTCCTCTGGTTTCTATTGTTTTTGTGGTGTGGGCTTGGAAATCAGGGAAAGAAATTTTTGCTATTGTAAAGAGTTCTTTAGTTAGGTTTGGTGTTTATACCTCTAAAAGCCCATTCAGCATAAAATTTCAAAGTCTTCTTATTATCCACCTTTCTGGAAGCTTGATCTCCAGCACTATGCAGAGCAATGAAAATGAACCACAATAATGTGGATGGCTAACTAGGTATGGCATACGGTAAAAGCCAAAAATGTAGCAAGTTTGCCATCATTAACAATATAAAAAATTCTATTACATAGATCAGATTCATAGTGATTCTCCTGTTTTCAGCCTCCCAAGCTCTGGGATTATAGCCATGTGCCACTATGCCCAGTATGAAAGAGTAACTTTCAATGTAAATTGTAAGAGCCAAAGACAACCACTCATTGTCACACTGTAAGAACTAATCATAGCTATGACTATATCATCCTTAACAATAAGAGACCTGCAAAAACAATGTAGGGCCAACTACAAAACAAATATTGACATACAGTAAATATAAGAGCAATAACTATACCACTCTTAACAATAGAATTCAACAATAATAGCACAGTCAACTAATTAGATAAGAATTAATAAAGCTTAATAATAATTAAAATGCAGGAACTAGTATAGGGGAAAATTAAAGAGTGAAATTTGGAAAAGAAAACTGAGAAGTAGGAAAGAAAAATGAGATTTAAAAATCCAATTAAACAGCCAGGCATGGTGGCACACACTTATACTCTTAGCACTCAGGAAGCTGAAGCAGGAGGATCTCTGTGAGTTTGAGGCCAGCCTGAGCTAAAAAGTGAGTTCAAGGCTAGCCTAACCCCATAGTGAGGCTCTATCTCAAAAAGACAAAAAAAAGTTTGTTTTTCTTTTTTTAAATCCAAGTGAAGAGTAAAAGAAAATTAATAGAAGTAGGTAAAAATAACAGAGAAAGACAAACAAGAAAAGTAAAACAGCAATGTAAATGAAGAGCCAGAAATAGAAAAAAATAAGACAAAATGAAACAAAGAATAAAGGAAAAGAAATGATCCAAAAAGCTTCTCCGTGTGTTCAGGTGAAGGGCTTCTTCCTAGGGCCTGTGGTATTAGGATCCCCTGACAAGGTGGGTGACCCTGCAGTGGGTCTCCCTTGAGCCTGTTTTCTTTCGCTGCTCACCTTTTGCTGTGTTAGTGCTGAGTCCTGCCCTGCCTCTCCCACCGGTTGTGGCCAGCTCACTGGAGGAGTGTCTGCCTTTGTGTATTCACCCCTGCAGTTGTTAGTGTTTGTGTTCTTCTGTGCACCCATGGTCTCTGACCAGTTTGATGGCAGTGACGGGGAGCCTTCTGGAGCCTTCATTAGTACAAGTGGCTTGCTGTGGCACATATGGCACGTGTGCCTATGAACTCTTAAGGTGCCTCTTTTGCTCTAGAGGCCTCTCTGTGTATATACCCCAGGGTGGCAACTGTCCAAACCAAGGCATAGTCTGGTTATGCTGGTAGATGGGGGGTGGGGAATGGACCACTGAGCTCAGTGCTGGAAATAACAAGAGGAGCCAAACAGTCATTTGTACTTAATGCCAACACTTTCTGACCCAGGCTCCTCAGAAAAACCACATGAAGGGCCTGGCCTTTCAACACAGAGAGTGGGCTGGCTATGTCTTTTACAATCCACTCTTGCTGCTGTTTAACTTCTTAAGAGCTCTTCAGCTAGCCTGCCCCTTTTCTGCAGCTATTTACTCTCACTACCCTCTACGCAGGCACTGTGGTAGGGTAACCCCAGAAAACCTGAAGTGAAGTTGTTCTGTAACTTCCCATTCCTGGAGCAGCTCAGCCTTAAACAATAAATCCTCTCCCTCAAATGTCTTCTGATTTTACAGTCCCAAGTATGGTGGGCTCTGCAGTGAGTTTCTTCTCCAACTTCTGCCTCCCATGTGGAACGATTAACTTTCTCTGTTGTTGTTGCTGCTGTTTTTAATATATTTAGTACAGCATCTACAGGGTCTTATTACATAGATCAGACTCATAGTGATTCTCCTGTTTTCAGCCTCCCAAGCTCTGGGATTACAGCCACGTGCCACTATGCCCAGTATGAAAGAGTAACTTTCAATGTAAAGCTCCATCCTGCATTTTCAGCTAACAATTCCATGAATTTTTCTTGGGACCAGAGCTACTGGTCTGTTGTTTTTTCCCTAGAGTTACTGACCCTCTCTGGGCTTCCCTTGTGTTGTGGAGATAGGACCTCCTTCCTGGGAGCTGGAATCAGCATTCCAGTCTCCTCTTCTCTGAATTATCTTCAATTTCTCTGTTGTTTCAAGTTTTCCCATCAGCTGTTTCTTGATTCCCAGAATTCTACTTCTTTTTGTCTTCACTAAGTTGTTTTCTAGGTGTCTTGAGTCCAGGTCTTGGAGAGGCTGTGCTTTGGTTACTCTTCTCTCTTTGCTGGGTTAAATACCCAACATTCAAAATTAGGGAAGGATAGATTTATTTAGCTCACAGTTAGTGAGACTTCAGTCTATACTCAGCTGGCTCCAAGGCAGAGTGGCACATGGCAGAGAGTAGCCATTCGTGGTGGTGGCAAAAAGCAGAAAGCAAGAGCGAATGCGAGTAGCGATAATAATGGCAACAGAGAGCAAGTCTGTCTCTGTGATGTTTTGTTGAGGCTGTCTACCCTGGGCTGGGTGTAGCACTCACACCCACAGTCTGAACAGCATATACACCCATAATCCCAGCAGCACTCACACTCATAATCTCAGCACTAGATCATAAATTAATTACAAAGTCTAGAAGTCTGCCCCATGACTACATGAGGCTTTAGGGGGACAACTAGACACAAACCATCACAGGCTGTGTTTTGCTGTTACTTTTCCACTTCTATTTTTCATCTCTCCTAGCTTTGGTGTATGTCTCAGGAATTTTTGATTCTTTGGGTAAATTCCTGGAAAAATTAGTCAAAAGTAAATGCATTTTAAAGTTTACTATTGTGTATTATAAAATTATCTTCACATAAGGTTTCACTGGTTTATATACTTTTCCCAGAAACATATGTGTATTTTTGCTGCTTTCTAGGCAAGAGTGGCTGTTAATATTCTTTTCACCTTTGCTGGTTTCACAGATGAAATATTTAATCACATTTTGTTTCACTTTTTAATCTCTTTGATTACTGAGTTTGAATATTTTTGTGTGTACTGGCCTTTTTTATTTCCTTATTTCTTGAGCTGCCTATAAATGTGCTTTTTCATTTTTCTTTTGGGATTCTTTTTCTCCCTGTATTGTTTCTGGAGTTCTATATGTCATAAATATAGTCTTCATCTTATATATTGCCAATATTTTTATATAATTTATGTCTTTTTACTCCCCACACACACTATTGAGGATGAATTCCAGGACCTTTGCACAAATATCCTCAAACTTTTTTTGTTTTTGTTTTTTGGGGCTGGGGAGATGGCTTAGTGAAATAAGCGCTTCCCTGGCAAGCACAAGGGCCTGAGTTCAACCCCGGGTTCCGTAAAACAAAACAAAAAAAACACAACTCTTTGCTGTAGAAAGATAGATATTAAAATAACTATATTTTTTCAGAGCAGGTTGTGGTGGTACATGCCCATAATCCCAGCCCTTAGAAGGTTGAGGCAGGAGGATTGTTTTGAGCCAGACTGACCTATATAGTGAGTTCAAGGCCAGCCTCAAAAACTAAACAAAACAAGGCTACAAGGCTGGCCTCAAAAAAACAAACAAACAAACAAACAAAATATATATATATATATATATATATATATATCTTTCAGATACCTAGATAATGATTACAATGCCACCAATCCAAATCTATCTGTCTATCCATATATCATCTGTACTAGTGGAGGCAGAATCTTATTAGTCTGGCCTTGAACTCCTAGAGTTAAGAGATCCTTCTGTTTCAGTTCCTGCATAGCTGGAACTTTAAGCCTATACTACCATACCTGGCTTCTACTTTTAATAAGGTAAAATCTCACCAGCCCTACTCACTTTCTTGATTATGATTATCATTGATAAGCCATGGACCAGATATGGGACACTGTTAATAGTGGAAATGTCATTTCCTGCCTTTGAGAGATGAGTTATAGAAATGACACTGAAACAGTGACATCTTAAGGAATTGTATGTGGAAGTGAGCAGGAAGCATGTGCCTGAAAACGAGTTACTGTCACCCACTTAATCTCTCTCTTTTTTTCCAGTGAGACAGTTTCAAAGCTGATTAACCAGACATTTTCAATAATTGATACATTTTACATTGTTATCTTCTTAGTGGCTATCCATAGTACAGGAAGCAGATAGGATATCCTGTCCAAACACTCTTATTACAAATCTCTCTTCTCATAGAATTAAGCAAAAGTAGCTGTATATCCACCCTAATTATTCCATATATACAAATAAAATATAGTTCTTCCTTTGTAGCCCCTTTTTTTGTTTAGTTCTGTCAGAGATGGGTATTCTATTGGCATTTAAATACTATAGGTGCTTGAATTCAGTAAAACACTCCAAGAAAAAAATGTCACAGGATGGTCCTGCTACAACGTTGTATATGGTTAGATTTCTAAATTTCTGTGTAAAAATATGTGTCCATTCATAGTTTTTAAAAATTTTTTCCTCATACTCTGTAAGGACTTAAGTTCAGTGCATCAATACTTGACGGAAAATACCTGTTTCATGTTATGCCTAAGATGTTTGATATTTAGACAGATAGTGAGAGTAAACTGAAATGCATATGTTATAGAGTAATAATAAGCTTCTCTTGCGTAGGGTTAACAACCTAAATTTGCAGATCAAAAATTGGAGAAAAGGAAAGGCTGCAAGGTCAGCCAACATTTTGGCCCTAGCCTTTCAAGGTCAGTGAAGACTCAGGACATAGGAGAACCAGAACTGTAACATCGTATAACTCAGTTGTACCCCAGTTTTCCTGATCAAGGAGATTATGGAGCCACAGAGGAATACAATCAATGATGTAGAGTATGCCTACGAAGAGTCACATGGAGAGAAAACATTCTCTCAGGCTTTCACAGAGAGCAAATCGGTCAAGTAATGGCCATGACTCATCCACATGGCTGCCACTAACAAAGGATCTGCAAACTGTGGTACAGGGTTACAGGATAAACCCTGAGGATACTTGACTGACATTATCAGATACAAAAGTTACATTTCTTGTTATATAGGTCTTGCTTTATCTTGATCTTAACCATCCAGCAGAAAAGTATAAAAATGAGGTATATAAAGTAAAGCCATATTGATATGCTGAGCTGTGAAAGGCTCTCGTCAACAAATTCTGTGGATAACCCACTACTATTGTGGACTACTGGACTGTGTTGCAGCTAATCTGTCTCTTCATGTACTTTAGATGCCTGTGAATGGAAAGGAAGCTTCAGAGAAAGAAGTCGTTCTTCTGGCAAAGATGAAACACCCCAATATTGTAACCTTCTTCAGTTCATTTCAAGGTTAGCTATTCTAATATGCTTAAAGTTTCTAAGTATAGATATGCTGACTTAGATAAAAAGATATGTTTCTGAGAATTATCTATAAATTAAGTTTTATAAATGGATTCATTTTCCTAGTAATCTTTATTTCCATTCCATTGAATTTTTGTGGACAGTTTATTTTTTTTTTTTGGTGCCGGGAATTGAACTAAAAAACCTGGGCTTGCCAGGCAGTTGCTGTGGTGCTGGGCTACATCTCCAGCTTTGTGTTTTATGTTTGCTTGCTTGTAATAGGGTCTCACTACGAGTACAGGCTGACCTTACCTTGCTATATACGTCAGGCCTCCACCTGCTGCCTTCTGGGATTGGAGGTGTGTGCCACCACAGCCCTCTATTTTCTTAAGTTTTCCCCCTTGCATTCATCCTCAGCACCCCTAGTAGCCAATGGTAGGTGTACAAGATATGCAGCAGTAACAACTCCTGAATTTCAGGGACCTACACTAGTCCACATCTGTTTCTCCTTTATATTACATGCTGGCCCTGGTGGGCTGGGGTCAGAAGCCTGGTGTCCAGGCTGAAGGGACAGCCCAGATGTTGGACATAGTATCCTGTAATGGTGAGAAAAGAGGAGGACACAGGCCCCACACCACCCTTCTCATAGGAAGGGTGTATAAGAGACCAAGTACCCTTGGCCAACACGAGGCTCTGTGTATCCTCTTGTTACCGGCTTCTGAAAGTCCTAGGGTCTCTTCCAAGAGGTGGTTTCTAGGTTCTTTTTATCTTTAACAGTAATTTAGACAAATTAAGCACAAAAGGCAGTAGGGTTTTACCTTTCCCTAAAGGTTGGAGAAAGGCTCTTCAGAGCCACTTTGGGATGAGAAAACATAGGAAAAAGCTCACTGCAGTGCGAGAGCAGCTGCTTGAAGAGCTAGAACACCACAGCTCTGAGCTCAGTGACAATAGTCTTTATTATTATTTTTTTAGTTGTCTGTGTATTTATCTGCTATAGGATCTCATTACTCAGTTCAGACTCGTAGTGATCCTTCTATGAGCACTGGGATCATAGGCATGTACCACCATGCCCAGGATCAGGGCCAGCACTGTGCACTGGAGTTCTAGGGCCAGCAGAATATGCAGTACCAGGGATCAAACCCAGATCCTTATGCTTTCCAGGCAGGCACTCAAACCACTGCACTATTTTCCCAGCCCTAAAACTGTTTTTTCTTCTGACCCACCCCACAAGCTGTCATCAGGTGTAGGCTGACCTGTCCAAATGGCTTGGCTTCTTCTACTTTTTTTTTTGGTCTTTTTAAAAGAATTTTAGGGCCAGCGAGATAGCTCAGCAGACTAAATACCTGCTTTAGCAAGCTTAGGGACTAGGATTTGATCCCTGGTCCCACATGCCAGTCTGGCCCAGCCCCTGGGGCATGATGAGCCAAGGGCCAAGTCCAGGAGGGGTGGAACATGCCTATAATCCCAGCACTCAGGAGGCTGAAAATAGGAGGATTGCTATGAGTCCAAGCTGCATAGTGAGACCCTGTACCAAATACATAAAATGAAAATGATAAAAATAAAGAGTTTTATTTGATTGTTTCTTACAAAGATTTGTTGCAATGTGGGTCCTTTGTCTGAAGCCAGGTATGGTTCATGTCTGTAAGCCAAGCACTCCAAAGGCTGAGGCAGGAGAATTGTGACTTTCAGACACCAGCCTGAACTTTATAGCAAGCCCTGTCTCAGACAATCAAACCAAACCAGACCACACCAAACCAAATCATACCACACCAAACTACATCACACCACATCATTCTGCACCACACCAAATCATACCAAACCAAACCAAGCCAAGTCACACCACACCACTCTGAACAGAACTAAACCAATCTAAGCCAAACTCATTTGTTTGATAAAAATTTTAAGCTGTCTTGTAAAACACACTGACGTAACCCAAACGCATGTTTCAGAGTTCACAAAGTTGAAAAAAGAACAAAGAGTATATGCAACCAAACAAAACCTTTTTCTGCCTTTTCTATTCCTTCCTTAGACTGCTTTGCTTACCATGCAGTTACTAATCATCTTTAGCAAATGCAGGGATCATTTTGTTTAGAATCTTTTTTTTTTTTTTGGTGGTACGAGGGATCAAACTCAGGACCTTGCACTTGCCAGAAAAGCACTTATTCCACTGAGCTATCTCTCTGACTCCTTGTTTGGAATCTTAAGACACATCACTTCTTGGCTTTTGGGCTACTATCAAACATGGAATCTTAAAACACACCAGAACACATAATACTTAAAAAGGTATTCATCCAGATATATTCATTGAAGAGTTACCATCAAGAAACACAATTTTGAACTCTCCTTTTCTTGCCAAATGATGGAATATGAGATGGTAAACAGCCCTTTAGGTGACTTGAATTTCCATATACTGCATATATTTCAGAAACCGGCTACACCATGAGTCAAAAATCAACTTAGTGAAATGTAACTGCTTTGTAAAGTTAGTCTTCCAAAACAAAAACATCATTACATACCTGTCTTCCATTTTATAGAAAGCATATGTATTCCCCGAGAGAACTATTCCTAGAGGTGCTTAATGTAATTTTCTACATGAATGTTTAAAAAGACAAAACAAGGAAACAGCTTTGTATACACTGGGATTTGCTAGTTAGGGAGAATGTTCTCCAGCTCTTGTGAGAAGGCCACGTGCCGGGCTTTGGGACCTGTTCTTCACACATGTCAGGAACTTTGCAATTAACAGGTCCTGCTGGCTTTCCCACTCAGCTACTGCACCATGGTCTCCTGCCTCACCACAGCGCTTGCCTGACGTGTGGCTTTGATCCCCACCACCACACACAAAAAGTGAGGACAGTAAACTTATACATTTTGACACTCTGTGTCTTTTGCTCTTCTGCATGTAGCAAATGGTAGCTCCCTTTGCTCCTTGGTGTATGGCACATGTTAGCTGCTCAACTAGTGCATGGACTGGACCATTTTAGTAGGCTGGAATACGCTATGTTTGTACCATTCAAAGGTGGGCTTTGGAGGACAGTTTACACTGGACACTTACAAAACTAAGGTCATGTTTGCAGTGTTAATAATCTCTGTTGACTTTGTTTCTATTGTACATTTACATTTTCTTATGACTGCTTTTTTTGTTTGTTTTTGTTTTTGAAATAGAGTTCCCTGTGTATGGGAAAACTAGAGCTGTTGTGATGCCTGTGAGTCTGTTTGGCAGATTATTGGTACTTGAAACATGAATTTATTCAGAAGCCTCAGAGAATTTTCTGGTACCTGACTTGAGAAAGTATAAATACAGGTTTTATTGACCCAAAACTGTTTATCTTTGAACATAGAAACTAAAGCTCTAATTGGGCAGATGACCTGTATCTAAAATCCCAGCACTCTGGAGGCCAAGGTAGGAGCAGCACCTTGAGTGTGAGGCCAGTGGAAGCTTCCTAGTGAATTCCAGGTCAGGCTGGGCTGCAGGAGCCCCTGTCACAAATCAACCAACCAACTAAAACTTGAGCTCTAATGTTCATCTATGGGAAAATCAGATTTTGTATGGGTTTGAGGCAATAATAACAACAAAAATTGAGAGTCCAGTGATATTTTTCTAGGGCTAAGTTAATATCATTTAAATTCTTTAGCTGTCTCTTGTGTACTAAGCATGTTCTATGTGTTAGAGATCTGTCAGTGAATAAAATAGATGCAAATCCCTGCAATGTTGTATTTATTTTCTTTTGCTGCATATCAAGTATATATATATATATATATATATATATTTTTTTTTTTTTTTTCCCAGAAATGGGGATTGAACTCAGGATTTTGTGCTTGCCAGGGAACTGCTTATTCCACTGAGCCATCTCCCCGGCCCCCATACCTGTACATTTAAAGGCTTTAAAACATCTATTTGTTTCTCTTTTTTCTTTTCCCTTTCTTCTTTTCCCTCCTTCTCTCCCCATCTCTTTTCCTTAATATTATTTTTAATTTTAGAAGGTCAGAGTTCTGGTCTTCCCTTTGTGGGCGTCTTTGCTCAGGGTCCCGTGCACTTGTCAGCTAGCATGGCTTCTCTTCTGTGCCAGGCCTCTCTGAGTTTGTTTGTGTTGTAGCAGAATTCATTTACTTGCAACTACAGGACTCGGGCTCTACTTATTTTCTGGCTGTTGACCAGGAGCTGCTTTCTGCCTTGAAAAGTGAACCTCTGTGCCTGTCATCTGGCCCCTAATGGAGTTGGGGATCTCTCACTTTTGCCTCTGTCTACACCCAGATTTAAATGGCTCATGTGATTAGGTTAGGCCCACCTGAATACTTATTATTATTATTATTATTATTATTATTATTATTATTATTTATTCAAAACCAGTTGACTAAGGCTGGTTAGCACATACCTGTCATCCTAGCATTCTGGGAGGCTGAGGCAGGAGGATTGCAAGTTTGAGCCTTGCCTAGGTAATTTAGGAATATAACAAGACCCTGCTTCAAAATTTTGAAAAAGGGCTAGTGACATAGCTCAGTACAATCCTCCATATCACCACTTCCACCACCAAAACAAAAACAGAAAACAGTTGTTTAGTAACTTTTATGCACTCCCAGAACTAGAACCTTTTTGCTCTGTAGTATAATATAATGGTTCACTCAAGGGGAGAGGGTTATATAAGTCACTGTTTATACCAAATCTGCCTTTTCCATCTGTGGAGCTTATATTCTTTTTTTTTTTTTTTTTGTCTTTTTGAGACAGGGTCTCACTATGCAGTTCAGGCTGGCCTTAAGCTCACTGTGTAGCTCAGGCTGGTCTCGAACTCACAACAATCCTGCTGCCTCAGCCTCCCGAGTGCTGGGATTACAGGCATGCGCCACCACAAGGAGCTTATATTCTTGGAGGGGATGGGCAAGGAGAAGGAAAGAGGGAAACATAATTAAATAAACAACTACATTATTCAGTATGTTAAAGGTGGTAAGTGCTTGCACTCAGTAATAGAATGGGGTGAGGTAGGTATGGTATTAGATAAGACAGTCAGGATGGCCTCATCATGAAGGTGACACTGTAGCAGAGACCCAGAGGAGGTGGGGAGAGAGTCCTGCTCGTGTCTCCAAAAGAGCTTTGGAGGCTGAGACCACTGCCAAGGCACAAGGTAAAAGGGGTCCAACCTGTGGAAGGACCAGCCAGGGTCCTTGAGAGGCAGTTTGCTGTGGGTTGTAGCATCTTTCTCCAGGGTCTACTGGGGAGCAGTGATGACTGTGCGGGCTGAGCTCGGAGATAGACAGCGGGCTTGTCCTCGGCTCACTGTGAGCCGGTTTGTTTGTTTGTTTATTTATTATGTATTTGGTATAGGGTCTTACTGCACAGCTTGGACTGTTAATGATCCTCCTGTTGTAAGCCTCCCCAGTGCTGGGATTACAGGTGTGCACCATCACACCCGATCTCGGTAGCTGGCTCAGTGTGCCTGGAGTTGGGGCCGGTGTGTGCCAGGGATGGAACCCAGTCCCTGTGCTTGCCTAAGCAGGCACTTAGTCTGCTGAGCTGTCTCACCAGGCCTAGGTAAGGTTTATTTAGCTCACAGTTTGTGGAGGTTTCAGTCCATACTTGGATGACTCCAAGGCAGGGTGGCACATGGCAGAGGTGAAACAGTTCATGGCTGCTGGGGGACAGAAAGACAGCAAAAGCAGAAATAGCAAAAGAGAGGGAAACAAGCCTCTTTCTGCCCCTTTTACCTTATGCAGAGTGCTGGGATTAGGGAGTAGGACAGTACTAATCCATTGTACTGATCCAGCAATCATCCAGCCTTAATCCCAGAATCCTTAATCCCACATTGTGCTATGAGTCAGCCGCACACTCTAGGTTCAGCTACTGTCAGGAGCCTGACACCTATCCCCGTGCCCACATGAGTTTTGGAGGGGCCATCCAGACACATGCTTTATCCACTCCATACATCGACCTGGCACTGCAGCACCCCTAGGAGTCCCCATGGGGAAGCAAAACATGTAAAATCATAAATGTAAATGATATATACAGACTTGGAATCAAAGGTTTTGGTAAGAATCTGTTTAATTAGTAGGAACAAAGATACTTGGATGTTGTAGAGAGCGTGACAGCCGCTAGTGGTAACTTTGAGTAGAAAATAGTAATAGAGATGGTTAGTAGGTTAGAGTCAGGTAGTACAGGTTGTTGTTGTTTGTTTTGAAACAGGGTCTTGTATATTCTAGACTGGTCTCGAACCTGTGGCGATCTTCCTGCCTCAAATTACCATGCTGGGGTTACAGATGTGCACCACCACACCTGGCTCGGAGTAGTATGGTTTTTATTATAGCCAGCAGCATGGTTGAATTAAAGCCATGTGTCTTAGTTACTCTTCTCTCATTGCTGGGACAAATACCCGACACCCAAAATGAAGGGAGGAAAGGTTTATTTAGCTCATAGTTACTGGAGAGTTCAGTCCATACTCCTCTGGCTCCAAGGCAGACT
This sequence comes from Ctenomys sociabilis, assembly GCA_004027165.1. NCBI lineage: Eukaryota > Metazoa > Chordata > Mammalia > Rodentia > Ctenomyidae > Ctenomys > Ctenomys sociabilis. Next base: position 50,191 of record PVKA01000404.1, read on the forward strand.
GGCACAAGGCAGCAACAGAAAGCAAGAGCACAAGGGAGGAGCAGCAGCAGCTGAAACTGCTAACTTCTCTTCCCTCCTTACATTGTAATGCAAATTACCTGCAGGGCAAGTGCGGCATCCACATCCGCAGTAATCAATCACAAAACTCCAGAAGCTGCCCCAAGACTGCTTAAGGCTTTAGGGGGACACCTAGACACAAACCATAACACCATGTAAGTACACATTTATTCCAAAATTCAAGAAAGGGTGTTAATTTTTCCTGAAGTATTGGGGAAGAATAATAGCTGCTATTTTTATATCTGGTTTCTAATTTTATGTGAGAATATATTAATGATAATAATAATCAATATTTAATGAACTTTTATAAGGTTAGGCATTGTTCTAAACATTTGGAGTAAATTACCTCATTTTATCTCACAAAACTAAGAGGAAGTTTCTATATTATTATATCTATTTACAGATGAACTAATGAACCACAGAAAAAATAAAGTAACTTTCCATGAATGACAAAGCCAAGAAATGTGAATGATGGGCTAGACGGGGCAGTAGATCAGTAGTAGCATGCTTGCCTGGACCTCACTCCAGCACTGAGAAAAGAAAGATAGATGAGAGAAAGGAGAAAAGGGGCCAGGGATGTGGCTTAGTGGCACAGTGCCTGCCTGGCAAGCACGAGCCCCTGAGTTTGATTCCTGGTACAGAGAATAAAAGAGAAGGGCTGGCCAAATAGCTCAGCAGATTAAAGCGCTTGCCATCAGGCACAGGGGTCTGGGGTAGGATTCCTGGGCTTGCCATGCCAGCCCCTCCCCCTGGGGTGTGCTGAGACGGCATGGTGGCAAGTGCCTGTAATCCCAGCACTTGGGAGACTGTAAACAGGTAGATAGATCACTATGAGTCCAGTCTAGTAGTGAGACCCTGAACATACTGTAGACCCTTCCCTGGAATACAAAAGAGAGAGAGAAAGAGGAAAGAAATGTAAGTGGCAAAGTGAGATTAGATTTAGATCTTGGTCCTTTTTGTTTGGTGGCACTGGATACTAAACTCAGGGCCTTTGCACTGAGCTACATCCCCAGCCCCTTTTATTTTTTATTTTGTGATAGGGTCTCTCTAAGTTGCTGCCTAGCCTGGGCTTGAACTTGCAGTTCTCTAGCCTTAGCTGCCCTGAGTGTTTGGATTTCAGTCATAAGCTATTACACTGGCCTCTGTCCATCTTGATTTTATAGCCAGAAAATAATAACTATCATATTCTTCATTCTTGTTTTCTATTTCCTACTTTTTAAATATGAAAGCAAATTATTGATAAATATCTGAAATCCTTCCAGTACAAAGGATGCCTTTTCTTGCAGAGAGCAACAGGCTGTTTATTGTAATGGAGTACTGTGAAGGAGGGGACCTCATGAGAAGGATCCACAGGCAAGGAGGAGTGTTATTTGGTGAAGATCAGGTAAAAGCTTAATTTGCACACGTGTTATTACATTTAGAGTGTCATGAATAGTACATCATTTTTGTATGAAGCATAGTTTCTGGTAGAAAAATTCAACCAAAAACCTAATGGGTTGATACTCTTGGTTGACTTAGTCCAGAATGTGTTTGTTGTTGAATTGAACTCAGGCCCTTGCACTTGCTAGGGAAGTGTTTATTCAGCTGAGCCATCTCCTTGGCCCTGTATTGTTGTTGAATTGAAATTGAGACTTTTCCCACTCCCTCCCTTCCTCTCTCCTTGCCCCTCCTTTTCTCCCTGCTTCTGTGTAACGGGGATTGAAGGCAGGGCCATACACATACTGGCATGCATTAGAGCACTGAGCTACATCCCCAGCCTTTTTTATTCTGAGATGGGACCTAGCAAATTGGCTATGTAGGCCTGAAACTACTGATCCTCCTACCTCAACCCCCTGAGTGGCTGGGATTAAGACAGGTGTCTCTAGGCCTCTGAAGTAAATCTTCATGCTACAAAAGAATCTGGATGTGTATGTTCTTTAGCTATTTGAAATGTAACACATTTAGAACTAGACAAGTTTTTGTTTTAACTTTTTTTTTGGTACAAGGGATTGAACTCAGGACTGCACACTTGCCAGGCAGGCGCTGTGCTGTGGAGCTGTATCTCTGGCCCTATTTTACCATTTTTATCCCATTATAAAACAGCTTTTCATTTAGACAATGAGAATAGCTGACCTTATTGAATTTCATTGGTTATTTTTGTTATCATTTATGGTACTTGGGGTGGAATCCAAGGCCCTGGGCATACTAGGCAAGCACTGTGCACCGAGCCTGTTCCATCAGTGAAGAACAACAGCCACAGTCCCCATTTTCTCTTCCGACAAACTCATTCTTCTCTATACTCCAAGCCTCCTGTGTCCCCCTCAGGGAGCTGTGCCCATGAAGGACACAGGCGTACATGCATACATGCGTATGTGCGTGTGTGTGTGTGTGTGTGTGTGTATCTGCAATGTGTAGTCCACTGTGACTACAGAGTGACACCATTGGCTCACACAGCACTCAGGAGTGGTTTACTAGCATGCTTTTGGCCCTTTTTTTCCTTGTTCTATGTTAGCTTAAAAACATGCCTATATAATTTCCTCCTACAGCTGAATTTATACGACTATAACTACAGCTATGGGGAGGCTAAGGCAGAAGGATCACTGTGAGTTCAAGGCCAACCTGAACTACATAACAAGACCTTGCTATCTCGAAAATCCAAACCAACACAAGTTCAATATTTTGAATGTGTGAATGATCAAGGAATCAATAAATCTGTAACACTGATGAAGAATTCTTCCTAAATTCATGTGTTATATATTCAAATCTGTATTTTCAGAAGCCCTCCTTACTTTTTGCCTAGGTATTACTTTGCTACATTTTATAAAAATGCTTTTCATGACTTTTTTTCCTTTTATTTGTTTTTTGAGATAGGATCTTATTTTGTAGTCAGACTGGCTTTGAACTCTCTTACATAGTCTAGACTGTTCTTGAACTCTCAGTAATTCTCCTGTCTCAGCCTCCTGAGTGCTGGGATCATAGGCATGTACCACCATGGCTGGCTAATTTTTATTTTGTAATCATTAAAATGTTTATTAGTATATATTAGCAGTACATAATGATTGTCCGGCGCAGAAAGGAAAACTCAGACACACCTTGCCTTCTTCGTAGAAGGGGAGATCTCACTTTATTGCGGAAGTACAACAGCTTATATAGTATAGCTAAGCCAATCATCAGCAGTCACATATTAGCATACAGCCAATCCCGCTCTGTTGCTAGGCAGCCATTTTTTCCTGCTAGGCGAGAAGGTGGGGCCAATCAGTTACCCAGGTGGGCCGATATGACGTCACGCCCTATGGCTGTTAACCTAGATATGTCAGGGTGGAAACCACAAAAAGCAACAAGCCGTTCGGCGCCGCTCCCAACAAATGATTACATGTATTATGGGGAGTTGGTACATGTACATATTAGGAAAAAGAAGGAAACAAAGTAGGAACTCGTAGGTCAGGACCAGTTTATTTCAGAACAGGGGCTGCACTGGCACTTAGAGCAGACCTGTGACTCTCACAGGCTGTGAAGTCTTGTACAGGGTCATGGTCTATGAGAGGAAGTGGTCAGTGTGGTGCTTGGAGAAGGAGGGTTGAGTGCAAAGAAGTGGCAGCGCCCTACCAGGGACGAGCTGGAGAAGGCCCAGGGAGTGGCGGTTGCCTTCCAGCAGCAGGGCAGAAGGATGAGGCCTTGTGGGTGCAGCTGTGGTTGCTGAGCCTCATTAACTCATGATTCTGTGTACATCCTGAGCAGGTGTCCAGCCGGGTGCATGAATGCGCTTAAAGCGGCCTCTGGTCAGCTTAGGAGGGCAGTGGTCAGGCTCCTTCAAATACTTTTTTCTTTCCTTTCCCTCTCCTCTTTGCTCCCTCCCTCTATCTTGGTTTCCTTCCTACAGTTTCTTTTGCTTGCAGGTTGTCTTAGATATTTTTCTCACTGAGTCAAAATGTTCAACACTCACAAGTTAAAAAGGAAAGGCTTATTTTATCTCACAGTTTGTAGAGATTTTAGTCCATAGTTAGCTGACTCCAAGGCAGGGCAGCATGGCAGATGGATGGATGTCCCAGAGAAAAATCAGTCCACGGCACGGCAGGCAGCAGCAGCCTCTACTGCCTGGCTTTCTGTCCTTTATATTCTAACCAGTGTGTAATTGGTATAGCATACCCAGAGAGGACTTCCACTATCTACACCCTTAATCCCAGTATCACATGCTTAATCTATTTTCATAACCCTAATCCAGCCACCTTCAAAATGCCCCACCTCTGAGCACATGAGGCTTTGGGGTACATCTGGATATTAACCTTAACACAGATTTTATTTCTACATTGTTCTCCAAATGTACACAGTATAAGTACTTGGTTGAATAACTATGAGGAAGAGAACCCCAGGAATAAATATATAGTGCAATTTATATTCCCTTACATCCCCTCTTTTGTTTAGTCCTATCAAAGATGGGTGTTCTGGGGCCGGGGAGGTGACTCAGTGGAATAAGTGCTTTCCTGGAAAGTGCAAGGGCCTGAGTTCAATCCCTGGTTCCAAAAAAAAAAAAAAAAAAAACCAAAATAACAAAGATGGGTGTTTCATTGTCATTCAATTATTATAGGTGCTTAAATTCAGCAAAACATTCCAACACAGTCCAGCAATCCACAATAATAGTGGGTTATCTGAAGAAGTTGTTGACTAGAGCCATCCACATCTCAGCCCACTATTTTTTTTTATTATTATTATTTTTATTGAAGAACAAATAGCAATGAGACAGTTTCAAGACAAATTAACAGGACAGATTCGATAAATCAATACTTTTGTCTTCAATATTTGAGATTTTATTGGTTGTGCTGAGGATCAGTACACGATTCACTTTGTACACAATTCATAGCACACATACCAAAAAAAGCCATGTATTGTTTTTCAGTTGTTCCAGTGACTTTCCAGCTGCAAATTTTAGAGGCAAATTTTCTGTAAGAGGATTAAGTACCTGGTATATTCAAATGCTGACAAAGTGTTACTTAAGTCCTACCAATTCACAATTTTGTACCACATACACTACATACTCAGATTTTTGATCTTTCAGAGAATATTAACAAAATGAGGCAAACCAGACTACCACTACCAAAGATGTTATAGAGTGTACGCGGTTCTGACAGGGCAACAATTAGGATGTAGTTTTCTTTAGGAAACAATGCTACTAAAAACATGGGAATAGAAGTCATTTAAAGTATCCAAGACATATTAAATGTAGGACTGTAATTCCAAATTGCCATTTAGTATGCTTTGTATTACAGGATATGAAACTAACCCCCACCTATGAGATGTTAAGCTGACACCCAAGTCAGTCAAAGCCTGCCATAATTCAATATCCCACTATTTCTGGTTGTACCAAAAAATAAACAACCAGAGAATGATTTCACCTCTAAAAAAAATCATTTACACTTAAAAAATGCGATGAGGTGGGATACCCTCCTTTTTAAAAATGTTTCTAGAGCTACTAAAAAACTTGCATTTACAAAATAGTTGATAAAAATATTCCTTGATTGTACAAGAAGGGAGACAGGGAGCACTGATAAGACATGGTGTGTGATTCATCAGACTTGGCTTCTTTCTCTTCTGCTTCATCAGAAGCTGCACTCTCCTCAGTTTTAGTTTCTCCATTCTCTGCAGGTAAATATTCCTTGGTTTCTTGATTAGCCACTTCAGCCTGTTTTCCCTTGGCTCCCCTTTTCCCTTTTGCTTGCACTTTTTTGTCCAAAGATTTATCCTTTTCCGCTGCCTTTTTTGGCTTCGTTTCCACTTTAGTTGGAACAGGTTTAGCCGACAACCTCGCCGATCTCCTCTTCGGCTCCTCCTTCGCTGCCCTTCCACTGAACTGACCTTCCTCTTGGGCATCTTGGCAGCGCAGGGGACGCGTGTGGAAGCTGCGGGTCGAGGCGCACAGGAGCCTCGTGGAGCAACACAGCTCAACCGCTGCCGTTCCTCCCACCGCCAGAGCTGCTGGGCGATAAATTAATACATTGCAAAATGTTTTCGTAATGTTTCGGTGTTGTATAAAGTGCATACATGATATACTTACAGGCATTATTATAGCAGATGTCTCTAATCAGTGAATTAAGATAGTGTAGCTGTTTACTTATTTTTTATAGCTAAATTATATCACAGATTCAATAATTAATACTTCTACCTTGTTATCTTCCTAGTGGTTGTCCATAGTACTAGAAACCAACATAATATCTTGTACAACCACTATTAGTGCAAATCTTGCTTCTCATAGAATTATGCAGAAGCACTGCATATTTATCCTAACTGTACTGTTTATACACACACATATCATACTTCTTCCTTTGTATCCCCCTTTTATTGTCTAGACCTGTCAAAGATGGGTACTCCACTGTCATCAACCAATTTAGGTGCCTGAACTCGACGACACAATCCAACACAGTCCAGCATTCCACAATAATAGTGAGTCATCTGAAGAAGTTCTTGACTGTAGCCATTTACAGCTCAACTTGTTATTATGGCCCCACGTTATATACCTCATTTTTATAGTTTTCTGCTGGATGGTTAAGACTGAGATAGAGCAAGACCTATATAACAACACATGTAGCTTTTGTTTCTGATGAGGTCAGTCAACTCCCTTCAGGGTTTATCTTGTAATCCTGTACCTTACTCTATAGATCCTTTCTCTGTGTCATGCATGTGGATGAGTCACAGCCAATGCTTGACTAGTTTACTCTCTGTGAGAGCCTGAGAGAAAGTTTTCTCTCCATGTGACTCTCCCCAGGCACACTATAGATCATCAATCTCTTTCCTATGTGGCTCCATAACTTCCTTGATCAGAAAAATTGGGGCACAACTGAGTTACATGATGTTACAGTGCAGGTTCTCCTATGTCTTGAGTCTTCACTGACCTTGAAAGGCTAGGGCCAAAATGTTGGCTGACCTTGTGGCTCTTCTATTTCTCCAATTTTGATCTGTGAACGTAGGTTGTTAACTATCCAGAAGAAAAGTTGATTAGTACCCTTCAGCATATGCCATTCAGTTTGCCCTATCTGACTAAATTCTTTTCAGTTGTTGTACATTTCTATTTGGAATTCTTCTTTTGACTTCTTATACTAGGGAGACTGTACAATATTTGCACATATGTGTCTGGTTTATTTCACTTATGAGTATATATTTAAGTGGTATCCACTTAAGTATAAATGCTTCAAGTTTATCATTCTTTATAGCTGAGTAATACTCCATTATATAGAAATATCACATCTTTTTCAACCATTCCTCATGTGACGGGCATCTTGGTTGTTTCCAAGATTTTGCTATAACAAATTGTGCTGCTATAAACATAGGTACACATATATCATTATGATATAATGTTTTCAGTTTCTCTGAAAATTCCCAGTAGGGGGATAGCCAGCTTGAATGGGATTTCCAGTCCTTCTCTTTTGAGGAGTTTCCACACTGATCTCCACAATGGTTGTACCAGTCTACATTCCCACCAGCAGTGGAGAAGTGTTCCCTTTTCCCCACAACCTCTCCAACATTTGTTCTTGGTTGATTTCTTTATGATAGCCATTCTTCCTGGAGTGAGATGGTATCTCAGTGTAGTTTTTATTTGCATTTCACGGATGGCTAGTGATGTGGAACATTTTTTCATATATTTATTCGTGTCTTTAATTTCGTCCTCTGAGAAGTGTGTATTAATCTCAGATGCCCATTTCTGCATTGGGTCTTTAAATTTGAGGGCCCTCATATATCTAGTTCTTTATATATTCTAGAGAGCAGACCTTTCTTTGCCTGAGTGCTTATTAGTTAGGATATTTTCAAAATTTGTGGGTTGTTTTTTCACTTTGTTGGCAATTTGTTTTGATGTGCAGAAACTCCTTAAGAAGAGTTGATCCAAGTTGTTGATTCTTTCAAGTGTTTCCCATGTGAATACATGTTTGTTCATGAACTCTTTGCCTGCTCCTATGTCTTCAAGAGTTCCTCCTACTTTCTCTTCCAGGAGATTGAGTGTTTCTGTTTTAATGTTTAGATCTTTAATCCATTTTGACTTCAGCTTAGTGCACGGTGGTAGATCTGGGTCAAGTTTTAGTTTTTGGCATGTAGAAAGCCAGTTTTTCCAGCACCATTTGTTAAAGAGGCTATCTTTCTTCCAGTAAGTGTGTTTGGCCCCTTTGTCAAAGATCAGGTGACTGAGTGTGTTCGTAGAGGCCTCTGCATCTCCTAATCTATTCCATTGATCCTCAGGTCTATTTTGTTGCCAATACCATGTTGATTTTATCATAGTGACTTTGTAGTATAATTTCAAGTCAGGAATTGTGATGCCTCCTGCCCTGTCTTTGTAGGCCAGGATTGCCTTTGCTAGTCTATGTCTTTTCTGGCTCCAAATAAATTTAGGAACAATTTCTCTACATCTAGGAGGTATGTTGGTGGCAGTTTGATAGGGACTGCATTAAATCTGTACAACAATTTTGGGAGTATGGCCATCTTCACAATGTTGGTTCTTCCTATCCAAGAGCAGGGAATATCTTTCCATGTTCTGAAATCCTCTACAATCTCTTTTCTTAGGGTACTGTAATTTTCCATGAAAAGATCTTTGACTTCTTGGGTAAGTGAATTCCAAGGTATTTCATTTCCTGTGGTGCTACTATAAAAGATATTATTTCTATTGTTTCCCTCTCAGTGTGTTTGCTATCTGTGTAGAGGAATGCTATTGACTTTTGAGTATTGACTTTGTATCCTGCTATGCTACTGAATTTGTGTATCAATTCTGGTAGCTTCTTGGTGTAGTTTTTTGGGTCTTTCAAGTAAAGTATCATGTCATCTGCAAATAGTGATAATTTAACTTCTTCTTTACCTATTCTTATTCCTTTTATTTCTCCCTCTTGTCTAATGGCTGTAGCTAATGATTACAAAGCTATATTGAATAGGAGGGGTGACAGAGGACATCTTTGTCCTGTACCTGATCTAAGAGTAAAATATTTCAGTTTTTCCCCACTTAGGATTATATGAACTTTTGAGTTGGCATAGATGGCTTTTATTAAATTGAGGTAGAGTCCATCTATTCCCATTTTCTGTAGGATTTTGAACATGAATGAGTGTTGGACTTTGTCAGAAGCTTTTTCTGCATCAACTGAGATGATCATGTTGTTTTTGGATTTCAAGACTAAATAGTTTTTATTGCATTTACAATAGATTTTATTGTTCTTCCTTTCATACTTTGAAGCCAGGGCCTTCACACTCAGCTACATTCTCAGCCCTTTAAAAAATCCTTTTTTTTTTTTTTTTTGAGACAGGGTCTCACTATGCAGTTCAGGCTGGCCTTAAGCTCACTTTGTAGCTCAGGCTGGTCTCGAACTCACAACAATCCTCTGTCTCAGCCTCCCGAGTGCTGGGATTACAGGCATGCACCACCACGCCCGGCCAAAACTCCATTTGTTTTTGAGACAAGGCCTTACTGAATTGCCAAGTTGCCCAGGCTGCAATGGAATCTATGATTTGCCTGACTGTGCCTCCTAGAATTATTATGATTTCTAACAACCTCACAAATTCTCCCCTTCTCCCTGTCTAGCACTCCTTTTAGCACCTTGTGTTTCATGAAAAAGAAAACTCATTGGCACCAGAGATATCAGGACTCTAGGAATCCTAGACAAGCACTGTGCTTGCAGTTGGCACCAAGAATTGAGAAGAAAGAAAACGCTGAATGATCGTCTTGCTGTTGCTTCTGTTTATTATTTTCTGCATAGGGGATTCCATTTTATACTAATGGTATTTGAATTGCCCTTTGCACCTCCATTGTTTCAGCTGAAAAGTGAAAATAATGTATATATTGGCTTTGTTTCTCTTCTCATACATACGATATATTATTTCTCTTTTTTATATGGTGTCATAAAGACATTTTTATGACTACCAGACAGTTGAAATGCTTTGTTTTGTGTTTTTCTGTGCAGATCCTGGGTTGGTTTGTACAAATTTCTCTTGGACTAAAATATATGCATGACAGGAAGATAATACACAGGGACATAAAAGCTCAGGTAACTGTTTAATGACTAACCGTCATCTCAGAGAGATGACTAAGACCATGAGTCTTTTCTTGAAATATTTCAAATAACATACTGTTTTCTCCATTTTTAGAACATTTTTCTTAGCAAGAACGGAATGATTGCAAAGCTTGGGGACTTTGGTGTAGCAAGAGTTCTGAATAAGTAAGAAATTTGAAAAATTATTTTTCTTTTCATTTGAAACAGTATGTATTTTGAGAGATTGCAGCTTCAGAAGTAGTTGCAAACTCAGTTGTCTGAGCTACTTTACATCACTCTATATAAATGCAGTAAACCACCTTGCAGTGGCACAGGCACTGCCCAAGCACCTTGGGAGGCTGAAGCAGAAGGATCACAAAGCAAAGCCCAGCCTGGAACCTGTCTCAAAAATAAAAGTTTTAAATTGAGTGTGGTGGAGCATGCCTATAATTCCAGCACTCAGGATTCTCAGCCAGGAGGATTGCCACAAGTTGAAGTCCAGTCTGGACTACGTAGTGAGTTCCAAGCCAATTTGAACTATATAACAAGAACTTGTCTCAAAAAAAAAAAAAAAATGAATACACTTTTAAAGAGTTGTAGATGTAAGTCATTGTGAAGGCTCCAGGGGTCAGGCCCTACCACCCCCCCACACGTACACACACACACACACACACACAGACATCAAATCATTCAGATGCCTGTAAAATAAAATTCCCAACATAAATTGCATCATAGCAAAATGATGGTGATGATTTTTGGTGTGATCCAAGTTTATTAAGCATGAAATATGACTGTTGTATGCATAAAACTGAAGCCTTAGTGAAGCAGGCAGGTTTAACTGTGGGAGGCTGCAGCAGTGACGCTACTGTTTGGAAGACAACTTGGTTTAATGTGTATCCAGAGATGTTTAAATGTCCAATTTCTGGAAATTTGTTCCAAGAGAATAATTTGCTATTTGAAGTAATTAAATATTTAATAAAAATTGAGAAATAAATTAAAGTTTAATAAAATGTGATATAGCCATGTTCTCAAATATATTATTCTGCCAAAAACATTTAAGGTTTTAAAAGCTTCTCAGCAGCCTAAGGAAATATATAGTTATATTAAGTAGTTATTTTTTAAGAAAGGTTTTTTTTTTTCCAGTATTGGGGATTGAACTCAGGACCTTGTGTTTGCCAGGCAGATGCTTATTCTACTGAGTTATCTCCCCAGTCCCTAGACAGAGTTTTAATATGTAGTTCAGGCTGGCCTTGAATTCATGGTGATCCTCCTGCCTCATCCTCTTGAGTGCTGGCATCAAAGGCATTCAACACTATGCCTGGCACTTCACTACAGTAAGAAAATAAAATGAAAGTCTGAATTATAAACACTATTATAAGTATACTATAACGATAATTATTTGGAGAAAATTATATATATATATATATAAATTTTTAAGAATTGTTTTGAGTTTTAGATTTTTTTTCTTTTTTTTTTTTTTTTAAATATGGTACGCTTCACGAATTTGCATGTCATCCTTGTGCAGGGGCCATGCTAATCTTCTTTGTGTCATTCCAATTTTAGTATATGTGCTGCTGAAGCGAGCACTTCTTTTTTCTTTTTGTCAGTACTAGAGATTGAACTCAGGGCCTTGTGCATGTTAGGCAAGTGCTCTATCACTGACCCCCATTCCTATCATCAGAATTGATATTTTCAAACATATATTTTATTTCATTTTTCACTAAGGGTAAATATATATATATATTACCCATATATATATATATATATATTTTTTTTTTTTTTTAACATGTGGCTCTGTGGGGATGACTAGGTGGGTGGCTGAGGCAGCATGATTGCTGTTGAGAGTTCAAGGTCAGCCTGGGCTACATAGCAAGACCCTGTCTCAAAAAAAAATAAAAGAGAGAAAAAAGAAAGAAAATGGTATAGATGAATTATCAGCTTAAAAATCTACTAATTTTATTACTCTATTAACAATGTACAGTGTTTTTCTTTCTTCTAATATTTGCATCAGATTTTATCATCTGTTTTTGCTTTTTTCTTGAGCATGCCTTTGTTACTCTGGTAATAAACCATGTTTTATGCTGTAATTTAATTTGCTAGTTCCATGGAGCTCGCGCAAACTTGTATTGGAACACCATACTACCTGTCCCCAGAGATCTGTCGGAATCAGCCATACAATAATAAGACGTGAGTTTCTGGCTATGGGTTTGAAATCTTATAGATGACACTGAATTAAGATTTCAGAAGTTCAAGGTCTAATCTCTTCTTTCTTCTAGTGCTTTTGTAATTTCACCTTTTTCCAGATATGAAATGGAGATCCCAGTGACTATTGCTGAAGCTTTTTGTCTTATGTTTTTTGTTTGTTTTTGGTACTGAGATTGAACTCAGAAACTTGCATTTGCCAGGAGCTATCTTCCCAGTCCTATGTTTGTTTTTTGAGACAGGCTCCACAAATTTGAGGCCAGTGTGGGCTACATAGAATCTTCAAGGACAGCATGAACTACAAAGAAGACCCTGTTTAAAAAAAATATATCTATCTATAAAATTTCTATGCATATTTTTCTTCTGGAGATAAATATATATTGTCCCCTGGCCCCAGCGAGGTTGTCCTGGAACTTTGCAGTAACACAGGTGGGATAACCTGGAAGGAAGGCAAGCAGTGGAGAGTGGAGTTTAGCTTTGCCAGCCTGAGTCCTGGGGCAGCAACATTGTTTTGTTTTCTTGTACTGCTTCTTAAGAATTGGAATCAGAGGCCGAGGAGATGGCTCAGTGGTGGAATAAGCAAGCGCAAGGGCCCAAGTTCAATCTCCAGTTCTGCAAAAAAAAAAAAAAAAAAAAAAAAAAAAAAAAAAAAAAAAAAAAAAAAAAAAAAAAAAAAATGTGGAAAAGGCCAGGTATGGTGCACCAACACTCAAGAGGCTGAGGCAGGAGAATCACTGTGAGTTGAAGACCTTCCAAGGCTACAGAGTGAGATCCTATATCAAAAAAAAAGGAAAGAAAGAAAAAAGGAGGAAGGAATGAAAGAAAAGATTGCAAAACACATAGATCTGGTGCTTCTGAAAACTAGAAGATTAGGAATCAGCCAGGCACCTGTAGCCTAGCAGATCATTGGTTGCTAGGGTTCTCACCCCTTAGCCTCAAGTGGCGTCCCTGCTTGCAGCCCTTAGCCCTCCGGCATGTAAGTCCTAGGGTGGCCACAGAGGCCCTCTGGAAACAGAAATTCAGGGCCAAACTACCCACCAAATTCTGGTCAGTGGCCCCTGTTTTTCTAGAAACTGTAGAAAGCAACTTAGATTTGTTTCCTACAAATTTTTACTCACTTTCTGCTGTAGTCAGATCTGTGGTGTCAGTTTTTCTCTTTCTGACATGTACATACATACAACACACACACACACACATACACACACACACACACAGTATTGTCAGCTAGTAGGGTATTTACATCCATCTATGTGTTAGTTACTTCTCTCTCATTACTGAGTCAAAACACCCAACACCCAAAGTGAAAGGGAGAAGTCTTATTTAGCTCACAGCTAGTGAAGATTTCAGTCTGTAATCAGTTGGCCGAAAGACAGCCGGCTGGTCATGGCACAGGGGCAACAGTTCAAGGCAGCAGAAGAGGCCAAAAGCAGCAAGAACAAAAAAAGGATGGACAAGCAAGCCTCCTAATCCTGAGGCCGCCCAACCCTGGGTGGGCGTGGCCTCACACCCTCTCTGCCCTCCTCTGGTGAAGGCTCAGGATGTTTACAAAGTGAGGCCCTGGCCCCTGCTGAGTCACTTAGTCAAGCTTCTAAACATCTCAGCTTGACAGAGTGCTAGGGGCATGTCCTCTACCTAATAGGATGAACAACTGCTGAGTTAGTTAAGCTTCTAGACTTCTCAAGTTGACACAGATAGCAACCATTAAAAAAAAAAAAAAACAACCTCTCTTCCCCTCTCCCTCTCTCACATCATCTTTTCGTTACTGGCCAGTGCTTCTCAAACCTGAATCTTGCCCAGCTCTCTGGTATTTCTGGGTTCTTTCACCCACCTGCAAGAGTAACTCATAAAGGCCTGTGATACAGCTCAGTAGCATATAAGTGCCTGCCTAGCAAGCACAAGGTCCCAAGTTCAATCCCCAGTACCAAAAAAAGCAGCCCACAGAAATGCTCAAATGAGTATATTTGCACTTGGTAATTTAGGCAAGTTAGAAGTGCAGCCCTGAAAGCATTGCACTTAGCAGAAGGGATAGAACAAAAAACCAGAACGCATCCACATCAGGTTGCATCTAACTTTGGCCCACAAAGTTGGAAGTACTGACTCCTCCTTGGCCTCATCCTAATCTGTGTGTGTGTGTATATGTGTGTGTGGACGGGGGCTATCAGTGGCAATAATATGCTACATTTATTTATTTATTAATTTTTTTTGCAGAACCAGGGATTGAACTCAGGCCCTTACACTTGCCAGGGAAGTGCTTATTCCACTGAGCCATCTCCCTGGCCCCTTAATATGCTACATTTAAAAATCTACTTTAATCTTTTAAATCAACTTCTATCTTCCAATATATATTTATAAACAAGATAGAACACAAAGTATTTTTTCTGTACCTAAGACATGAAGCTTCAGAGGTCTCCCCCCACACACACACACTGGCAGCTGAAGCTGGGGCTGTCTCATGCTGTGCACAGCTCTACCTGCGGCCCACCCTGCCTCTCTTCACTGTCACTGCTTCAGCTCTCTGAAGACCTCCTCTATATTTTTCATTCTCTTTTGTCTTGTAGATTGAATTTTGCTTTTGGTTCTATAAAGTAAATTCTTTTTATTTAATTAATTTATTTTTTTATTTTTAGACAGGGTCTACAGGGTGTACAGGGTCTCACTACACAGATTGGACTCAAGTGACTCTTTTTTCAACCTCCCAAGTGCTGGGATTACAGGTGTTCGCCACCTCGCCCAGTCTCAGTTGCCATCTCAGCATGCCCCGGGGACAGGGCTGGCACTGAACACCAGAGATGGAACCCTGGCTGCTGTGCTCTGCTTAAGCAGGCGCTTTAGTCTGCTGAGATATCTGGCCAGCCCTTCTCTAGAGTAACTTCTTAAGCCATCAAGGTCTACTAATGGGGCTGGAGTATATATAGCTCAGTAGTAGAGTGCTTGCCTAGAATGTTTGAGGTTCTGGGTCAGATCACCAACACACACACACACACACACACACACACACACACACACACACACTACTAAGTCTGTAAAGAAAGTGCAAGTACATTTTTCAAATATTTGTTGTGACCCAGAAGGACATGCATTACTTACTGCCAACAACCTTGAGTAGAATGTACCCCTCATCTGTGTTGTTTTGTCTTCTTGTTGTTCTTTGAGACAGGGTCTTGCTATGTAGCCCAGGCTGGTTTTGAACACACAGCAATCTGGCTTTGGCTTCCCAAGTGCTGGGATTACAGGCATGTGCCCTCACATTGGGCTGGAATATACCTTTTGAAATCAACCACAATTTACCTTCTGGTTCCAGGCTCCCTCCTTCAAATTTCCTGAACCTTCTTCCTCCACACATTTCTGTTAGGCACATGTAGTTGAATTCAAAGGTGAGCCATGAGATTGTTACACTTTGTGTATCTTTTGTTTGCTACTTTTTTTTTTTTTTTTCTTTTTGAGACAGGGTCTCACTATGCAGTTCAGGCTGGCCTTAAGCTCATTTTGTAGCTCAGGCTGGTCTGGAACTCACAACAATCCTCCTGCCTCAGCCTCCTGAGTGCTGGGATTACTGGCCTGCACCACCACGCCTGGTTTAGGTGCCTGACAGACTACAGATGGTTTTTATTTTACTTCTTAAAAGTGATGATATGTCTGAAAGCACTCGTAACAGCTGATTAACCTTAAAATAAAGCTACACACAAGTAGGGCTCTACAAGTGTAAGAATTATGGATGCCTCCTTGCTGTGTAAACTCTTATGTTCCCTAGGGATATCTGGTCTCTTGGCTGTGTCTTATACGAGCTCTGCACACTCCAGCATCCTGTAAGTATATTACTCATTAAAAATTAATCTTGAAGTACTTATTTATCTTTTTTTTTTGTATTCTAGGGAAGGGTCTACAGGGTGTTCAGGGTCTCACTACCAGATCAGAATCATAGTGATCTGCCTGTTTACTGCCTCCAAGACCTGGGATTACAGGCAGCGTGCCACTTCACCCCATCTCAATTGCTGGCTCAGTGCTCCGGGGGTGGGGGGCTGCGATAGGCAGGTCCAGGGATTGAACCCCCGGCCCCTGCGCCTGCTTGCAAGCAATTTAATCCACTGAGCTATTTGGCAGGACCTATTATTTACTTTATTTATTTATTTATTTTTGAGACAAAATTTTGCTGTGTAGCAGACAATTCCTTTTCACTCAGCATCACTCAGGCAGGACGTGTGGGTGTGACTCACAACCCCCATGTGTGACACACTTGGAAGGGGACATATGTCTGGGTTTGCTTTTCATGGCAACGTCCCTACCCGCACACTGCCTGTGCAAGAACGCTGAAACCTGAGGGTGATAGCAGCCCCTGCTATAGTTGACCATGTGCTACACCCCAAACCTCACCTTTTTTTTCAGTGCCGAGAATCTTCCATCTACCCACAGTTTGATTTTCAAGCTAAGGACTAAAGCACATGCTTAGGTAGAGCACAAAGACCCGGGTTTTATCCCTGCCATGCTGCACAGGCCCTGCACTGAGACAGTGATTGAGACTGGGTGTGGTGGCATGTGCCTGTAACCCCAGCTCTTGGGAGACCGAAAACAGGAAGATTACAAGTCTGATCTAAAATAATGTTTTAAAAATGAGGGAGACTGTGTTGGATTGTTTTGCTGAATTCATACACTTATAATATTTAGATGCCAATGGAATGCACAGGACTAAACAGAAAAAGGGGATTCAAAGGAAGGACCTAACCTTGATCTCACTATTTAGGCCAGGCTGGATGAAAACTCATGGTGAGCCTCTTGCTTCAGCCTCCTGAGTGCTGGCATTACAGGCACGCACCAACACATCTGGCATTTGAATTATTTAAATAAGTGAAACTAGCTTCTGGAAGAAAAATGTTAATGTTCAGATGTATTAGGTTGTTTAAAGTTCCGTGGTAGCCAAGTGTGCATGAAAATCCATGTATACAGCCAGTTTTTGTATAACTGCCTGCATATCCTGCTTATCTTAGGATAAGCAGCGAGGAGCAGCGTGGCAGGGCGGCCCCAGCGCACCTGGCTGCAGTGGAAACATTCTTTTGCTTCTTAGAATACACACTGCCTTAGCACCTGTAGTTAGCTTTTCCCTGACTCGCCGTGGTCGCTCTGTACGCTCAGTTCGAGGGGGAGAACCTGCACCAGCTGGCTCTGAGGATCTGCCAGGCGCGCGTCGCCCCTATACCGCCAGGGTTTTCCCGTGACCTCCGGAGCTTGGTGCCGCAGCTGTTTCGGGTGTCGCCCCGGGAACGCCCCTCCGTGGGCTCCATCCTGAAGAGGCCCTTCCTGGAGAAGCTGATAGCCAAGTACTCGGCTCCCGAGGTGACAGCTGGGCCCCGGGTTGCTTGGGCAGAGCTGTGGGTCTCCCAGTCCTTGACGCGCACTTGCTTTCAGGTGCTCCGGGAGCAGCCCGAAGCCTGGAGGCAGCCGCCAGGGAGCAGAGAGCCAGCCCAGCCAGAGGGCGGCGCAGCAGACGCGGAGGGAAGGAAGGCATTCAGCCCCCGTGCGTGGCTCAGAACCGCCCATGACTGGGTTTCCTTCGTTTTGATGTCGAGCTGAGCCTTTCTTCATCTTCGTTTTGATGTCTGCATTCACTGTCTGCCATTAAAAAAGCATTTATCACGAGGGCCTCACACGGTCAGACAGCTGCTGACACGAGTGGGGAAGTTCACTAAATACATTGCACAAGGGCAGTTAGAACGTCCGAGCAATAACAGGAGTGAAATCGTCTCCTCACAGGGAACTAGTAGGTGTCTAGCTCAGGTGCGACCCCGAGATTCAAGTCCTTTCCTCTTGGTCAGGAAACCTTCAGGAAGCACTACACAAGAAGAGGTTGAACCCAAACTTCACTTGTGTGTGGTGCAGGAAGGCGACAAGGAAGAAAACAAGCTTATTCTCTGAAATAGGGAAGATGGACTAGTGATTAAGGGTCCTCTTGCATATGCAGGGTATGGTGGCACATACCTGTAATTCCAGCACTTGGAAGACTGAGGCAGGAAGGTTGTTGTGAGGTCCAGAGCAGCCTGGGCTCTCTGGTGAATTTAAGGGGAGCCTGAACTACATATTGAGACCCTGAATCAAAAAACCAAAAATTAAAAAAAAGAAAAAAGAGAAACAGAGACAGAGACCTTGCAGTTGAAGTTAGACTCTTGGAAACAGCATTAGTATAAGGAAAAAAAAAAACAAAAAACAGTGATATTTTATGGCAACAGGAAGTGGAGAGAACAATTTTAGTGATGGTGTCAAGAATGAGAGCATAGGCAGGTACAGTGGTGTGCAGGGCAATCCCAGCACTCATGCTTGAGGCTGGGGGAGCTCAAGCTGAAGGCTAGTCTGAGCTATAGAGTTCATAGCCACCCAGGACTACCTCGTCACAAAAGCAAAACAAGACAAATCAGACTCAGAAGAGGTGGTGAAATGCTGATTGTGGGGATGTGGGAGCGGGGTACATGGCGGGGAAAAGAAATATATAAATGTATATATTTCTAGAAATATATAAAGTAATGCAGGGAAATGATTTTCTGCATCCACAGCAGGTCATATTAATATTCATTAGCTTGTCCCTTACTGTCTGTGTAATATTTCTGGCTAAAGCAAACTTACTGTGCTATAAAATGCAGCTTATGTTCATCCTCTTACAAACATCCAGAGTGAAGAGATAGGATTTTTGAAATCCTTATTTCTGTTTTATTTTGGTCAAATAAGATTCGAAAATGCAGAAAGTGAGGTTTCAGGGGACGAGTCCGAGAGTGGGGGTCTCAGTGCCGGTCACAAGGACGGATGCGTCATGTAGGAGCAAGTGCAGCCCGCTGGCCGGAGCCCAGAGACTTGTGCCTGTAAGTCATGTGCAGCCCTCTAGCTCTGGGCCCCTGAGAAAACTGTGCATGCCCAGTGGGGCTAATGAATTTGGAGCCCACTAGTCTTGTATTTATAATCATTCTGTAATGAGCACTATAGTGTTCTTTGATAGTTCATTCTCATTTTAAAAATAACAAATGCTACCAGGTGTGGTGGCACACACCTGTATTCCAGCCCTTGGAAAGCTGAGGCAGGAGGCCCTAAAATTGAAGCCAGCCTGGACTACAATGTGAGTTCAAGACCAGCCTGCATTATGTGGGCAAGACCTTGTCTCAAAAAGAAAAAAAAATTAAAAGGGCTATATTTTCTTACAATCACATATTAGTTTATTTTTATAATTAAGTTACAAAATTTTATATGAATAAGGTTTTTCATATAAGAGAAATCACGTAAAACAGTGTATTTCATACTCTAAACTCTAATGTATTATGTATAAGATTGAGTTTGTGTTTTATTTTTCTTTTGACCTGGTCTCATTATATAGGCCAGACTGGCTTAAACAAACTCACTGTTCTGCTTCAGAATTCTGAATGTGAGAAGTTTTTATTACATAGTAACTGATCTTTCCCCAGGTTGTTTATTTGTGTGTTTTGTCCAACACAGAGAACTGAAATCAGGGTGTGCTGAGCTACATTCCCAGCCCTCATGGTTTGCATTTGGAGACAGGGTCTTCCTTAGTTGTCCAGGCTAGGCCTGACTTGTGATCATCCTGCCTCAGCCTCCAAAGTAGTTAGGATTATAGGTGTGCACCATCATGCCTGGCCACCTAAGTTTTCTTTCTTCATAATTATTCAAATCTACTTTAATAGAGTATTGGATCTTTTAGGTCAAGTTAATGAAATGCTTCTGTTATATAAATGATAAAATGACCATTTTTTTTTTCTTTTTTGAGCTATGGATTGTCAAACTCAATGCCTGTTTTGCATTAGGCAAACACTGTCCCACTGAGGTACCAAAACTTGTAGTTTTTTTTTTTTCAAAACTTGTATTTTTAAAGAAAGTTCAAGAAACGGTGAGATAGCTCTGCAAGAGCAGTCTGGGAGGCTGAAAACAGGAGAATACTGTGAGTCTGAGCTGTGGAGTGAGACCCTGCACACACACACACACACACACACACACACAGAGAGAGAGAGAGAAAGTCTGTCTATTTATCTATGTATTCATAGCAGTGGTGGTGAACCTATAGCACACATGCCATAGCAGGCTTGTTTTTATTATTGGAACCTCTAAAAGGTTTTCATCACTGGTGTAGAAAAACATTTTGGAGGGCTAGCCAAACAGCTCAGCAGATTTGATCCCCCACGTGCTGTGCTGGCCCTGCCCCTGGGGCATGCTGAGACAGTGATAGCGTCCAGGCTTGGTGGCGCATGCCTATAATCCCAGTGCTTAGGAGGCTGAGAGCTGGCAGATCAGCACACGAGTCCCATCTATGTAGTGAGACCTTGTAGACACTGTACACCCTTAACTAAAAAAACAAAACTTGGAAGCACATTTAAATATATATATATATATATATATATATATATATATATATATATATATACCGTGTATCACACCTGTAGGAAAGAAAACATCTAAAAGATTAAAGGGTGAGTTAAGTTAGAAGAATTGTTAAACTGACATCTTTTCTCCTCACTCGAACAGCTGCTGATGCAGTGAAATTAATGGGTCCCCAAGGGAGCACCTTGGATATTTCCATTGTTGGAATTTTAAAGGAAATTTTTTTTCCCCCTTTGGTGGAACCGGGGATTGAATTGAGTCTCTTATGATTGACAGGGAAGTACTTATTCCACTGAGCCATCTCCCTGGCCCCTTAGAGGAAATCTTAAAGAAGTTGTTTGTTTCTGTCCTACACTTTTTTCTATTTCTCGTCATTTTCAACAAGTAATAACAACCACCCCCCCAAAAAAAAAACAGCAGTCACTACTATTTTCTTCTGAGTTATATACTGGTGAAAGTAAAACAAAGCAAACTACTTGTCTAAAAATTTAAAAATATGCCAGGATGGTGGCACATGCCTGTAATCCCAGCACTCAGGAGGCTGAGGCAGGAGGATTGTTGTGAGTTCAAGACCAGCCTGAGCTACAAAGTGAGCTTAAGGCCAGCCTGAACTGCATAGTGAGACCCTGTCTCAAAAAAGACAAAAAAATAAAAAATAAAAATTTAAAAATAAAATTTATGCTTATGTCCATTTTTGTAGATTGAAAATGATCAAGTATCCATGATTCTTGGATATGGTATAATCTAAAACATATGTGAGGCAAGAACAAAGAGAATGACGTGTTCTTTCTTTGTAGTGAGGATGTTTCAATTTTAATCACTTGGTTCATACCCACAACTTAGGCCTTTTCATACTTTGGTCTTTTTTCTTCTTTTGCTAACAACTGTTAAGTAGACTGAAGTGTTGGACTTCATGTGAAATTGATGACATCTTGCTCTTTAGCAAGGGTCTTTTTTTTTTTTTTGTGGAACCGGGGATTGAACTCAGGCCCTTGCACTTGCCAGGGAAGCGCTTATTCCACTGAGCCATCT
This sequence comes from Ctenomys sociabilis, assembly GCA_004027165.1. Taxonomy (NCBI): domain Eukaryota; kingdom Metazoa; phylum Chordata; class Mammalia; order Rodentia; family Ctenomyidae; genus Ctenomys; species Ctenomys sociabilis. The sequence continues at coordinate 71,817 of PVKA01000404.1, forward strand.
CCCCGGCCCCTTTAGCAAGGGTCTTAATTGATTGGTTTTCTTGTCTTAATCTGGTCTGTTTCTTTCTTCTAGTTTTTTGACCTCTGCCCTTTAAGATAAGCCTTGGATTCTGCTTCTCTCACTCTGTTCTGGTTGGCAAGAGCAGAAGGAATATTTGGGGTGTGACGTGCCTGTCCCCGCAGGTAGACAGACCCCTTGCTGGTGTTTGCCATGGAAGTGTAGCTCTCAGGGAGTCAATAGTTTGCTATCTTCAAGCCATTCCACCACTCTGCACTGATTCAGTTTATCAGAAACCGTGAGTGTTTCTAACCCACAAATCTGTAGATCACATGTTAAGATTATTCTCCTGTAAAGTACACTAAGGTATTAGAAAGCTTATGAAAAAAAGAAAACAATAGCTTACCAGTTTAGTTTGGGAGCTTGTCTTGACACATAGCTAGCAAAGTGTTTTTCACAAGCTAGCCTTGAAGTGTACATGACTCATATCCACACACTGGCAAAATTGTAAACTGCTATGCTACAAGTCCTTAGATGGTTGAGGTCCTTTTCAATTCTAGGATTTGATGACTAAGATACTTTAGTGTGAAAACATATCTAGAGCAAAAACATTAAATATACTTTTCTTCCATGCCTTGTCTTAAGTATGGTTACTATGAATTTGTCAATTATAGATGTGTATTATGTATTTTATTTTAACTTATTTTTTTGATACTGAGACATGAATTCAGGACCTTGTTCTTGCCAGGTAGGCACTGTGCCACTGAACTATATCCCTGGCCCCCATATTATTTATTTTAAATATAACTTTCCTCTTCTTTTTAATCTCTCAGATAAAAATGATAGAAAGCCCCAAACTCGCTGCAGTTTGTAGACATTATGATTTTTATTATGCTGAACTTGACATTTTGAGGAAGTGCGTCCGGGAGGCTGGTTACATCTGTGTGCCTCAGAGAGATTCTGGAATTGAGGAGAGTCACAATGAGGAAGAAAGTCACGGTCCATCGCCTGTGCAATGGTAATGTTTGTTTTGTTTAACAACCTAAGTTTTGGTCCTCTGAAAATATTTTCCTATACCAGCATTCAGTCAGTCAGTCAGTCAGTCAGTCTGCCTGCCTGCCTGCCTGCCTGCCTGTCTACATGCCTGCCTGTTTAGAGACAGGATCTTACTGTATTGCCTGGGTCACCTTGAATTTCTGGGCTCAAATGAAGGTTACTCATTTGGCAGTGGCACAGAGCCTACCTGGCAAGTGTAAGGTCCTGAGTTCAATTCTTGGTATCCCCCCAAAAAAAGTTAAAATGAAGTACATAATACAAATCTATAATGGACAAATTCATAATAACCATACTTAACCTCCTGCCTCATTTATCACGACTTTTTTCTGAAATCCTTCCAAATTCTCCTAAAAGATATAATCCAGAAAGAACCACTAAAATCTCCCCTTTAAATAGTTAAATCACCTGGCCTATAATCCCCACTCTGAGGAGGCTGAGGCAGGAGGATTGCTATGAGTTTAAGGCCAGCCTGGGCTATACAGTGACTCCAAGGCCAGCCTAGAAGACAAAGAGACCTTGTCTCAAAAACAAAAATCTTAAATTGTTGCTTATTTTCTTATAGTGCCACTTAACCACAAATAATATCCATATTCTTGAATGTTTCATATTATTTTCCTTCCTCTTAGTGAAGTCCACTACCTGGGGGATGATTAAAATAATAGTATTTATTGAATTTTTCAGAGGCTACTAGTAAGAATCATAAATAAATTAAAATCAAATGATCACTTGAGCATTTCAAAAAGTGAAATAGATTTCATTTGGTGCTTATATTCTAGGGAGTTCAAAATATGGATGTGGGGCAATGGAGATAGCTCAGTAGAATAAGTGCCTGCCTGGCAAGCACAAGGTCCTGAGTTCAATCCCCAATACCACAAAAAAAAAGGATGTGTTTGAAAGAAAATAAATTTAAATTACTTTTATAGACTTTAAAAAAGTTTATAACAAATTTCTGCAGATGTACAATATTATAATTGATTTGTTTTTCCCCTGACTTCAGCATTCCTGTGTCCAGAACAGCTGACACCATCACAGGCCTAAAGGCCTATGTCTGAGAGATGGTTTTGGTTTTTGAGATTCTGGAGAACAATCCAGGGCCTCACACATACTAGGCCAATGCTCTATCCCTGATCCGTACCTTCAGCCTGATTGTTGTTTGTTTAAACAATGTTTTGTCATCATTTTACTGTTGTCATTGAGGGGTGGGAATTCACTAACTTTGGTGTCTGGTTATTGGATGATTATTGATGATAAGTTTAAAACCCAGGGCCTTATGCATGCTAGGCAATCACAATTTTGGATGAATTGTAAAAACTACAAGAGACTGTGTGATGGCAGTGTCATCAATACTTAATAAAAATTAGATGAGAGCCGTAAAATAATAATTTTTTCAGAAATCTATGATGGGAAATGTAGATGTGTAAAGGTATTGGGTACGGGTAGGTATGGTTTTATCCACTCTCATGACATGCTTTTAAATTACCACAGAATCATGAAAATGATGTGTCCCAAAAGCTGTGACACACACTTTACATGTGACCTGGAAGCAGCCACACAACTTTTCAACCACTTAGAAATTGTCTTCTGCTCTGTGCAGCTGAGTGAGCTGTCAAAGTAGCAATTATTTTGGTTGTAGGTGGTTTTATTTCCAGAGCAGAGCCATGAAACCTTTCTTTCCCAATGTGTTTCTGCCTATGTCAGCCCATCCTGCTGTCCCAGGAAGGCCTGTGATGACTGCATTCTCTCCTCCTCATATTCCCCCACCCTCACCCCAGTTTTCTCTCTGCCTGAGCTTCATTTCCAAGCTGTGGCATGAAGGAACAGGACTTTGTACAGGTTTGGCTAGCTGCCTTCGAAACCCTGATTGCTTGCACTGTGAAGTGCTGCTGTGTCCCCTTTTCAGATTAAGAATTAGAGCCAGAGACCTGAAGCAGGAACCTGGCTCCAAGGCAGGGTGGCATGGCAGGGGGACACAGCAGAGAGACAGTTGGTGGCTTGGCAGGTGGGGGGACAGCATGGGATGAAGCCAATGGGGATCTATATCGGCAAGCAGCACCCTGTGAACCACATCTGCCCAGCAGGCTTCTCCCAACCTCACACCCGGCTCTGAGCCCATCAGATCACTACTCCAGTGACGAGCGTCACACCTGCATGGTTCAGTCACCTCCTGAAAGCCCCTGCTATACCACATGAGGCTTTGGGGGACATCAAGACATGATCCATAACATTTGAACTTAAACTGATATTTTTCCTCCTGAAGGCCTGCAGAGTACCTTCAGAGGAAGTTTGAAGCTCGACAATACAAATTGAAAGTGGAGAAGCAGTTGGTAAGTAAAATACAAACTAGTTCTTCAGAACTTGATAATTATTTTCTCTCTTCACAGCTATTCATGGGCCCTTAAGTCAAGGTTCCCTCTACTAGAAGATGAAGACGACCCACCTACTAGGCCTCAGGTCTTTAAGCTCAAGAAGAATAATGGGAATAGGCTCAAATTAGAGTAGGAGAAGCCCAATTTCATCCTTGACTGTCACTTGCTTTGTGACCACAGACAGTTCATGATCCTTTCTGAGACTTTCCTTTTCTCTATTTATTTGTATTTTATTATTATTTTTTTAATGTATTTAGTACAAGATCCATAGGGTCTCACTATATAGGCCAGACTCGTAGTGATCCTACTGTTTTCAGCCTCTCCAGCACTGGGATTATAGGTGCACACCACCATGCTCAGTCTCAATCACAGTCTCAGTATACCCTGGGGTCGGGGCCAGCATGGCATGCCCAGGATTGAACCCTGGTCCCTACGTCTGCCTAGGCATGTGCTTTAGTCTGCTGAGCTATCTGTCCAGCCCTTTCTTTTCTCTAAATGATAATTTTGTAGTAGTTGAGCTTTACAATCCCTTCTGTGCTACAGTGCTTGATTCTGTTTAATTTTAAAAGAATCTCCTATATATTTGTAAAAAATGTGTACAACATGATGTGGTGGCACACACCTTAATCCCAACACTTGGGAAGCTGAGGCAGGAGGATCACTGTGAGTTCGAGACAAGCCTGGTCTACAAAGTGAGTTCAAGGCCAGCCTGAACTGCATTAAAAAACCTGTCTCAAAAAGACAATCAATCAATTTAAAAAAAAACTTTATTTATTTTTTATTTTTTTATTTTTTTTCAAGTATCTCCATCCATTTTATAAAAAGTTATTGCCAATTACTTGCACATACAACCATCAATTCTAAATACTATGACTTATACCTAAGAATCAGGATTTACCTAAGAGTCAGGCTCTTTTCTACTGATAGGGTCTCCCTTCACATTCCAAGCTGGTCTCAAACTCGCTGTGTAGCCCAGGCTCTCCTCAAGCTGGTATCAACTCTGCCTCAGCCTCCTCTGTGCTGGTTGATAACGTGCATCCCCACACAGGGCTCTGGCTCCATTGGATCTCATAACACTGTGACTCTCAAAGTTTGTCACCATTTTGAAAAGAAAAGCCTACCTTCATTATATGAGAAACAAGAACACTATTTTCATAATTGTCTTCCAGTGTAAAAAAACTTTCACAGACTGATTTACCTTATTAAAGGTAAATGATTCACTGCTACATGTGTTTGAATTATTCTGATCCCCAGTACTTCTTAAACACAAAATAAAATTCTGCACAAACTTTCATCTGTTTGGGTTTTCAAACTCCTACCACAAAGTATCTGCAAGTGGCAGCAGTCCAGGAGACAAAGAAAAAATAATCAAATTTAAATCTTTGCCAACATTATTCCTGCTAATTTTACAACACTGTCCAATACTGAGACCCAATTGGTTCTTGTGCCTGTCCACGGGAACACATTCAGTCTTCTTTTTCCTTCATCCCCCTGCTCTGGAGAAAGGTCTTGCGACGTACAACATCACTTCGTCCAACTTCAATCATCTGTTCTTCCCAAGATTTTATTTCATTATAATAACGAACTCTATCATCATGGGCAAGTTGTTCATATACTTGTTTCTGAGAACTAGACATATTTTTCCAGTTTTCATATGCAGACTTCCATTTATCCTGCATTGTAGCACCTTCACAGGACTGAATATATTCAGACAGAAAAATGTTATAAGCTGTGCGAGCTTTTTTTTGGTTTTCCAAGCATTGATAACTCTTTTTTATTACTTCTTTCCTTTTCAAACGTTTTTGTTTTTTATTTTCTGCCAAAGATGCTCTCTGAGCTGGAGTTAGTGCTTCATGAATTCTCTTCATCTCTTCTTGGTAGGCCTTAAACTCTACCTTGTAAGCATCTTCATACACTTTTTTCTCTGCATCAGGAAGTTCATTCCATTGCTCTGCAATTCTTTTCATTACTTCTGTAACTTTTGTATCTGGGTTCTGAGCTTTAATTATGTTCAACTTCTCCTGAGCAAATCAAAAGTATGAATTCAATGGTTTCTTCGGGTATCCATTCAAGGTGGATGAAAACCATTTTGGAGCACACATAAAACTGAAGGGTGAGCGCAGTCTACTTCCACAGCCAGTGCACAGTTCCGTTCCGGGCCTCCCCAGGGCGCTCAGCACGCCCCATGCACCCCTCTAAAAAAAAACTTTAAATGTCCACTGTACCTTACTACTTGAATTGAAAGTTAATCCTTACCTAGGAGTATTGACTCAGAATTCTGGGGCTGAGACAGGCTGCTACATATCCCATGTGTATCCATCTTGCTTTGACCTGATCATGAACGCAGTTCTGTCCTACCAGGGCCTTCGTCCATCTTCTGCTGAGCCAACTCACAGGACCACAGGTCTGAGGAGCCACGGAGAAGAGCCTCACTCCCAGGAGCTGCTGTGTCAGAGGAAGGAGATGAAGGACCAGGTTGGTAGCAGTGTGGCTGTGATGCCGTCCTTCCTGCTGTGCCTGGGCGTTGCTGCTGTGCTCAGAGGATGCCTGAGAGGGGCTGCTGCTTTCTACTTTCACAGGAAGTGCCTGCCGGGTGTTTCCAGGGACACAGAATTATGTATTTCACTGCGCACAGGGTGCAGCACTGCTATGTGCATAACACTTTTTTCCCTTGGATTAAGACAGGAAGTGTCCATCATTAATTTATTGGGATTTTTATTAGTTCCCTGGGGCTTCTGTAAAACAAAGTACTGCCAGCTGGGAGAATTAAAAACAATAGATATGTATTGTCTCCTGGATCTGGAGGCCAGATGTCCCCTGCATTGGCATATGTCCCTTGAAATCACAGGGGCTTCCTGCTTTCCTCTTTCCAGCCCCTGTGATTCTGCAATGGCTGGATGGCCTCCTTGGCTTGCAGCTGCATGACTGTAATCTGCTTTTGCCACATGGCATCCTCCCATGTCTCTATCTTACCGTGGCTGTCTTCTTCAAAGAGCACCAATCATTTGAACTGGGACCGCTGTATACCAGCATGAACTCATGTCACCAATTCCATCTGCAGAGACTGTGCCTACCTGGGGCACATCTGGAGGACAGAGAGGGTTGCCTTGGAGAGGAAAACATTCACCTTAAACAGGATGTATACAGAGACTGTACCTTGGTACCACATCACGGTTTTACGTGAGCCTGAGACCTGTACCCCACCAATGCACCCCCTCAGACTGTGTGCACTGTTACGGCTGAGAGCAAGCACATAGTCATCTTTAAGAACCGCAAGTGTTCTGATGCTTGTTTTATATTGTGCACTATAAAAATTATAGGCTATAAGAAGATTATTATTGTTAGGTTGTTTCCACACATTTGAATTGCTTGGATTGGGTTTGCTTTTCAGGAATATTGGAAGCAGCTAGAGGAAATACGCCAGCAGTACCACCATGATGTGAAGGAGATGAGAAGGAGGATGAGGAGACAGCTGGAGGTAATTCTCTCTTCTAGAGGAAACATTGCTCTGGCGGCCTTGAGCTGGTGACATGAGTGGGTGTTACAGCAACGATCATGGTAGGGGGTGCGTGAGGCTTCGGGGGCTGGTAGAGGGAGCTCAGTCTGTTCCCAGGTGCAATCTGTGGCACCTCCTGCTCCCAACAAGCAAAGTCATGATGTTACGGAAAAAGTAAGTTAAGGAAAATCCTTAACTTACATTAAGTTTTCCTGGAGATTAAGCAAGATGATGAGGGTATCTGAGAATCTCAGAAATCACATGTGTGCATACGTGTGTGTGTGTGTGTGTATGTGTGTGTGCACGTGCATGCAAATACTGCTGGAGATTAAGCCTCAACCCTTTTAAAAAAATTTGAAGCAGAGTCCTGCTAAATTGCAAATTGCCTAGGCTGGGCTTGAATTTGTAATCCCTCTGTCTCAGTCTCCTAGAGTGCTGGGACTATAGGTGTGTGCCACTGTTAAGACTGGATATTATTAAAAATACTTACCGATTGGCTTCTTCATATTGATGAAATATTGACTGAGCAGTTGCTTTAAAGCAGAACTGTCTTGGATATAGGAAGTCCAAACTGAGTCTACACGTGTGCCTATAAATGTGGGGAAAGAGAATAAAATTCATTGAATTCAGCTGTGCAGGATAAAGTTCTAAAATCTATGCAGTCAAGGGCACCCCGGTAGCTTAGCAGACTAAAGTGCCTGCTCAGGCAGGCAGAGTGACTGTGGTTTGATCCCCAGCATGCTGTGCCCGCCCCGCCCCCAGGGCATGCTGAGACTGCCATTGAAACTGGGCATGGTGGTGCACACCTATAATCCCAGCACTTGGGAGGCTGAAACAGGAGAATCACTGCGAGTCTGATCTGTGTAGTGAGACCCTGTAGACCCTATAGACCTGTATAAAATAAAGTAAAATAAAATAAATTCTATGAAGTCAAGGGCATAACAGTGTTTAGGCCAATGCAGCCCATAGATAGAGGATGGTCCCATGAGACTGCACTGTGCAGTGATGTCATAGCCATCTCAGGTGGGCTTAGTGCACCCTACATGGTTGCCTAGTGATTCATTTTCTGGACATATCCCTGTTAAGTGATGCAAGATGGGACAAGGCAAAATCTGAAGGCCGTGGAGCTCATTCTTGACAATCTAGAGGTGGCACACTGGAAATTCACTGTGGCTCTTGAGAAGGTCTTTAGAATTATGGCAGATGGCTGCTGCTTTGAAGCCTGCTCCTCTAACACTAGGAAGGCCCTCAGAGCCTGGAGTGCTCCCCTCTCATTCATCCTTCACCTCTTCCTCCTCCTCTTTCTGGCCTTGAGGCTGCACATGCATTGAGCACACCTGCCACGCTGCTGGTGTTGACCCATCCTCCCACCTTCTCCAGTCCTGAGTGCATGTGAATGAATTACTGTAAGTTAAATGAACACATGGTGCGTGATTCAGCTGTACAGACCAGGCTCTAAACTGGAGCATTCACACATTCCCTCTATTTATCCCCCCCCCCCGACTGAGGAGTCAAGGGATGCCCTCAAATCACATAGATATTACAAGGCAACAAAATATTTAAATATCTGACTCTGAGACCTTTGCTCTTTCTAACAGATGTAGTGCTGTGTGTACATGGTTAGAGAGCTAAGGCTTAGGTTTGAACAACTATGGAACAAGACTGACTATAGATATGTAAGACCAAAGATGAGAGGACTGAGTAGGATGAGGAGTATGTTGGAAGAGAGACGAGCCTAATTTGGATCAGAGAGAAATGGAATTTATTTGTTTTAATTAATTATTGCTTTTTTGAAACAGGGTCTCTGTATAGTTCAGCCTGGCCTTGAACTCACTATGCAGCCCAGGCAGGCCTCAAACTCATGGAGATTCTCCTGACTCAGCCTCTTGAGGGCTGGTATTACAGGCATGTGCCACCATAGCTGGGAAGAGAAGAATGTAGAGAGGGCAATTTAAGGGGGCATTCTGGAAGAAACATGCCAAGGTTCCAGTGAGCATGGATATTTTAGGATGCCCCAGAAGAGTCCCATACAGCTTGGGGGATGGTTCTCAGAGTGGACAGTGGGAGATGATGGGGAGGGAGCCTTGCACCATCAGCAGCAGCTTGAGTCTAGGAAACATGGACATCAAACTTTCCTTGCTTTCTTTCAGGGGGCTATGGTGGGGTGGAAGCCAGAGCCTCAGGCATGGTTTGCCAGCACTGAATAGTAGTCAGTTCTAGAAAGACTGAAAAAACAGTAGAGGAATTCTGAGGCAGAAATAAAGATAAGTCATAAAGAGGGAGAGAGAGAGACAGACAGACAGACAGACAGATAGACAGACAGAGTATGAAAGTGGTATGGCACTTGCCTGCCATCATCTGCTAGGGCCTAAGATTTGGAAGGAAGAAGGGAGAGATCAAGAGTGAGAGCAAGCCAGAGGGGGAGGGAGAGGGAGATTACTGACACCACCATTCCCATTGCTCCTGGTCAGCCAGCAGGGGAGGAATCTCCTCTCCAGATCCACCCACCAGAGCCATCCCATCCTAGCCAAACACAGAAAGTAGCCTTTGCAAGTCAGGAAGAAGGGACAAGGGAGGGGGAGGGAAAAGGCAAGAAAAGACACCAGGAAAAAAAGAATAGAAAGATAAAGCAGAAACAAAAGCTTTTGTAAAGAAAGGGAAGAGAGGGAGGGCAGGAGAAGCAAGATAGCTTATGTACAGGTACAGATTTTATAAGACAAATGTGACCAATATGTATATTTAAAATGCACCAGTAAGGAAAAGCAAAGCAAAACAAACAAACAAGCAAACAAACCTTGAGCTAGGAAGAACTAATCTCATTGACTGTGCATACTATGTGTCATAGGAGAGCTCCAGAATCAGTCAGAAGACGTATCTGGTGGAGAAGAGTGCCTTGCCTGGTGGCCAAGATGCTCCTGAAGGGGATACTCCCTTGCAGGTAGGTGAGGCAGCTGCCCACCTCTGGGTCCTGGTGATCTGATAAGGAGCTCATAGGCCTTTGTGTATTGGTTTCTCCCTGGGTTCTTCCTGCTGCTCCTCCCATATCATCCCCTAGGCAACCACACACCTTCATTAGATGAGTTCACATTGTCCATTGGAGCAGTATATACCTACCCTCTCCTTTTTTGTCCCCAGGAGTTTGAACCCAGGGCCTCACCCATGCTAGGCAAGTACATTACCCCATCCATTTTCATTTTATTTTGACACAGGATCTTGCAACATTGCTCAGGCTGGCTTCAAATTTGTAATTCTTCTTCCCGATCTCCCAAATAGCACCCGGTTGGCCTATTTAACTTCTCAGGAGAATGCTAGATAGGCTTGTGAAGCATCTATACTGTGCCACATTCCCCCAGCTCTGCAGGATGGCTGCTCTTGGGAGCTCTGTGCTTTTTGGGGCTGTGTCTGCCAAGCTCTGGCTGCCTTAGTGTCCCTTGTTTTCTGTTGTGTCATCTTTTAAAACTATTTTTTCTTTTTATGAATTTCATACAGCGTCTACAGGGCCTGACTACGTAGATCAGACCCATGATTCTTGTTTTCAACCTCCCAAGTGCAGGGGTTACAGGCTTGCGCCACCATGCCCAAACTCAATCGCCATCTCAGTGTGCCCAGGGGTGGGGTACTCTGCCCAAGCAGGTGCTTTAGTCTGCTGAATCTTCTGGCCAGCCCTGCTTCATCATGGGGTCTTCCAGGCTCTGCAGGGTCCCCAGACCCACACTGGGACCCTCAGACTCTGAAACAGAGGCTGGACCACTAATCCACTAGGATTCATTTCCCTCTTTTCCAGGGGCCCCTATTTTTATTTTGGTTTTCTAATGAATTAAAACCATTGCTTTTATAATGGATGGAAGTAGAAGCCTGCAGTGCTTGCTTCTTGGGAGGCTGGGAGTGGAGTCCCATTCTGGACCCTGGAGTCAGAGGGGATCTGAGAAGTGACTTTCTGGCTCCCGACCTTTGCTCCTCCCTGGCATGGACAGTGCTTCCTCAGACTGCCCTCTACCGAGGCCCCCCATCTCCAAGTCCTAAGTCAGTGTCAAACAGTTTTTCCTGCATTACTTTCACCCCTTCCTTATTTTCCATCCTATTTAATTTTCTTTATAACACCCAATACTTTTTTCTTAAATTGTATCATTAATCTGGTAACTTACTTATTCTGTGTCCTACTCTAGTGAAATGTAAGCTCCATGTCAGCGGGGGCTTTTTGGCTGTGTTCATTGTGCTGACCCATAGTCCCACTCCAACCGGGTGACGGCCTGCTTCACAATTTACAAAAAAAGCTGGGCATGGTAGCACAAGCCTATAATTCCAGCACTAAACAGGCTGAAGGAGTTTAGTCCTGTCTGAACTCTCCCTTTGAGTTCAAGGCCAGCCTGGGCTATAGAGTGAGTTAAGGCCAGCTTGAACTGAGCATGAGGCCCTGTCTCCAAAAACAAAAATAAATAAATAAATAAAATAAAGGGAAAAAAAAAGAGGGGCTGGAGATGTAGCTCAGTGTACAGTACCTTCCTAGCATGGGTATGGCCTTGCGTTCAACCCCAAGTAATGCAAAGGAAATAAAACAGGGTAGTGCTAAAAAAGCAGGTGGTGGGAGTCTAAAACTCTGAAGAGAAGGAAAGTGAAGCCTGAAGATACGCCCCGCGAAGTCATTACATAATGATGGCACTTATCTACTCTCTGGGAGGCCAAGGCAGGAGGATTGCAAGTTCAAACCTGGCTTGGGCACTTAGTGCCTTAACAAGAACTGTCTCAAAAGCAAACAAAAGGGGCCGGAGAGATGGCTCAGTGGAATAAGTGCTTCTCTGGCAAGTGCAAGGACCTCAGTTCAATCCTCAGTTCTGCAAAAAAAAAAAAAAAGCAAACAAAAAAAGTTGGAGGCAATAATAGTTGAGTGACATAGAGCACCCATCTCTGACAGGACTAAATAAGAAGGCAGGGATACAAAAGAAGGACCATTCTGTGTTTGTATATACAATACAGGGGCCAGGGAGATGGCTCAGTGGAATAAGTGCTTCCCGGGGAAGAACAAGGACCTGAGTTCAATCCCCGGTTCCAAAAAAAAAAAAAAAAAAAGCCAAATGTATATACAGTACAGTTAGGATAAATATGCAGTACTTTTGTGTAGTTCTGTGAGAAGAAAGATTTGCATTAGTAGTGTTTGGACAGGATATCCTGTCTGATTCTTGTAGTATGGATAACCACTAGGAAGATAACAATGTAAAAAGTATTAATTATTGAAACTGTACTATAATTCAGCTTTAAAAACAAAGGTATAGAGCTACATTCTCTTAATGCATTGAACAGAGGCATCTGCTCTAATAGTGTTTGTAAACATAAAAATATCATGTCTGCACCTTGTACAACAAATAACCACTACGAAAACAATATGCAATGTATTAATTATTGAATCTGTTCTACTAATTTGAATTGAAACTGTCTCATTGCTATTTGTTCTTCAATAAAATTATGGAAAATAAAAAAAAAGTTGAGGCAAAGTTGGGGGACTGGAGTTGTAATATCATGAAGGTCCTCCTGAGCTCAGTATCTAGAATTTGGAAAACAAGTATTAGGGTTTTTTTTTTTTTAATACCAGATATTGAACTCAAGACCTTGCACTTGCCAGGTGGGTGCATATGCCACTGAGCTATCTCCCTGGCTGTTTAAACTAGGTTTGAATTCACCATGGAGTCCAGGGTGGCATCAAACTCTCAGAGATCCTCCTGCCTCAGCCTCCTGAGTGCTGGGATCACGGGGTGCACCACGTTGCCTGATTTGAAAAGTCAGATTCTTGATTTGGGATGGTTTGGATTGGATGGTATTAGAATTGTGAGCATCCCATACCATACAACTTTTAACCACTGCAGTGCCATGTGTGAACATTTAAATTTGGTGAGCACTGTGCCTAAGTTTTTAGTGAATTGTTACTAATTTTCCTTTATGCTAAAATCAATTGGGGGATCATCAGCTTTAATTTAGCAAGCACATAAATATACAGTACTCTGAATTCAGGGGTTGCAAAAATATAATTGTTCAAAAAGTACAATTACTCAATGTTGTGATAGAATTGTGTTTTTTCTAAACTCTCAGAACATTGAAAGAGACTTGAACAAAATTGAGCTTGAGACCATAAAAGACAGGGAAATTCCAGAATACAAATATAAAGCTAAGGTAATAAACATTTTTGTCTTTTGGTTCCATGTTAGAAAGTGGGTTGGGGACCACACCTTGCAGTGTGAGTTTCCTACATGATTTTCCCCTGTACTATTTCATAGTGCTCGCTTCGGCAGCACATATACTATAGAATAGCCAATAGTCCTATTTGTGATGTTAGACCAACAACCTTCAGTCCATGTAATATCAAAATACATTCTAAGGCTCTTCCTGATTTGCTAAACCTCAGATGACTTTCTTGGTTTCTTATAGAGAGGGGTAAAATTTGAAATTAATTTGGATGAATGTATGTCTGATGGAAACACCGTCCGAGAAGAAGAGGTATGTCATTAAGAGTGCATATCCATTCATAGGTAAGAGAAAAGGGTGGTTTTTTTTTTTGTCTTTTTTGAGACAGGGTCTCACTGTGCAGTTCAGGCTGGCCTTAAGCTCACTTTGTAGCTCAGGCTGGTCTCGAACTCACAACAATCCTCCTGCCTCAGCCTCCCTAGTGCTGGGATTACAGGCATGCGCCACCACGCCCGGCAAAAGGGTGGGTTTTAAACGTCATGAATTGCTCCATGGACTGTGAGAAGAATATTTACAAGTATTCTTAGAAAACTCTTTCATATTCAAATGAGTCTTTAAAATATGTTTTTTTCTTTTTATATCCCCCTCCCCCCTACCATTTTTGTTTGTTTGCTTTTTGAAATATGTTCTCACTATATAGTTCAGGTTGGCCTTGAACTCACTATGTAGCCCAGGTTGGCCTTAACTCATGACTGTCCTCCTGCCTCAGCCTCCGAGGTGGTATACAGGCAGGTGCATACCACCACCCTGCTTTGTCTTTCTTTTTAAAAAAAATCTAGGTTATTTTCTTAGGTGGATTATTCCATTTTACTTTTCTTTTATAAAGGAATTATTTTTCTTCCTTTTAATCATTGCCAAAGTGTGATACATAGTCAACTAATTTTCAGGCCTTAAAAAAATGAGCATGTACCTGAAACAGTGCCCATTTCTGTCAGATCTTGCTAATTACTGACAGCTCCTTGAGTGTGTGTGGTATGGTCTCAGCTGCACACTTGGGTTCTCCTAGCACGGTAATACATCCATGAGGGTGGTGAATCCAAATCTCATTACCTGAGTTCAACATCTTGTATCTCATTTTTTTATCAGCCTTGCTAACAAATGTAGAGTTTAACTGGTATTTGATTTTTCTATTTTATCTTCTCTGACTTCATCATTTAGATTTCTACAAATTAAGTATGAATAATCTTACTTGAAAGATTTCTTTTTTTTTTTTGAAAGATTTCTACAAATTATGAATAATCTTACTTGATACTTAATGTATTCTATATTCTCTCTTTCTCTTCTTCCCCCCCCCCTTTCTGGGATTGAACTTTGTACATGACATGCTAGGCAAGTGATATACCACTAAATAACATCACTAGCCCTTCATATTCTTTATTAGTTAAAACTTAATTGAAGCTGGGCATGATGGAGCACACCTATAATCACACTACTCTGGGAGGCTTAAAGCAGGAGTATTCCAGCCTGGGCAATTTAGCAACTTTGTTTAATCCTTTCTCAATGGCATAAGTAAAAAAAGGATCTGGAGATGTAGCTCTGTGAAGGTTCTGGGTTCAATTTCTAGTACTACAAAAAAAAAAAAATTTCAAACTTATCTGGAGCTAGGGGTATAGCTCAGTGGTAGAGCATGTATTTAGTAAATACAAAGCTCTGGGTTTAACTCCTACCACTAAACTGGCCTCCCCCACAAATCCGAAAGCTTTTAATGTCATAATTTCATAATTTTACAAGCCATTTGCTTGTAAAATTAAAGACTTTTTTAGGCTATGTGTGGTGGCATATACCTGTAATCCCAGCACTTGGCAGGCTGAGGCAAGAGGACCCTCACGAATTCAAGACCAGCCTGGACTACATAGTGAGTTCAAGGCAAGCCAGAACATAGTGAGATCCTGTCTTTAAAAAAAAAAAAGACTTTGGGCAGAGGCAGAGCTCAGTAGCTGTGTGCTTGTCTAGCATGCATGAGACACTGGTTCCATCCCTAGAACTGATAATAATAGAAACTTATTTCTTTAGGGTGAAATAAGTTAAACTTATTTCTTTAAACTTATTCATTTAGGGATTGCTTCTGTTCATCTACGGGCATCCATGTCCCCCAGAGCTGTTGGACTTGAGATCACAGCGAGCACATCTGGGGGCTGCTACATCACAGGGCTTCTGTGCTGTTAGGTGCTGAGGTTGGAATGAAGAAGGGGCCTTAAAAAGCTTTATCTACCAGGGTATTCATTCTTTCTTATTTAGCCAACATTTTATTGATTAGGGGTTTCTAGGAGCGAGATTATGGATCTAGCCAAGAATATTGGAAGGCTGGGTTATACGCTCTAGTCCTAACTCTCACGAGGTGGAGGCAGGAGGACTGCTTGAGCCCAGGTGTTCAACACTAGTCTGGGCAACATAAGACTCCCCACCTCAAGCACCAAAATGTCCCCTAGCCAGAATGCAGTTAGATACTGAGGATGGAACTGACGTGGAAGACTACTGAAGGGCAGAAAGCCTAGATAAAATCAGGTTACTTGAGTGTGGGGGTACATTCCTGTAATATCAGCTCCTCAAGAGGCTGAGGCAGGAGGATCGGGAGTTTGAGGCCAGTCTTGGAAACTTACGGAGACCCTGTCTCAACCTCCCAACATTTGCCCACTCCCCAAATGTTGTCCTGTGATGAGTGCTTGTCATATGTTCACAAGGGGAAGAAATATTGCTATTTCCGTTTTCAACATTGCTCCACTTTGAAACCACAGATTTGTTTAATAAACATACACTGAATCCTTACCATGTATGTTAATTGGTATCACTGGGGACACACAAAAAATGTTTTAGCTTTCTCCCAAATATGACTTGCCCCTCACGAAATACTGTGGACTTTCTTTAGATAGCAGACATGCAAAATGAAACTTTGACCTTTGAGGACGGCATGAAGCTTAAGGGACATGAATGCCTTCAGGAGCATGAAGATAACCTAGACAAAGCCTTTGAAAATCTGCGTGGCCCACGAGCAGGTACGGGTCCTCGGAGGCCGGAATGAGATTGAGAGTTCCCAATCATCTCACACAGGCTTGGCTTCTCCCGTGAGCTCCACCCCTCTGCTGCTGGGAAGGGCCCTGGAGAGGTTCCTAGTGCTCCGCAATCTCAGCGGGGCTAGGCCCAAACCTTGGCTACTCCTTCCCAGCGGCTAAGTGACCCTTTATGTTGGTCAGTGCCAACACAGAGTGACAGCGTCTGCCAAGAGGGCTCTGTATTCTTACTCCTTCTTCAGTCCCAGAGTTTAGAGGGCTGGGCTGCCAGGTGCGCAGCTGGTGAGGCTGAGATGTGCGGGCTGTGGGGGTATGGGAATTTGAGTCCCAGCTTCTGCTCTTACTGGTCCTGGGAACTCACAGGTGAAGCCGTGCTGCGATCGGCTCTCCTCTGAGGAATGCAGGGTAGTGGCAGCAGTAATCACTACACGTAGTTATGATGCGGAAAGATGCACGCTGCTCGCTGGACTTGCCCTATGGCCTTACTCCCTTCAGTGTTGTGCTGTTCTCTCATGTTCACCTGTGTTCTCTTCACTCTTGGCCTTATTATCCTGCTCAGAATGTTCTTTTTAGGGAGATAAGGCCTATAGAATAAAGTCCACCACACGTAGCACTACATGCCCTGATCTTGCTGACCCCCTTTTGCACCCAGCAACCCCTTTTCTTTCACCAGCAATGAGACCCATGCAGCCTAGAGGAGCACAGCTCTCCCTTAGAGCCATGTGAGCATATCTACACCTGGCTTGATTTGTTTCCCCCTTCTAGAATATCACTTGCCTCATTGCCATCTGGGAAATCTTTTTTTTTATGTGTTTAGTACAGGGTCTACAGTGTCTCACTACACAGATCAGATCCATAGCTGTCTGTGTTCAGCCTCCCAAGTGCTGGGATTACAGGCATGTGCCACCATGCCCAGTCTTAGTCGCTGTCTTATGCTCCTGAGGGCAGGGCTGGCAAAGCATGGGGATTGAACCCTGGTCCCCTAGCAATTGCCTAAGCAGGCACTTTAGTCCCCTGAGCTATCTGACTGGCCCTGTAAATATTTTAACAGGCATCGAGATCTGCCTGTGCTGCAAACTATGCCCATGACAGGAAACCAGAAGACAGGAGAAACATGGTCACTGCCTTCAGCACACAGAAGTGATGAGCAAAGGGGAGGCAGCACACACATGTCCCAGGCCAGCTTGCTGCAGAGTGGGGAGATGCTCACCCCTCAGGCTTGGCCTGCCACAGACCCGTCTTAGGTTGAGGCAGGGATGCTTTTCCGCCAAAGGGTGCCAAATGGGACTTGTGACTGAGAAGGACCTGCTGGCTGCAGCAGGCAATACTGGGGGCTGGGTATATTCTGGGTGGGAGAGACAGGTACAGGAGCCAGGGCAGCACAAGCAGAAGAGACAGAAAACAGGGAGGTGCGTTGTGGAGATGGGAAAGGGCTCTCAGGGCGGGGGCAGAGGGGAGAGCTGGGAGCAGAAGGGGACTGAAGACAACTAGGATGCGATGTGTATGTGCACCAGTTCCCCCAGACGGATACAATGATTATGTGTCATTACCCACATCAGTAAAGTTATTTTTAAAGAGAGGATGAAGAAAGAAAGCAGGTAGTAACTGGGGGAGTAAATAGCTGTTCAAAACACAAACACAAATCATAGAATCAACATTAGTAAAAGCTTTGGTAAAATGAATACTAGTATCTGGATCTGTCATTTTCATCAGTTTATCTAGGATAAATAATCAGTCACTTTCATACTATTTTAAAACAATGAAAACTTGCTAGCAACCTAAAAGCCAGCAAAATGAATTAATTTATAATATCTTCACAAGGAAAAAAATGTTTGCTTTAATATGATAGTATAGAAGAACCCTTAATAACTTATGTAACATTTAATAACATTGCAAAAAGCAACTAATGAGAAGTCACGTGTGGGGCTCAATTTTTGTATTAAAACTACAAAAATGAAGAGAAATTTTTGATATTTCAGTGGTCTCTGGACAGTGAGATTATGGGTACTTTTTATTTCCTTCTTCCTATCTGATCTAATATCCTCTAGTGAAAACAGTAAAAAAGAAAACGCTATTAGAAGTCAGTATTTGAATGAAGACTGCAATAGCTTGCATCCTGTGGAAACTGCCTCACGTTAGGGCTCTCCTGCGTGTCGCAGTGAATCTGCCCCTTCGTGCCACTGATACTTCCTTAGCTCTTAAACTGACTAGTCAGTTGGATGTTGTTAATAATAAAAGGGGAGCTGGGCGTGGTGGCGCATGCCTGTAATCCCAGCACTAGGGAGGCTGAGGCAGGAGGATTGTTGTGAGTTCGAGACCAGCCTGAGCTACAAAGTGAGCTTAAGGCCAGCCTGAACTGCACAGTGAGACCCTGTCTCAAAAAAAAAAAAAGACAATAATAATAATAATAATAATAATAATAATAATAATAATAATAAAAGGGAAAGCGGTTCTAAACCTGCCAGTAATTGCAGGCTCGCAACTTCCCATTTGGGTTAGGAGCATGGCAGTTTCCTGGTTTCGCACATACCAGCTGCTGGTCTGTGTATGCAGCGAGTCACACGGGATGCTTTTGAACTAAGAACTTATTTCTTATGTGTAGAGCTTTTCACTCAGGACGCTGTGGCAGCAGAAAACAGGAGGCGGTGGGATGCCAGAGCACCTCGGACTCTGCTGCAAATGATGGCAGCTGCTGACATCACCTCCACCTGCCCACTTGGTCCTGCCGGTGAGCCTTGGGTCCCTTAGGGCAAGCGAACAGTGAGGGAAGACGGGTCTCCCAAACAGCTGAGTTGCTAGTGCTCGTCCTGTTGTGACTATTCCCTTGCTCAATAAGGTCCTGTAGATTTTGTACCAAACAAAATTAAAGACATTATTTTGGTTTCTGTGTCGCCCAGAGACATGCTGATTCTCCTAGGCAGTTCGCCCCTCATGAGGAAGTAAAGGAGAAAGAACCCAGACTGCTGCCTTCTTTGAAGTGAGGGAGAAGCCCCAAGGAAGGGTAGTCGACTTGATGTAGTGTTTAGTGACTCAGTAACTTCTTTGCAACTCTCTGAGGGCCATTCTCACCACTAAAATGGAATTAAAATAACAGATATTCTTATAAAACTTGCAGATTCAATAGGACACAGATATTTATAAAATCGCTTTATAGGCCAAGTCACTAGTAAAATGTTTGGAGTATTTATTTAAGGGCATGATGATATTTTCCTTTTTATATATTTGGTACAGGGTCTCACTATGCAGCTCGTACTCATAGTGATCCTCCTGTTTTCAGCCTCCCCAGTACTGGGATTACAGGTGTGCACCACCCCGCCAGGTCTTGGTGGCTGGCTTGGTACTCTTGGGGCGGGGCTGGCGCAGCATGTCATACTGGGGATCACACTCAGGTCCTTGCACTTGCCTAGGCTGGTGCTTAGACTGCTGAGCTATCTCTGTGCCTCCCATCATGATATTTTCAACCTGAATGTCTGTGTTATATTTGAAGCTCTGACACGATGCTACGTTAGGTGGTCAGACAAAATACTTGGCACCCAAAGTTTAAGGAGGAAAGGTTTATTTAGCTCACAGTTTGTAGCAATCCCAGTCCATAACTGGCTGGCTCCAAGCAGGGTGGCACAGGGCAAAGGGGCAAAAGCTCCTGGAAGTGGGAGACAGCAAAAACAATGAGGTGCCTTCACAGTGCCTTTCTGCCTCTTTTACGCTCTATCTAGGCTCCTGGGATTAGGCAGTGCCAAGCCAATCAGTGGACTGATTTAGCAATCAAATCATATATCATCAATGCCAGCACTGCACTGGGTCCATCACACACTTTAGATCCAGTCATCTCTGAAAAACCCTACCTACAACTGTAGGAGGCCGTAGGGGGACGTGTGAACACAAGCTATAACTGCAACCTCTGGGCATTGTCTTCACAGGCTATGAAAGTTTTATTACCATTTTTCTGTGTTCCTCTTGAATACATGATAGAATGAAGAGAGCTAAACTTTATATCTCTGCTATCAGTTGAAGTATGTCAGTAGAGTCAGCCCTCCATGGTCTCAGATCCAACCAACCATGGATGGAGAGTATTTGAAAAAAAAAAAAAAAAAAACCTTTACATTTGTGTAGAATATGTGTAGACTTCTTGTCACTATCCTTAGTATAGAATAACAGCTATTTACATACCATGTCTGTTACAGTAAGTGTCACAAGCCATTTTGAGATGATTTAAAGTAAATGAAAGTGGGCCGGGAAGATAGCTCAGTGGAATAAGTGCTTGCCTGGCAAGCACAAGATCCTGAGTTCAATCCCTGGTACTAAAAAAAAAAGAAAAAAAAAAGTAAGTAAATGAGAGCATGTGCATAGAGTATGTGAAAATTCTATGTCATTGATATAAAGGTCTCTGGCACCCACAGAGGTTAGTATCTATGGTGTCCTGGGACCCATCCTCCTTGAACACTAAGGGTCAAGTACACAGTGACACCTCAGTTGTTGAATTTTCACAGCTTGAACTTTCCACTGCTCAAACAGCAAAGTTTAAAATAAGCTGCTTTGTGTTTATAACTTTGCTAGACAGTAAAACTGAAAATCTAAACCTGTATGGGGGGAGAGAGAATCATGTGTCTTGATGAACACAAAGAGGCCACTGTTGTTAGTGTCTAGATGTCCCCCCTAAGCCTCATGTGGTCATGGGGCAGGCTTCTAGAGTTTTTTTCTTTTTCTTTTCCTAAGTTTTGAACTCATTTTTCATTTTTTGATTTTAATACAAATGCTTGACTCTGCCCAATTGTCAAGCTAGCCCACACTGTATTAATAATTAGCAAGTGGAACTTTAAGGAGTCCACTAACTCCTTCTTTAGCATTAAGGTGGTGCAACTATTTATATTACAAAGTTGATGTGTAGTTTGATCTTTAGGGGACAGGACCAACCAATATATGCAGATTTTGTGTGTGGACAAAAGATACTTTTGACATTTAGTTTTGCTGTATCTCACTACTAGATCAGACTCTAGTGATTCTCCTGTTTACAGCCTCCCAAGAGCTGGGATTACAGGCATGTGCCACCACTCCCAGTCTCAATTGCCATCTCAGTGCGCCCTGGGGGTGGGGCTGCTATGGCAGGCCTGAGATGGAACCCCTGGTCCCTGCACCTGCTTGCAGGTGATTTAATTTGCTGAGCCCTAGAGCTAAACCTTAACAAGTGAAGGGAAACTGAGCTTAAGCAAACAGAATGGAAATTTTATCAAAGCAAAAAGTCAGGGTAAGGGTAATACGTGACTCTTCTCAGCAGCTGTGAGACAGTAAGTAAACTAAGCCTTTCTATACTTTAGCTTTTCGGCAATAAAATTAGACGCAAGCACACACACACACACACAAAAAAAAAAAAAAAAAAAAAAAAAAAAAAAAAAAAAAAAAAAAAAAAAAAAAAAAAAAAAAAAAAAAAAAAAAAAAAAAAAAAAAAAAAAAAAAAAAAAAAAAAAAAAAAAAAAAAAAAAAAAAAGAAAAAAAAAAAAAAGAAAAGAAAAAGACCAGGACAAAATTTTGGGGGCCAGGGAGATAGCTCAGTTGAATAAGCACTTGCTTGGCAAGCACAAAGTCTGGAGTTCAAACCCTGGTACTACCAAACAAAACAAAACAAGACAAAAAGCAAAAAACAAACAAAGAAAGAAAAACAGGGCAATAAAATTGGAGGTGGAATGAATAATGGACTTTTTTCTTTTTTTAAGAAGAGGTAAATAAAAGATTCAGTTTGATTTTTGTGTGTGGGGGATGAAGTAGTAGAAAGTAGATCTTCATTTTGCAGTCATCCTCTGTACTATTGCTTCATAGTTGACTCATCCTCCTCTGTACTATTGCTTCATAGTTGACTCGTCCATCTCCATCAATACTTGCTTCTCTGATCATTTCATCTACTTCATCTGATGGTGTTTCTCCCAAGTTTGTCAGGACATGATGCAGTTCTGCTGCACTGATGTAACTGTGTTCATGCTTGTCAGAAGCTCAGACAGCCTCAAGGACTGCTTTGCCATCTGTATCTTTTCTTTTTCTAGCCATCATACCTCCACAAACTGTGAGCTAAACAAACCTTTCCTTCCTTAATTCTGGGTGTCAGGTATTTGGAAAAGTAGTAAGACAGTGACCCTTCAGTCTAACCTTCATTCTCACCCTGACAACATGGAGTGCATTAAAACATTTGTCACTGAGGGTTTTTTTTTTTTTAATATTTCATTTGCAAAAATATTGTAGCTATAACTCCAATGAAAGTGATATCAGAAGTAAAGCCAAGAGGAAAACTGTGAGAACAATGATATAATTAAAGAAAGAGATCCCTGCAAAATAAAGTCCTGGAAAAATGAATTTATAAGTATAATTTTGGGGCCTTGGAACCAGTTACTTGGTTTTCCATTATTTCATATGGGAAAAATATGTTCAGTTTGCAAACTTTTTGGTGTTTAAACAGCAATTTGGAACAACTTGAGTTCAACAACCCTGTTATTACTGAAACTCATAAAGTATGCAAGTTGACTTATATAAGTGCAGTGTATTACTTGTTTTCCTGCCGATCAGACAGAATGCCCAGTATCCTCAGCCTAACAGAGTGGAGGTTAGCTGGCTTACAATTCAGGAGGCTCAGACCTGGTTCATCAGATGCAGGGCAGAAACGTGGTGTTGGCACCAATGCCCCATGGTGCCCCTGGGAGACCTCTGCCCAGCATCCGCCCCAGGCTGCTCACGCTTACAAATCCTTCTCAAATGTATTATTTTGGTGACAGAAATGGAGCTCTGTAAATTTTTAAAAAATTATGAGTTTATATTTCTTGGCAAAACAGGAACTATGGTAGTAGTAATCAAATCAGCAAAATCCTTAAGTAGGCAGTAATTGTGCCTGCTGTTATGTCCTTTTGTAGTAAGAGAAGTGGTTGTAGTGTGTAGATAGCATGTTTGGCTTTTTTTCTTCTAGTCCTGCGAATAAAACTCAGGATCTGTGTTTGCAAGCAGGTACTGTCCACTGCGCTGTATCTCTGGCCTGTGGCTTCTTATATTCATTATTCAATAAACTTTAAAAAAGGGAAATGGTGTGGTGGAAGACCAAAAGAAAGCTGCTCACTGCTGGCAGCCAGAAAGCAGGGAGTGGAGGAATTGGGGATGAGAATGCACCCTTCCAGCATGTGCTCAAGATGAACTAGTTCCTGCCAGCACACTCAGTATGAACTCATCAACGGCTGCACCCCCTGATGAGTGGGTGCCCCTGTGCCGGGGGTAGGCACCCCTCTACCCCAACCCCTACCCTGGACCCACTCATGTGCCTTCCACACAGGACAGTCCAAGGGATGTTTTATATCTAGACCATTTTTTTTTTTTCTTCTGTGTCTTAGGGAAGGGTCTACAGGGTGTTCAGAGTCTCACTACTAGATTGGACTTGTAGTGATTCTCCTGTTTACAGCCTCCCAAGAGCTGTGATTACAGGTGTGTACCACCATGCCCAGTCTCAACTGCCATCTCAGTGTACCCTGAGGAGGCAGGGCTGGCACAGCAGGCCTGGGGATTAAACCCCCTGGTCCCTGTTCCTGCTTGCAGGTACTTTAATCCCCTGAGTGACATGGCCAGCCCTAGATCTAAACCTAAACAATTGAAGGGAAACTGAGCTTAAGCAAACAGAATGAAAATTTTATCACAGCAAAAAAGAGAAAAAGAAGGGCTTCAAGGACAGCCAACATTTTGGCCCTAGCCTTTCAAGGTCAATGAGGACTCAGGACATAGGAGAACCTGTACTGTAACATCGTGTAACTCAGTTGTGTCCCAAATTTACTGATCAAGGAGATTATGGGGCCACAGAGGAAAGTGATCAATGATGTACAGTGTGCCTAAGAAGAGTCACATGGAGAGAGCAAATTGGTCAAGCAATGGGTGTGACTCATCCACATGGCTGACACTAACAAAGGATCTACAAACTGCAGTACAGGGTTTCAGGGTAAATCCTGAGGGGATTTGACTGACCTTGGCAGATACAAAGTTACATTTCTTGTTATATAGGTCTTGCTTTATTTTGGCTTATCCATCTAGCAGAAAAGTACAAAAGGTATAAAAAGTAAAGCTGTATTAATATGCTGAGCTGTAAAAGGCTCAAGTCAACAACTTTTGATACTGCTAGTCCTACAGATAACCCACTACTATTATGGACTATTGGACCATATTGGATTATTTTGCTGAATTCACACATCTACAATACTTAAATGGCAATGAAATACCCATATGTGACAAATCTAAACAAACAAACAAAAAAAGGGAAACAAATGAAGGACCATTTTGTATCCGTATATACAAAATAGGATAGATATATAGTTGCTTTCTCTTAATTAAATGCAAAGAAAGATTTGTACTAATAGTGTTTGGACAGGATATCATGTCTGCATCTTGTACTATGAATAACCACTATGAAGGCAAGAATATGCAATGTATTGATTATTGTAGTAGTAACTGTCCTAATTGGTTTTGAAACTGTCTTATTGTTGTTTTTCAATAAAATTAATTTTTAAAAAAGTCAGGTTAAGGGCAATATGTGACTCTTCTCAGAGCTGTGAGACAGTAAGTAAACTAAACCTTTCTATACTTTAGCTTCTTTGGCAATAAAATTAGAAGTAGAATGATCTCCAAGGTGCCAACACTCTGGAGTTTATGGAAACTCAAATGAAGAAGTATTCTTGTCTCTGGTAACATGGTTTCCTCTGCAGATGGCCAAGTTATTGTGATGGAAGGTGTTCCAGACAGTAGGAAGCCATGGCGGCGTGAAGCTCCAGGAACTTTACTGAGTGTTTTGGCAGCAGCACATCTAACAAGCAACTCTTTTTCTTCCAGTGAAGATCTTGGTATGCAGTTTTCATTGTTGTTTTTGAGATAGGATCTCACTATGTAGTCCAGGTAAACTCATGATGATATGCCTGCCTCAGCTTCCTGAGTAGCAGGATTACAGATCTGTGCCATAATCCTCAGAGTGGCTGTAGTTTAATTTTACCTGGCCATAATCCTCAGCCCTCTGAGGAATTTTGTCAAAGATTTGTGAATGCAGTAAAGGGGTAGAAATACCTTAAGCCTAAACTGGGTGTGGTGGTACATGCCTGTAATGTCAGCACTCAGGAGGCTGAGGCAGGAGGACTGTTGAGAGTTCACTGTTACTAACAGGATCACTGCTGTCTATTCATCCAGGGGAATCTTTTCTTTTTGTGCAACTTTATTTATTTTTAAAAAAAATTTAAAAATCATTATTTTTAATTCCCTTTAAAAATCAATACATAACAACATTAGACTCTGATCTCTGGCAGAGATATATGGTATATGGTAAGTCTCATATACAGTGTAAGCAAGCAGGAAGTACAAAGGCAGAATGGCTTGTCAACTGGGGATGGTTTATACAATGTGCATCACAGTGACCAACCAATTTTAAGTAACAGCAGTAACAAGAACTGTAACAGGAACCTAGCCAATGACACTTACTTTTGCCTCTTTTTGAGGAGTTTGTGGAAATGTGATATTGCATTTTTATTATACAGATTTATCACTACATTACCATAGCCTTATTCAGATGGTGCTTTCTTTACAGAATTTTGCACCATTTCCCATATTTTACACACCTCCTTTATCTCATTTGAAAAGAGATTCCCCCACCCTTTGCTCCTCCTCTGCACAGGAGATCTCCCCCATAACTTCCTGCTGTTGGGAGATGACCATTCTCAATCCTGCAGCAAGAGAAGACCATAGGCTCAGTTGTGTTCTTATGACACTTGGCATCACATGCTTACTCATACAGCATGATATCACTGGTTCATCAAGTTTACCAAATATTGCAAATATTTATCTTGTAGAATCCTCTAAGGGAGTGTGTTGCTCTTAATCCACAGTTTAATTGCACACAAGGTTTTCCTTTCTGAAGTTACAGTTCCTCAAGTGACATGTTTGTAATAACCTGTACCAATGAATCATATTTTGATATGGTGAAATTAGGTGAGGCCTGGACTGAGGAGAGCCTATGTCATCTGCTCAGTGACATCACAAACTCACAACCTCCTTTGAAGAGCATAAGCTCCCTGCCAAAGAAGCCTGTGACTTGTGCAGAAGCAGGCCCTCCCCCTTCCTACAAGGTCCCCTGCTATCTACTGATTGCAGACTCAGACTGGAGCTTGTGGCTCCTGGTCTTCTTTCTCATTGGCCACCTAATAAAGCTTTTTGTTTTTCAGAAACCCACTATTAGTGACTGAGCCTAATGATAAAATGGACGGACATTTAGTTTACAAAAATGGTAGAACAAGGGTGATCTACTTTGGCAGTTTTTAAGTTTTCACACACATGCTTTTCTCAAAATTTTCTACCCAATTAAAGACACACCCCATAAGTGGGGTCACTGCCTAGTGCACTCAGCATGGCCCTCAATAATTAGGAGTACACTGTCATCCTGTCTTACTCTGTTTAAGTGCAGATGCTTAGTAGTTTTTACCATCATCGTAGGCAAGGGTTTTTGTTTTTTGTCATCAAGTGTATTGGCAGGGCTGCTTCACTGTCATTTCTTTAACAGTAGGAACATTACAGCAGTGGCTTCCTAAAGAAAATGTGGGGAAGGGAGAAATAGCTTCTTACACTGAAGCAGATGAGGAACTGCTGGAACCAGCGTCTGACAATGCTGATACGTAAGTAGTCGTATGTGGATGCCTCCACTGAACATAGATAACAATAGAGGAGATGTTCTGGTTGATGCACAAGATAGCCAACAGAGAGGCAGTTATGGAGACCAAAATTTCTCTTCCTGTTTCTTTTTTTGTGTAACAGGAACTGAAATCAGAACTTTGTACTTGCCAGGCAGGCACTTGCTGAGCTATCTCTGTAGCCCCCAAATTTCCTTTTTTTCTTTTCTTCTTTTCAAGAGACACAGTCTCACTATGTTGCCAATGACTCCTGGGCTCAAGTGACTCCTACCTCAGCTATCTGGGTAGCTGGGACTTGTGTGCCAATGTACTCAGCTTAGGAGGCCAAGTTTTATTAGATGTATAGGTTTGTTCTGGACTCTATTTTTTCCATTGTCATTTTTTAAAAAAAAATGTATTTAGTCACTCGGGAGGCTGAGGCAGGAGGATTGTTGTGAGTTCGAGACCAGGCTGAGCTACAAAGTGAGCTCAAGGCCAGCCTGAAATGCATAGTGAGACCCTGTCTCAAAAAGACAAAAAAAAAAAAAAAAAAAATGTATTTAGTACAGGGATTACAGGGTCTCACTACATAGATCGGACTCCTAGTGATCCTCCTGTTTTCAGCTTCCCAAGAGTTGTGATTATAGGAGCATGTTACCATGCCCAGTCTGAAGCACTGTCTCAGTGCACTGGGGGAGGTGGGAGCCCGCATGGCACACTGGGGATCGAGCTTCAGCCGCTTTGATCTGCCTAAGCAGGCGCTTTAGTCCACTGATGTTTTTAAAATAAAATGTTACAATCTTAGATAATTTCATTTCCTGGTTCTGTTAATTATGTATGGTCATATGTCACTTAATGGTGGAACAAAGTGAGAAATGCATTGGCAGGTGATTTCATCATTGAGCAAAAGTGACAGAGTGCACTTGCACAGTCCTGGACACCGTTGGCCAGTTACTCAGTGTGGCCTGCTGCAGTCAGGAGATGCAGAAAGCATAAGATGGGTGCATCTGCTGCTGGTGTAGTGACATGACACACGGTCTATAGTATATATTTTTTGGTGCTATTGGGATTGAATCCAGGGCCTTTGTGCTGAGTTACTTCACCAGCCTTTAATTTTTTTTTATATTTTGAGACAAGTTCTCACTAAGTTGCCCAGGTGGGTATGAACGTGTGGTCCCCTTGCTTCAGCCTTCCCAAGTGCCACAATGTACCATCATGACTAGCTTACAGGAAGTTATAAGTAGATAGCTGAAGAGATAGCTAGGTAACAGGAGATAGCTCAGAGGTATAAGCACTACCTGGCAAGCCCAAGGACCCACATGCTATGTGTTCTTGGCCCTGGATGCCCGGGAAAGCCATCTCAGATATGGGCCCCCACTGTGCAGTCCCAGAACTGGATGGCACCGGCCTGTAATCTCAGCATTCAGGAGGTTGAACCAGGAGATTCTCTGAGAGTCCAAGACCAGCCTGGAGGCTATAAAAAAAGAGCACAATGCCAGCCTGAACTGCATAGTGAGACAGTATCAAAAATAAAATGGCAAACTTTGGTACAGTAAATATACAAACCAATACCAGTCTGTTATTGTGCAATACTGGGTGTACTATTACATGATTGGCAGCACAATAGGTTTGTTTACACCAGAATCAGCACAAACCCGAGTTAATGCATTGTACCTCAACTTTACTTGACTATGTCATCACTAGGTAACAGGAATATCTCGGGGCTGGGGAGATAGCTCAGTTGAATAAGTGCTTGCCTGGTAAGCGCAAGGGCCTGAGTTCAATCCCTGGCTCCACAAAACAAACAAACAAAATCAGGAATATCTCAGCTGCATCATAATCTTATAATTGCACTTTCATATGTTGTCCAAAATTAGTGGAACATTAGCAAATAACCTTAGGGCCTATGGAACCTTGGATGTTTTCTTTTCTTTTTTTTAAAAAATTTAACCTCTCATGAACCTTAGTATCTTTCTATAATCTGATGATGTCTTCCTTGAGTTATTTGTGTTAAATGGAATATAAGATGTGAAAGTGTCCTTTAACACTGATTGGCATACAGTTAGGGCTTAATATGTGGTAGCAATTTTATTTTTCCCGCTCTCTCGCTTTTCTTAATCATTTTAAGTATAGGCAGATATAAATAAAATAATAAAGGCTGTTGAACACAATCCAACTAATCAGAGAACTGTGTCTCCCAACATTAGTAATCACTGTTAGAAAAGTCAGACTGCTGTAACTTATTACCCAAGTTAAAACACAGCTTTCATATTGTTCCATTCTTTAAAAGTGGGTGGAGAATAAAAAAGGAAGGTAATTTTCACTTTAGTGCTCTTATAACACTGATTTATACTACTTGTGTTTGCAGAACTTTTGAAGAATCTGAAGATGAGCTGAGAAGTGAAAGTAGAATCTCTTGAAAAACTTGCTACTTCCTAGCCGGGCATGGTGGCGCATGCCTGTAATCCCAGCACTCGGGAGGCGGAGGCAGGAGGATTGTTGTGAGTTTGAGACCAGCCTGAGCTACAAAGTGAGCTTAAGGCCAGCCTGAACTGCATAGTGAGACCCTGTCTCAAAAAGACAAAAAAAAAAAAAAAAGAAAAACTTGCTACTTCCAAAGAAAGAAGAAAAATGGAAGAAATTTCCAGTCTCTGTAGGGATACTGCAAAGTTAGGAGACAGAAATTAAGCATAATGAAATCTGATAAATTACATGAAAGTCCAGAGGCCATTTCTAGTCCATCTAATGAACAAATCAGTGTTGCTGATGAGGACTAAACAACAACAACATACTCTGCCATAAAGAAAGAGAAACTCATGTCATTTGTAGGCAAATGGATGCACCTAAGACCATAATGTAAATGACATATATCAGGCACAAAGCTTAAGTATTGCATGATTCCTCTTGTATGAGAAACCCAAATTATAAATAAAGAACAAAATAAAAGATGAATACTAGCAATTAGGGAGGCAGCTCTTTCTCTAATGAGATGAAATGGTGGGATCAAAGAGGAAGAGGATGAAAAAAGGAATCAGGAGGTGTTACGCATACATACTGACTCCATACAGGGAGTGTAAATGCTGTGTGCCATAAACATGTTCTAATTAAAAACCATACAAATGTGATTGCTGTTTTTTTTTTTTTTTGGTGTGGTGCTAGGGTAAATTTATTATTTCTTAATAAGTTAGTACACTATATATTAACTATAGCGTGTTTGCATACACAAAAAAATATTCATTAAATTTAAAAAAATTATAGTAAAAGCCATTTTGCCATCAAACCTGCTCAAAGTGCCCCCAACACTTGTCCCATCATTCTTGGTTCTTTC
Source organism: Ctenomys sociabilis (assembly GCA_004027165.1). NCBI lineage: Eukaryota > Metazoa > Chordata > Mammalia > Rodentia > Ctenomyidae > Ctenomys > Ctenomys sociabilis. The sequence goes on from PVKA01000404.1 coordinate 101,957, forward strand.
TGAAGTAGATCTAAAAGTACTTTTAAAAAAAAGTATGGCAAATGCTGCTGCTGAGGGCCATGTAATGGAACACATCAGATACAACTTACACAGAGTGTGTCCTCATCACCTTCCTCACCTGATGCAGCTCCATGTGACTCAGGCTCCTGGCCAAAGTCAAAATAACAGTGTAAGGGAAGTGTTTTGAATTGGTTCAGGACACCAAGGCAGCCACATCAAGGCAACTGAAGACCTTCATGCGAGAGGACTTCCAGGGCTGCTTCAGAAAGAATGATGGGCTAAGTGTGTTTGAAGAGCTAAAGACACCATAGTGCAGTGGATATGTGCATCCCCATGTTTATAGCAGCACATCTTATAAGAGGTAAGTCTTAGAAGCAGCTTGCAGATACATCAGCAAATGAATGGATAGTGTGGTATATTTATACAAAATAGAGTATAATACTACCACAAAGGATAAACTTCTGCCATTTGTAGGAAACTGGATGCACCTTGTAGACCATAACACTAGGCAAAATAAATTAGACACATAAGCTTAAGTACTGTGTGGTTTTGCATACATGAGAAATCTAAGTTGTACTTAATTTAATGAGCCAAATGAAAGACAATGATAGGAAACAGGGAGACAGAGCCTTGCAGATGGGGAAGGGAGCTAGAATTGGATGTGGAAGGGAGAGAATGGGGAGCAAAAGGATTAATATTGCAAATGTACATGTACCAACTCTCTGGGGTGAGTGTACTCATTATGTATTCCACACATGTACTAATTTAAATGTAAAAGACAAAAAGTGCTTCTGAAGAGGGAATATTTTGAGAGGAATTAATGGTAATTACCTTTTACTGTAATAAGTTTTTTAAACAAACACTATCTTTTTAATATGTATTTGGTACAGGGTCTCACTATGCTGCTCAGACTCATAGTGATCCTTCTGTTTTCAGCCTCCCCAGCTCTGGGATTACAGGCACAAGCCTCTGGATTTAGGTGCTTAGTCTGCTGAGCTATCGCCAGCCCTGAAACACTATCTTTTAATCATACCTCATGAATCTTCCTGTAATTCCAAGGACCTACTGATTTTTCTTTCAATTTAGATAAGAGATGACTTTTGAGTGTATAATTAATTTTTTTTTTTTTGGAGACAGGGTCTCACTATGCAGTTCAGCCTGGCCTCAAATTCAAACCAATCCTCCAGCCTCAGCTCCCAAGTGCTGGGATTAGGTGTGTACCACCATGCCCCACTGTATAACTATTTTTACTTTGAAATCTCTACGAAGTCTTTCTCATAATATATGTGGAAGACAGAATAACACAGCTGAATATCCTTCAAATAAGGATGTGTTTTGATCTCTAGAATTCGTGAATATATTGTCACCTGGCCATAGGAAGTTTAGGTTGCATGTGTAAATTAAGTTTGCTAGTCAGTGGACCTTAAAATATGGAGATTGGCTTGGGTTACCCGCATAGATTAATGCTGTCACACATTCAAAGAGGGCAAGAAAACCAAAGGGATAGCACCATGAAAATTACTCAGCTTCATGCTGCTATCTTTGAAGGTGGACAGAGGGGCCACAAGCCAAGGAATGCAAGGAAAAGCAAGAAAACAGATGATCCTCTAGATCCTCCAGAGTAGAGCCCTGCCTGTGCCTTGGTTTTAGCCTACCAGTGACAGTAAACCTTTGAGAGAAGAGTACCCAAACTGCAATTAAACTGAAATACTGAGATTTTAGTTTAGAAAAATTAACATCTTTTGTCTTAAAAATCCATTTTGGACTTTTGTTAACTAAAAAGTATTCAATTTTAGTACATACTAAATAGATACACTTATCTGTAATGTTTTTCAACCTGTTTTAGCTCCTAGGCCTAAATCCTTACCTAATTTATATGCATTACTTAAATCATGCTAAGGGTCAGCTGATGACTTGGCTTGAGTTGTAGGCTTGGCTGAATGTATTAAGTTCAGACTACTTGATCAGACCTCTATGTATTTGCTTTTAGATTTTTTTTTTAGGGGGTGATAATATAGTGCTGGCTGGGATTATAGTCATGTGCCACCAAGCTTAGCTTTAGATCAATTTCACTGAAAAAAATCAACACCTTGGTACCTATGTATAATAGCTATCAGACTGCTCATCCCTTAAATGGTACAAGTTAAGTGTGCTAACCCTTCAGTTTCCCCTCTGAGCATCTTGAACACTTACACAGAGCCCGCTGAGCACACAGCACTGGAGTACCAGAACTGATCCTCACCAAAGCCAAAGGCAGCCTCAGATTTAGGATGGAGAAAGAGCAGAGGAGTGCTGGGTGGGTTGGGGTACATAACTTGTAGGCATCAATTGCATTATATCTTGTTTAGTTATCTAACAGAAGTGACTTTTCTGTGCTATATTGACAGATTTAGCAGACAAACTCATTTATTTATACCAATCCTGGCATCTAGGGTACATTTACATAATAGCTACAAATATTCTAAACACACTGAAAACACTATCATTAGCCTATGATTCTGCCTGTGAGATAATCTTTACATTCCCCCTGAAATGATTAACATAGTGTCTGCGGGCTGGGGCATAGCTCAGTAGTATAACCCATGCTGATGCATGCCACTTGGGTTCAATCCCCAGCACCAAAAAAAGCAAGCATGTGTGTATCTGTGTGGCTAAAACACTTACTAATACAATCCTCAAAACCAATTCTTAGGCACCACAAGCAAGGCAGTTTTATTTTTCTTTTTTACAAAATGCCTTGATATGTGGAATAATAGTAGTACATTGATTGGGAGACTACACAGAGGAAACGAAAGGTACCATACTAGGAAACATACCCAAGATGATGAAAAATCACTTAAATCATATTTAGATACCAGTAGATTATGCCTATTAGATCTAAATTATGCTAATATACAAACATTTTACAAAGGCTACCTAACATGCTTTAGAGTGCAAAACTGGAAATAAGAATGGGAACGCAGTTGGCTGGCACACACCTGCTATCTCAGCACTTGGGAGGCTGAGGCAAGATGATTATTGCAAGCTTGAGGCCAGCTTGAGCTACATAGTGAGTTCAAGGCCAGCCTGAACTATATAATGAGACCCTGTCTCTATAACAATATATATAAAAGAGAATGTGACCCCCCACTGCTGTGCATTCAAAACACAGTCTCTTGACTCAAAACTGAAGTATTAGAGGAATTTAACAATTACTCAGAAAAGATCTTTAGACAGTTGCTGATACACTTCTTTGATGCTTTTCACAGTATCGGTCATTTAGAAAGGAAATAAAATAAATACCATTGTTATGGTTTATGTCTAGTTGTCCCCCCAAAGCCTCATACAGTCAATGGGGCAGGCTTCTAGAATTCATGATAGTTCAGTGATCCAGTGCTGGGATTATAGGTGTCAGTGCTACACCTGCCCTATGGTGTACAGCCTGAATGCAATATAAGGAGGGGAAGAGAGGCTTGCTAGCTATTGCAGCTGCTGCTCCTGCCTTTGCTTTTTGCTATTTTCTATGACATGATCAGTACCAATCCTGGCATCTAGGGTACATTTACATAATAGCTACAAATATTCTATTAGGCACCACAAGCAAGGTGCCATGGGCCACTCTGCCTTTGAGCCAGCTGGGTATGGACTGAAACCTCCACTAACTGTGAGCTAAATAAACCTTTCTTTCCTTAATTTTGGGTGTCTAGTATTTTGTTCCAGCAAGAAGAAAAACAACTAAGACAATCATATAGCAACACTGGAAATGAGCATATGAGCAAATCACATTTTTATGTGCATTTAGGACATATGAAATTCACTTTGAAGAACTAGCTTAAGAATGTTTTAAGGAATTCAGAATTGTTTCTTCCTTCTTCACATCTACTTCTGTTCATTTTAATTACCTGATTTGTAGCCCAAAATTTTATTTATGTAGACACGTACTTTGAGTAGGTAATACCATCAATCCTACCTGAAAGATTAGCTATAAAATAAGCAGTTGGCTACAAGTAAAAAAATAGGTTATAATCTTGATTCTGTCATTAGACACTGAAGGAGTTTAAAAGTTCTTTAGATTTAAATTATTCCTAGGGCTGGCAAAATAGCTCAGCAGATTAAAGAGCCTGCTTAAGCAGACAAAGGAGAGGAGGATTTGATCCCCAGCATGCAGTGCTGGCCCTGCCCCTAGGGCACGCTGAGACAGTGACTTAGACTGGGCATGGTAGCCCAAGCCTATAATCTCAGTGCTTGGGAGGCTGAACACAGGAGGATCACTATGAGTCCAATCTATGTAATGAGACCCTGAAACCCTATAGACCCTTACTTAAAAAAAAAAAAAAAGATTTAAATTATTCTTGTCTGTGAAATGGAAAATAAGATCAAATTAGACTACAGAATCTGTAGGGTTCTTTCCAGCTTCCAATTCCAGTCTTTCTCTATAAACTGAACGATCTCTAATAATACAAAGCTAATTTGGTGCATCACATCTAGGCTTGTCTACTGCACTATTTTTTTTTTTTATCTAGGCTGCAGTAAATCAACAATATATGGTGACTGGGATTAAAAAATTAAAGCTGGTTGAATCAATGGATAACTGAGAGAAGGTTGCAAAGGAAAATACACCTACTTCATATGCTAATATAAATGTAAATCAGACTGTAAATCGGGGTGCAATTCACTAAACTACAAAGTGTTAGGCAAAAAATGCTAAAAGCTTTAGGTCTTACAGGCAACTGAATACACACATACATTTATCTTTCCGTGCTAATTTAGGATAGAAGTTAAATTTGTACTGATTCCTAGCTACTCACTTAGGAACCAAGAATTCAGAGTTGTAATGCATTGGTGAAGACAGGATTACACAAAGGTTTACCATAGGTCATCATAAGGTTTACTACAGGTTGTCATCTTTAAGTAATTTAAAATTTCTCACACTTAACAATTCAGTGTCACAACTCTAAAAGGCAGTGAGGATGGCTCCAAATAACATCTTCAGATTACCAATGAAAATGTGGGTCTCCAAAATATTAAGATGTAGCTTTTTTTTGGTCTTTTTGAGACAGGGTCTCACTATGCAGTTCAGGCTGGCCTTAAGCTCACTTTGTAGCTCAGGCTGGTCTCGAACTTACAACAATCCTCTGCCTCAGCCTCCCGAGTGCTGATATTACAGGCATGCGCCACCATGCCCGGCCTAAGATGTAGCTTTAATAGAAGGTCAGCTGTCTATAAATAATGGAACAGAGGTCTGGCCTGGGTATGCCAACCACTAGCCTAGTGCCCTTTTCAAAATGCCACCATGCCATCTTATAGCGCACGATGCCAGTGAGAGGCACTATACAGAGTAGACTGCACATATAGTGCCATCATTGTTGTCAAAAAAACAACATATCTTGCTCTTGAATGAATTAAGGTTGATCTCCAGCCTCTGAGACACATCATGGTTGATGTCAGACCCGCCCAAATGTGCTAGAGTGACTACACCATGAGACCTTCTCCCCAAGACGCAAATAAACATGTGCTGCAACAGCACTAAACAAAAAGCAATTTGTACAAAAACTTACTTTTGGAAAAGACTGCTAGACATTCCTCAGTCTTCACATGTGTATGTACACCCAAAAAGCAATCAGCCTGTCCCAACTCTTGACCATACTCTCTGGAAACATGATTACATGAGTCTGTTGAGTTCTTGGCTTTTTTTTTCATTTTAAGGAAACCATGAGGTACATTTAAAAGACTGACTCACCATGTTATTTAGAATTTAAATGTAACAGAAAATTTTGGGAGCTGGGGATGTAGCTCAGGGGTATATAGCATGTGCAAAGTCCTGAGTTTGATCCCAGCACCGAAAATCAAAATTCAAACCAAAACAAAACAATGTTGTTTTTCAAAATGTCAGAATTCTAAAGTGCCAGTTAATTATCTGACATCCAATTTTCAGTATTTCTTCATTTTCTAAAAAATTTGGGTGGCACTGTAGCTTGGTGGTATTTACCTAACATGTATGAAGCCCTGCATTTAATCTCTTCTGCTGTAAAATTAAACCAACCCTCCAAAAAACATACAAAAACTTAAACTTTTCTGTTTCCTAAAGTGATTTGAAAAGTATACTTAAAAATGTGGATTATCCTAAAATTCAAGATTACAGGCCAACAGCCTTGGCTAGATAAGCAAGTTCAAGACCAGACTACTTAGTGAGAACCTGCCTCAAAAAAAAAAAAAAAAGTCATGGTGGCTGGGGTTGTGGCACATGCCTATAATCCCAGCACCTTCAAGGCTGAGACAGGAGGACTGGCATGAGTTCAAGGTTACCCTGGGCTAGGGTTCAAGGCTAGCCTATACTAGATAATGGGATATTGGGGAAAAAAAAAAGACAAAAATATTATAGTTTTTTTTCTTTCATTCTGTATGTTTTGGTGTTTGAGACCAAATTCTAATCTAAAACTTTTTCCACTGCAGTGAATACCTTGTCAATACAGGTCTGCTGAGAACACTGCTCAAACTGACTTTATTATAATAGGGAATGAGCTTAGAAAAATATTTACATATGAAGGTGATTAGTCATTTTAATTTTGGTGCTATGGACTGAACACTGGGCCCTGCAGATGCCAACCATCCGTTCTACCACCGAATGACATGCTTAGTTTCAGACACTATATAAAATCGGTTACAGAGACATGGCATTACTCAAGTAACTTCTCCACAGATGACAGGAACGATGCTTCAAACTCCTGATCAGAGAATCTGCTTACAGACGCACGAGCATTTTTTCTGATTTGCAGTCTCTTCTCTGTTGACAGGGAAAGAATATGGGCCATGGTCTCGGCATAGTCTTCTTCACTCTCAGCCAGAAATCCAGTTATCTCTCCTTCGTGAGGAACGACGATGTCAAGCTTTGGGCCCCCTGAATTGTGTGCAAGGATGACTGTGCCAGCTGCCATACACTCCACCACTCCTGAGAAAGCGAGAAAAAAATGCATGAAGTTCTTCATGGTTTTGAGTGTGTTCATAAGAATGAAGATGAGCAAAAGTATTCAAATTTTTTTGAGATTCATGAGAAATTTGAAGATATATATCCTCATAAATTCATTTGCTCAATTTTATGGTACAAATAGAATGATTTTAAGTTTTCAGTTTCCAAAGGGCTGCTTTATTCTTATTTAAAACAGACAAGGAGATGGAAGTCACAAAATTTTAAGAGTTCAAATTATGTACATTAGCAGAAACAAGGGAAAATGTGCATCCATCTAATGAAGACAATGCTGATGCTTCTGTTTCTGCCTCCCTTTCTGCTATGCCCAACAGCAAGGATGAACTAAATGAGCACCTGAAGGACAGGGTATCAATACCCCAGCTGGCCTTTCTTACCTGTGTTTCTGGGAGAATTAAGCCCTTTAAAGGATGACTAAGTCATCAATTCTCTGAAGAACAGTATGGAGTTGACATCCTAGGTGTATTGGAGAGAAGTTGGAAGTATTGTTTTTATTAATTTTTTTTTAAATTTGATACAGGGTCCTGCTATGCAGCTCAGACTTGTAGTAATCCTATTGTTTCGCCTTCTCAGCTCTGGGATTACAGGCATGCGCCACCATGCCTGGTTTCAGGGCCAGTACGGATAGAACTCGGGTCCTTGAGCTTGCCAGGGAGGCACTTAGGCCTCTGAGCTATCTCTCCAGCCCACATTCTCTTTCTTTGAACAATGATAAAACCCCAACAGAGGCATTCTGTGCCTTACATTCTGTGTAAGGCTGGCAAGCATTCCTTGTTTTCTTTTCAGAGGCCTCCATTGAATCAGTTATTCCTCTTCCCTCCCAGATCTGCTATCTCTTTCTTATCAGTTCGAGATAGGTGAGGGGTTGTAAGTACAGAAGGCACACACCGACACACCCTCCTAGAGTTACACATCCACCTAGTCATCCTCTCTTCTTTCACTTCCCCTTCACAGATACACTTCCCCACAGTCTGGCTGACACTCACTCCACTTGCTCCCTTAACTCAATGTTTGACTTACTGCAGTTTGACTTCTGCTGTCCCTTCTCCCTTGCAACTTGCTTATGCCAGGTCCAGGTCACCAATGACCTCCCAATGTTCCTTAGAATGTGGGCTGTTGGGAATTGCTTTTCTAAAATACTGTCTTCCATGGGCTCCAAAATATTGCAGTCTACACATTTTCCACAGCCTTCCATTCTCTTCTTTTTTCCACATCTGGAGGGCTTTAGTACTTGGGCAAGCACAACTTTTCACTTACTATTTCCAGATCTGGTCTTTCTCATTGGTAGATGCATAGTGACAATGACCTATTACTAGGCACAAGTATTTATGTGCCCCACTGTGAGCTCAAACCCCCTTCTCACTGAGACTTCTCCACTGACTACTCCTGCTTTTGTATTCCCTGTTTTGGTGAAAACCTGCTGGTTCAAACCAAAAGCCCCAGGTGGTCATTTTTTTTTTTTCCATGTGGTCATTATGACTCCGCTTCCCTCATTTGAAATCATATGGCTGAGGTAGCTGAGGTAGAACCTTCTGAGGCATGTTCTGCATTATTTCAGAATCTTTTTTTTTTCTTTGGCAGAACCGGTGATTGAACTCAGGCCCTTGCATTTGCCAAGGAAGCACTTATTTCACTGAGCCATCTCACCGGCCCTCAGAATCTGTCTTGAACACCCTTCCTACCAAGTTCAGACCACCAGCATCCCACTGACTCAATGCCACAGCCCAATTCAGCTTCTGGTCTTCTGGTTTATTCTCCCTGATCTTTTCCACTGCAGCTAGATTGGACTTTAAGAAACAGAAAGCTTTTAAATATAATACTAAAACTTCTTCCATCTTTTTTCACCACTTGACCTGGTGTACACCTCCCCTCCACTGTCTGACTTTTCAACCTTTGGGCTGCAGCCACTTGAACTAGTACTTTGAAGTTGCCTGGTGATATCCCTGCTGTCACTCCAGAGTGCTGTTCCCTCTGCTGGGTATTCTCCTTTTATGGCTGGCCAACTTCTAATTATTGTTCAGGCCCAGCTTGAGTATCATGCAACACATCAGTGGGTAACAGTTATCTGCTCCCACAAATGTGTTACTGTTCCCCAGCTGTTTCCTGTCACTCCTGCTTCTTCACCAAGTTCCTGGCACAGAGCACAGTAAATGTCTGTAGAGTGAGTTGCTGCCATCCAAGGGCTAGAAGCTTCTGAAAGAAAAACATCTCCATCATAATCCCGTCACCTACCTGAGTATCTGGCACTTGGTGAAAGTATTAGCAGAAGGAAGCACAAAGTTCAGACCCCAGGCAGAAAGGGGGTCAACAAGTTCCTGCTGAATCTTAGTACTATCATGTTTTCCCCTAAGAACTAGCAGAGTGAGGCATAAAAAAGGCATCTGATAAATACTACTGAACCAAATTAGACAGAAATCAGTACCTGATTTTTATTTTATTTATGTTTTTGTACCAGAAAACAAACTCAACACTTTGTGCTTGCTAGGCAGGTACTTATGCCACTGAGCTGCATCCCCAGCCCTGAGTATTGATTTTTATACTACACTGTGCGTTAAGTATGAAGTTGGACTACAGAGAGCAATTTGTGCTAAAATGAACAGAAGAAACATTAAAGGGCAAGATTTAAATTGAGCATTTGTAACAAGAGGAGGCCAATATTGAAATGCAAAACCAATAAAAGACTAAAACAAATCACTTGTGAGAAGCCCATCTGGGGACAAGGGCCCTCAGCTTCTGATGCACAACAGAATGACCTGAGCATCTAGCCCCATGTGGAGATTCCAAGTGGATGTTCAGCAGGATGAGGGCAGGGCCCAGGAGAGAAAACAGCAGTTATGGGCAGTGGTGATCTGGGTCAGAGAATCTGGGTTCTACCATATCCTGTGTGACTAAATTTGAGTAGCTGTTAAACTTCTCTGTGCCTGAGTTTCTGTATCTATAAAAAATAATAAAGAATACCTTCAGAGTACTAAACTTGATAATGATTGTTAAAAAAATGCAATAGTAAGTGGTCAGGATTTTTTTTTTGGTGGGGAGCTGGGGATTGAACACAGGATCTCACAGATGTTAGGAAAGCACTCTATAATGAGATACATCCTTAGTTGTTATAATTAACTACTGTCTTACAGGGTCTCAAATGAGCAAGGGATATTCGGCGGACTAGGGAAAAAGAATTAGGACTTGATGCAGATTTTTAGACTATTATCATTTTACAAAAAAAAAAAGGTAAGGAATACATCTTGCAGCACAACACAAGTTGTTTAGAAGAGAAACTCACAGGGGCTAGGGAGATAGCTAGGGGCATAAACACCTGTCTGACAAGTGCAAGGACCCTGAGATTGATCCCCAAGACCACATGGTGGCACAAGTCTGTAAGCCCAGCACTGGGGAAGCTCTGACAGGAAGATCACTGTAAGTCTGAACTGAAAAAAAGGTTTAAAAAACCCAAAAATGAAAAACTTACCAATTCCAAAGTGCTCATTCCACATGGTATGCAGACCAATTATTGCTTCAGACAAGTATTTCTTTAACTCATCAAATGGAATGTTTATTTTAAATTCCACATCTTCTTGGACTTTTAAGTCTTCACACAATCTTCTCAGTTGGTTTACCCTAAGTTCATCATCTTTGTTGCGACAGCCTCCAATGAGGACAAGTTTAAGTGAGGGTGACTCGGCCACCTTCTTACTTAGCAATTTAGCAAAGGCTCTGATCTGCAAAGGGTGATTCTTTTCAGGCCTGAATTGGCCAATAGAAACCAATAAATGTCCTGGGATTGTCTTTTTCTCATGTAAAGGAATGTCCAGAAATGTCTGTACATCACAAGGTGGATAAACAATGCTTGTGCAACTCCCAACTTTCCACAGTGAGAGAATATGGTTTAACGTCCAAGAAGAATTGACCATGACAACATCACTGCATGAACCAACAAGTCCATAAACAGAAGCAAATAAATAGTAGTAGATGAGCTTTACTTTGCTGAGAAAAGGATTTCTGGTTATGAAGCCTGCGTTATTAAATCTAGCATTTCGATTCTTCACTATAGACAGCATGTCAGTGCTGATAGTGGGATAATGAACATAGCTTCCAACTCGGCAACCCCCTAGGTACTTAAACAAAGGGAGTGTGAAAGCATATCCCATTGAATCAATGTAAACATCAGGGACACACTGCATAAGTGCTTCCCAACCAAGGAAGATGGATCCTAGGCTTTGGCCCAACAATGTGAAGCGAGGGTAGTGTGAATCTTCCACAAGATAGCGTTTCCTTAAGAAAATAAACTGCACTGGGTGGATTAATCTGATGTTAAATCTTCTGAAAGCACCTTCTAGTATCTGTTGACCATTGGCATTAATGTCACCAGTATAAACAACATAAACTGCTTCAGGATACCTATAATACAATACGATTATAAATATCATTAGGTCAAAATCAAGCAAAAAAGCTGTAGGCAGTTTTCTTACAATCATAAAGCTGCTTATTTTTATACTAGAAAATAATTTACCTTTGGTTCTTGACACAGTCTGTGAAGTCCAGGCTAGCCTTGAACCACTGCAACCCTCCTGTCTCAGTCTCCTAAGTGCTGGGATTACAGGTGCATGCTACCATGCCCAGATAGAAAAAAAAATTTTTTTTACTACTTTTTTCTTCATTACATTTGAATTACTGGCTTTCTGTTTCATGAGTTTTCTACTGTCCAAGGACTAAAAATGAAACTTTGGCCTGAATGTTGGTTTCTTCTCAAAATGTGTGTTGATACCCCATTCCCAACATAGGGTATTATGAGGGGTGCCTCAAAATAAGGTTAATACAGTTATTCACTGATCTTGCTAAGCACATGCTTCACTGCTGAGTTACACACTCAGGACCCTGGAGCCATCATAAAAAGAAGCCCATGTCGCTTCCATCTCATGAGCACATAGCAAGGAACAATCTATGAAGCAGAGTGACTCCACACCAGATACCAAATCTGCACTTGCTCTGAGCCTGCTGACTTTCCTCAAAGCCTCTAGAACTGTGAGGAACAAATTTCTGTTGTTTACAAAGTACCCAATCTAAGGTATTTTGTTACAACAGTTGGTTCAGACTAAGATTTTGTATCTTCTGGTATTTTGCTATTTCTTCCACTATAGACTTAAAATGGAAAAGACACCAACAAAAAATGTTAATTTATCAATGGGAAGTTTTTATTTCTAGGAAATATTCAATATTTTAAAGGGCAAGGTATGTGAGTCAGTGGTAGAGTACTTGCCTAACATGCATGAGGCCCTGAGTTCAAGCCCTAGCACTGCAAAAAAAAAAAAAAAAAAAAAATGTTAGTTTAACATTCTTAGTATAAAAGTGGTCATAAAATATGAATAAAATACTCATAGACAAGAATCAAAATTCACTAAAGGGGTTTTCTATATAGAATAATAATTTTAAAGCAGTGCTCAGAGTTTTATCTGAGAAATGCAATCATGTTTTAAAAGCTAGACCTTTCTTTGAGACAAGGTCTCACTATGCTGCCCAAACTAGTCTTGAACTCCTAGGCTCAAATGATCCTTTCACTTAGCTTCTGGAGGACCTGCGACTACACAATCGTATCAGGCATAAAATTCCAAAATCTTATGAGGCAGGTGGGCATATGAGGAGTATTCTTTTACTAAAGAACAGTCAATCCTCATTTCCACCAAAAAACAAAAACAAATAAACAAAAAAACAGTCAAAAAAAGGAATTCTTAGCTATGAATAAGGTAAAAGAGAAAGATAAATTTCTGGGTAATGATTTTTTCTGTTAATAGCAAAAATATAACAAATTAACTAACAAAGACCCATACATACTTTTTCTGCATGGCCCTCAAGGCACACCATAAAACTCTTTCTCCTCCTCCACCAGCATTGCAATACGGATGAAAAAATGCAATCACCATCTGAATCTTCCCATTTTTGCTGGCTGACATTAATCTTTTCTTTCTCTGTAGCAGCCATCTGATTCCCCAAAGAGCAATGGCCAAATATACACATAAAATTCCACACACAATGAGTCCAGGGAAGAATAATGAATAAAAAAACCTGAAATTAGACAGAAAAGGTAAAATATCAACCTGATGCTCATTTTAAAAATACTACAAAGGCAACTTTAAAATATTCACTTTATATATTAGTAGAAATGAAAATTTTTGTAGTTTATAAGCTTGCCAAAAAATACTTATTAATTTATACAGATTACACAGATATGTACTCAACCCTACAACTGGAGTGAACACACTTTAAATGCTTTAATTAGCCAAGACATAGTGACAAAAAAAAACAATATAGGACTCTTTCCAGGCCCTATACCAGAATGAATCCATTTTCAATTCCTTTAACAAGAGATATGTATTCAAGGATTAAGATTCAACAAAAGCAAGAACTTCATCTTTTATCAGAATTATTTTTCTTTCTTTCTTTTTTTGTGGTACCAGGGATTGAACTCTGGACCTTGCACTTGCTTGGCAGGTGCTTATTCTACTGAGCTATCTCCCTGGCCTATTTTCATTTCTTTTTGCTTTGGGACAGGGTCTTGCTATGTGGTCCAGGTTGGACTTCAACTTGAGATGATCCTTCTGCCTCAGCCTGGCACATCACAGATACTCTTGGTTAAAGCCAGCTTTAGCAAGTGGATGGTGTTGAAAAACACAATGACAACTTGGCATCATCACTGCATGTATGCTAAGGAATTATTATCCATGCTACTTTCCTTCCATTAGTATAAATGTGAGCCTAAAAAGACAAATGCTACCTTCACATTATGAGAGTTTTGATCCTGAATATTCACCGAAAGTCTTGAACCTGCATGGACCACACTTTGCAAACCATCTTCCTTGTTTTGGATTTCTGTATTTTTTAATCGTTTTCTGTTGTTTTTGACTTTGTGTTTTTCTCTTTTTAAAATAAAAGAAGACCACCATCTTAAAAAGTAAACAATTTGATGAAATATAAGATTTCTAATTTATTTAAGATTTGGAAGATATGAATTCATAAAAGCAACTGTATACCAATAGGGCAGTTTGCTTTCTTAGGCCAAGCTTTCAAAAGGATGTTTTATTTAAAAAGCAGATGACTTAGCATCTAAAGATTTTTGTGACAATTCCTTCAAATGATTTCAGTGAGTAAATTCAGTGTATTTAACTTAAAATTAGAAAAACTGCCACTTTAATGACTAAAGTTAAACCAGCCTTTTTAGTCTAGTTAGTTCCAAAGACACACAGATCCTAAACATTTATTAAATACCCTATGATACCTGCATATTGTAATTATCCAACAATTTGTTTAAGCATAAATGAAATACATAACGTTTATCTGTGCTTAAAAGGTTTTTCAAAGGTAACTTACTAATTAGTGGGTTGAAACATAATGACGGTATAATGTATAAAACATGAGTTGGAGACATTTCTTATGGCAGGGAAGAATGTGGAGCCTTGAAAACAGACTTTCTCATTTAGACTTTTTTTTTTTTTTTTTTTTTTTTTTTTTTTTTTTTTTTTTTTTTTTTTTTTTTTTTTTTTTTTTTTTTTTTTTTGTCTTTTTGAGACAGGGTCTCACTGTGCAGTTCAGGCTGGCCTTAAGCTCACTTTGTAGCTCAGGCTGGTCTTGAACTCACAACAATCCTCCTGCCTCAGCCTCCCGAGTTCTGGGATTACAGGCCTGAGCTACCACGCCTGGCCCCTCATTTAGATATTTTAAACAATGTATAAAAAGGCAAATATTAACTTTGATGAGGTAATATACGTACTTCTTTTTAGGGAGCTAGAGTAGGAATTATATATTTCATCCTGAATAGGAAATATATGGACGTTAAAAGAACACAAGAGGTATACTATGCTATCACTGATGGTAAACCTTTTAGAGATGGAGGGTCCAAACTGTAACCTTAAACCCACTTGTTTATCTGTACGTGCCAACCTCAAATCTACTTATTTATAAAAAAACAAAAAACAAAACAAACAAACAAACAAACAAACAAAAAAAAAACCTGCATCCGGAGGTTTTAGCAGACAAAAATCAGCTCAAGCGACTCACGATAGCATCGCAGGGGGCTCTGCCCGCTCACTGGAGCATGTGTGCCAGACTTGGCCACCACTGGCTGGGTCTTCATAGTATCAGTGTACGACAAAACATTTATGACAAAGCAATATCACAAGAACAAAGGTGGAGAAAAGTTAGATTTTTTTTTTTTTTTTTTTACCAAAATGTCAACAGTGGTTATCGCCAGATGGTACCTTTCCTGGTTTTACCTACCTACTTCCTAACTTTTTGACAAGAAACAATGTCATGTACGTAATACAAATAAAAGTTAAATTTTATATAACTTTTTATATCAAAAACTAATCAATGAATAATTAAGATAGAGAATTCATCCGAGCGCAGAAACGCATGCCAGTAACCTCAGCTACTTGGCAGGCTGAAGGAAAAAGACTGTAACTTAACTAGCACGAGTTTAACCCCCAGTACCCAGGCCAAAAAAATAAAAATAAAAAAAATAAAAATAAAAATAAAAAGCTTTATAACGAATGGCAGTTAAACAAACGAGAATGAATGACTAGTTTCTTCAGCGGGGAGACATGACATATTACATGACATATTAGAAAATAATTATAAAGGAAGGTGAAAGAATCTGAGTAGTTTATGACAGACTAATAGGACTGGAAAGAAAGGAAAAACTAGAACACGGAAGGAAACGACCCCTCCGCTAGCAGTGAGGCAGGCGAAAAATGCTGAGGTAATCTGGGTCTCAAAGACCTGGTCTGTTCCAACCTATCTAGGGCACTCCAAAAGGAGAGAAACACCGCTCACTAACCTGAGAAAATACGCTAGATTCATGGCAACGCAGGCCATTCCCCGCAGATTTTAGCTGTACTGGACGGGCAACTATCACTACCGCACACGTAACACCTGCGAGTTCAGTCTTCCGGCTCCTCACCTCAGCAACTCACACACACACCAACTCCCTTTGGCGGCAGCCATCTTCCCTTGCCTCCCAAACTCAGGAAGCTCTTTACCATTCCTTTTCTCTATTGGCTCTTTAGGAAGTTTGCGGTACTCTCCCCGCCCCCACGAGCCGGCTTTGTATTTCAATTGGTTACTTCTGGCAGCTTCCCACGGCCTTCTAACCAATAGACTCTGTCTGGGCGTAGACATGATTTCCTCTGTGCTCAGGCCCCGCCCAGATGGCCGGCACCAGAGTGGATCAGAGGGGAGGGGTGTGGCTTACACCGTGAACAGTTGCCCCTCCCGCCCTCGGCCCCGCCCCCACTGGAAGACCCGCTCAGGCGCCCCCTCCCCTACCCCAGAGCCCACCGCCCAAAAGAAATCCGAAGGGCGGGCCCTGCGGGGTGCGGATCGATCTCCTGGGGGCAGAGTCCATTCCTGGAGCCTGTGCTGCCCGTGGCGTCCCAGTTTCTGGCGCGGAGTCCCAAAGCGGGCTGCGCGGGCACCACGCCGAGTCCTCTGCGGGCGGTGGGGGCGCCCTGGGACCTGCGCCCGCCGCTGCTAGTCCTCCCTGCCCCGAGCGCGACGGAGATCCAAGGGCCGCATCCCGAGGAGGCGGTGCCGGCTGGCGGGGGTGAGGGTCCTGGCCCGCGCAACCTTGAACCCGCAGGGGTGCCCAGTTCCCGAGCCAGAGGACTTGTTCGAGATTCCTTTCGGGTTAGAGTCAACCGGACCGATACCTGCACAACCTTTCTCCTTCCAGGATTTTAGCATCGTGCTGCTCCGCCCCGCTCCTCGCACCCGGTGACCTGTGGGCTCTGAGCAGATCAGAGAAAGAGAGAGGAAAACAAAAACAAAAAACCCACCCACAAGCTGGTGTCTTCTGGGGATGATGCCTGAGCAGGAGAGCCAGGTTACAGCCAGAGAAGAGGCCAGTCGGAAAGTGAGTTTTCTTCCCGCGCGCAGTGCGCGCAGACTGCGGGGGTTCCCTCTGCCTGCCGCCTGGACTCGCTCCGGGGCGCAGACACAGCCGAGCGCGGCCGGGGGGCGGTGGTTGGGGTGAGGCTCTCCAGAAAGGCGCGCCGGTCCCGGTTGTCCAAGAACAGTGGCGACACAGAGCTTTTGCCGCTCATCCTTAGGCCGTTGAAGGGCAAAGTGAATGTGGAGTCAGGTGTAAGGACCTCAGAGCCGTAATTGTTCAAAATTAATTCCCCGAGGAAGTTAGGGTCTGGTGCCTGTACTTCTTTGTGGTCTGTATCCAAGTCCTGCGATTTTTAAAAATAACCATTGAACGAGTTTTAGTTATCTCTACTACATTAATGTGGTCGCTTAATGCAAGCAGTACAAACAGCATGAAAAGCAGTACTTCGAGTTCCTTTTGTAAATATGAGTTTCTTAACTTAGTAAGTATTTATTGAAAAACCTATGTTTTAGGCAAGGTACTGAAAGTTGATTAAGTGCTTAACGTGGTATGTGTACAAAAACAGAGAAATCTTTAGTTTTTTTTTTTTTTTTTTTGTATGTGCCTTTTATTTTATTTTACTTTATTTTGTAGCCTGAATCCCAGCACTGAGGATGCTGAGGCAGGAGGATCCTTGAGAGTTGGAGACCAGCCAGGGCAACAAAGTAAATTCAAGGCCAGCCTTAACTGTGTAGTCAGACCCTCTCAAAAAGAAAAAAAAAAAATGCATAGAAATCATATGCTGTATATTTTCCAATTAATATGTTTTTGATATTGTTTCACTATTTGCCTTACATAGTTTTAATCTCTCTGCATAGGATTGATGCAGTAGACTTTGTTCCTCTACTGTAGACATTCTGGTTAGTGCCGTTGTTCTTTTTTCTTTTATAAGACTTTTTTTTTTTTTTTTGAGACAGCTACTGGCTATGTAGCCCAGGCTGGCTTTGAATTCACTCAGGCTATCTCAGACTGGGGGTGATTGTCCTACCTCAGCCTCCCTAGTGCTGGTATTACAGGCACACACCACCACGCCCCTGCCAGGCTTGATCTTTGCGCTTCATTTTTTTTTTGTCTTTTTGAGACAGGGTCTCACTATGCAGTTCAGGCTGGCCTCAAACTCACAACAATCCTCCTGCCTCAGCCTCCCTTCCGAGTGCTGGGATTACAGGCCTGCGCCACCACGCCCGGCTATGCGCTTCATTTTTAATGCCAACACTGGAATATTTCTTCAGGATACACAGCTAGGCCTGGACTGAAGAATTGGCTGATTCTTTTCCATATACCTCTGAAATTAATTTATTCAGTGATATAATCAAGTGCCCCTCAGTGAAATTATGTCTGGGTTCTGGTGGTGTGGAAATGACAGATAAGTGGATTAATCTATAGGCAGAGAGGCTGGTCGGTAAATGATCCTTAACCGAGTAAAGGCTGCATTTGATCAGGGATGTGGGGAGGAGTGGCTGTTACAGGAGGGGACACTTCCAACCATGATAAATGCTCATCTGGAGAGAAAAATCCTTATCCTTCCAGATCAGGCATAAGACCTGGAACTGCTCAGAAACCTGTAACTGCCCTGGCACATGTTGGCCTCACCCTCTTCTGGATTCCTTGATAATAGCTGTAGGCGTTGTTGTAGAACTTACTATGTGCTAGGCATTGTATTAAGTCCTTTAAACCCTCTGTGGACTCTTTTTCCTTCAATCCTCACAACCTCACCCCTTTGGCACTGTTGGGAATTGAGTCTGGGGTCTTGTGCTCATGAGCTGTACCACTGAGTTTTAAAACCTCTTGATGTGGGATGATTTTGTTTAGTTGGTTATTTGTGCTAGTGATTGAACTGTGGCCTTGAACATAATAACTAAGCGCACATTGTCATCCACAGCCCTGTGTCACCATTTGTTCAACAAATATTTCTTGAGTACTATGACAGGAATCTTAGGCACTAGGAATCTTTCTAAGTCAATGACTGCCCTCATGGGGTTTATATCCTAGTAGAAAATACGAGGGAGGGGGAAGGAGAGTAAATGATTAAATAGTGTTATTTCAGGTATCGGTAAATGCTGTGAAGAAAATAAGGAGGGTAGGGGCCTGGGTAGGAAGGAAGGTTCTATTTTAAGTGCTTGGTCAGAGATTGCTTCTAGGGGAGGTGACATTAGAGTAAAGATCTGAATGATTCAGTTTCCTGGGGAGTTTTCTGGGTTGGGATATACAGGCTGTCCAAGTCCTAGAAGTCCTAAGGTAGAAGTGTGATAATCTAAAATACACGTGATCTTTGTCCTATGTTTCAGATACAGCTAAAGGCCTTGGAATTTTCTGAGTGATAGATCATTATTTTGTGGTTCATAATAAGCTCTGTTTAATATGTCTGAGTTCTGTAGTGAAGTGGCCTTTGATGGGTGGCTAGATTTAGGTTGGGGGTAGTTGCTGGAGGGACCACCATATGATTAGAGAATTGGAACTTTCCACCCCACCCTCCAATCTCTGGAGAGGAGACAAATTAATCACTTGTGACCATTGATTTAATCATTTGTGCCTACAGACTGGAACCACCGTAAAACCCCTGAGCATCAGGTTTGGAGAATGTCTAGGTGGTAAACACTGACATGTTGGTAGGATGGCTTTTGTGCCTGGAGCGGGGCGGGATCTCTGTACACCTCTCCTTGTCCTGTGCCTTATGCATCTCTTCCATTCATTGTTTCTGAGTTGTGTCCTTTACAATAAAGGGGTAAACTGGGCATGATGGCACAGGCCTGTAATCCTAGCACTCTGGAGGGCTGAGGCAGAAGGATCACAAGTTCAAACCAAACAATTTTGTCTCAGATACAAAATTAGGGACATCATTCATTGTGGAGGACCTGGGTATTCATTCCACAGTACTGCAAAAACCAAATCACACCACTCCAAACCATCCTGGTAATGCTATGTAAAATGCTTTCTTTAATTCTGTTTTCCATTCTAGCAAAGTATTCCCTGGAAAGTTGTGAACAGGCCCTGGCTGATGGCCAGTTATTCATAAGTTTAGATGCCCCATATTGGATGACGGTGTCAGAAGGGAGAGTCTTATGGGACTGAGCTCTCACTCAGAGGGCTTACCCATGCTCTGCTAACTCCAGGTAGTGTTGGAACTGAATTGGATTATAAAGTAGCCAGACTTTTCCTGGAAGTTTGGAGAACTGTTGCATTGGAGTGTTGTGATGAGAAATAGTACAGAAGGAATGACCTTAGTGTTTGAGGAACAGTAAGAAAGTCAGAGTGGCTAGAGCAGAGAGAGAAAGGAAAGTGGTAAAACAAAAGGTCAGAATTCATCATTTTACAGATAGGGAAGCTGAGGCAGAAGTTAATTAACTTGCCCAAGGTATCTAGCTAGTAAGAGACAGACCTCTGATTGAATCCTGGCATGCTCCTCTTCTATCTTAGGAAGATATTACCTTCCAAATTTCCTTGACACTGTCCATACCACCTGGTATTATTATGTAAAATAAGGAACATAGCTCATTTTTAAAAGAAATTTTATTTTCTTAATTTACTGTCTATTCTCAACAATGAATTAATTTCTTATAAATGTGAAGTAAGATTAAAATATGCATGCATGTGTTGCAGTTTAACAAATAAGTCTTTTCATAGCCTAAAAGTCAATAATTTGTACAGGTAGTACAATCTCCCTAGGGTTTTCTTTCTTTTCCTAATTTGGTTTTATTTTATTTTATTTTAAAGAGCACAAAAAAGCAAAAACAGATACCAAAAAACAAAGATAGAAACAGAATAATAATATAGCACAGATTTTCAAACAAGAATAGCAAATTAACAATGATTGTTATGCATTTTTATCACCAAATCTGTTGCTCAGGTTAACAGATATAGGTATGGAAGATTGGACAGATACTTGAACATTAATGCTTTTAATAATCTTTAATTTTTTCTTTTTACTTTTTTAAAAATTTATTTTAAGGAGAGTATAATGATAATTGATAAGACTTTAGAAACGGTACACATTTAGAACAAGGTGACAGATATTCAACCATGGTTTTTGCATTGCTGATTGCTGTCTTCAGTGTAGTTGCTCCGTTTGCATATATTAGTATTTGGAGTTAGTCAGTGAAAATTGTAAACATTAACTTTAGTTTTCAAAAAAATGATTGAATTAGTAGTACAATCATCTCAGCTATCCTGTGTATGCACTTGCCTGATTCTTCCCCTTCATCTTTTTCCTATCTTTTCTCCTTTCACTCATCTTCATTATTTATTCCTTATGTTCAATTTTTCCATTTTACTCTATCTGTTATACCTATATACCTATCAGGTTTTATTCTTTCAGGTTCTTACACTAGGGAAAAGTTCAGAAGTGTTCCCCCGCTGGTTCAGGCTGCCTTAAGGGTGGGTCTGGTAAGGCCTGTGGAGCTGGGGATTGAACTACAGTCCCCTGCACCTGACTAGGTTTGCCCAAGCAGGTGCTTAAACAACTGAGCTAACACACAAGCCTTCCATAGTTCATCTTAAAAGTAGGCACCAAGTTTACACCATTTAAAAATTACTCACTGTAGTATGAAAAGGAGCCCACAGTTGTTCTCCAGTGAATGAATGGCGTATGGTCTCCACAGTGTTTCCTTTTGGAGGCTTCTCTGGGGGCATTAATGATTGGGTAACCTGGGTCCTTCAGTACTCAGTCCACAACATGGGACACCTTCGGCTTGTCTGGTACTGGCCATTTAGTGGATGCAAAAACGAAGAGAGGTTGGCTCCTATGCGTCTTAGGTGCTGAGACAGATGTCTACAGAGTTCAGCACTCACAGAGGAGAAGGATCTATTTTTCCTAGGAGCAAGGCACACAAGAGGAACTTGGAGAGGAGCTGGTGCTCAGTGGGGGAAAGTGGTTGACTGCGGTCACGTAGCATGGAGGGCAGAGTGCTGCAGGCAGCATGTGTGGTGGTCCAGGGGAAAGAAGCTCTTGGGGACCGGGAGGCTTGGCCAGGCTGGACATTGATTGTGGAAGGCCCTGTTGATCAGGTCAGCAGCTTGGACTTTACCCCACAGGCTGGAGTTGGTGTTTGGAGAAATAGTCTGAGGCTGGAGAGGAGGCTGAGCCCAGAAGGGAAAGAGTGGGAGCTGGAAGACCCTGGAGACTGTTTAAAGTGATCAGCCCCACCCACACAGAGGCTGTGAAAATCATGAAAGAGCTGCAGGTCAGTTCTGACCTCTCCTGATTGTGGCATTGCTATAGAGAGAGCAGGCTGTCTACACCTCAGTGTCCAGAGTGCTGGAGGCCAGTGGAATCCTGACTTGGGGTGTAGTTCTCAGTAGCCTGGCAAAGCAAAGGAGTGAGAAATCTGAATTTTAAGTGCTATTTGCATTTTTTTATAAAGCCAAAAGATGGCCATGGGCCAGTGACATGATTCCTGGCCAAAGATAATACCACAGCATGTGTATCAAGGAAGTATCCAGTTTAGGTGACTTTAGTATTTTTATCTATAGGAGAAAACTGGAATCATGGCCCAGTGAAATTCCTTTTTTCTCCCCAAATTAAATTCTGAAATATCTTGCCTTTTTGTTTGTCAAATATCATGCTGGAATCAAACATGGGATCTCACACATGCTCTAGGCAAATGTTCAAACACCACATTGCTCTTCCAGTATCAAGGGTGTTTCATTTTGTTTGGGGGGGTTCTTTTCTTTTTTTAAAGCTAAGTTAAAAGAAAAAATGTGAACAGAGTAAAGATTGGCGAGATTAGAGTGCTAGTGGAGAGTGACCTTTTGTGGGGTGGTTAGTGTTGAGGATGGGACCTCAAACACGCTACCTAAGTGTTCTACCACTGCACTAGTTCCCAGCCTTGCAAATATGACTTAACTGTTTCTTCTGCCACCCTCTTCTCCTCCTCTTTTTGTGCCAAGTATTGAACCCTGTGGCCAAATACATTCAGGAATTGCAAAATCTGCCCTTTGAGAACATAGCAATTTTGCTAGAGCCAGGAATTCCGACAACCATAGTTGGAGCTGCAAACAGATTCATATCTTAGCTGTTCTCACAGGTATCTTTTACTTGTCTTTATCAACTTGGTGTGACTCGCAAATGGTCACCATTTGCAGGAGCCCTGGGCTCAGGCTCTGCCTTCCCTTGCTTTCAATAGATTTGCTTACTGGAAAACTGACCCCACTGTTTTTCTTCAGCTTTCTTCTTGGCTTTACCCATCTGTACCCCAAATTTTATTTAGATTTAATTTACAGCCTACTTTTATCTCTTCTCTGGAATCAGATGGAAGGCTGGCCTTGTTTTCAAGGTCATTCTCTACCAGTCAGTACTCTTGAACCCTTTCTCCCTACCTGTCTGGAGCTTTTCTTGGCCATTTCCTGTTTTCCCCTCAACTCTCCCTGTCTTTGCCTCAGAAACCATTCACTTTGCTTTTGTTTGAAAAATCCTTCCTATTACCTTGTGTTTCCCATTTGCTATTGTACTTCTTTTCCTCTTCTTCTTTCTTCCACTTAAAGATGAGAGCTCCTCAACCTTCAATTGCTAGGGACTGATTTCTGTAAAGACAATTATTCCCAAGATGTGGGTGGGGTTTTAGTTTCTTGTTGTCAGGATACATTTGAGACCCATACTAATCACATTTCTCTTAGCATTACTGCTTCAGCTCCACCTCAGATCATCAGACTTTCGATTCTCATAAGGAACATGCAACGTAGACCCCTCGGATGTGCAGGTCACAGTAAGATTTGTACTCCTGTGAGCTGATGACCCTGTTGGTTTGACATGAGGCATGTTGTCACTATGGAGAGATAGGTTGTGCAAATCTGGGAGTGATTTTTTACAGAACCACATTGAGTACAATGGTAGCCTTTTCTGAATTGGTAGAAAAGGCTTTCACCTATCCCGTAAAGGTGTCAGGACCAGTATCCCTGTGATTCTTCCATGTGGTGGCATGTAGATGCAGTCTGATTGTTAGTCTTCGCTCACTCCTCTGTACAAATTTTAATGAAGGAGGTGGTTTGGGTTTACAGCCTATGCCAAGTATCTGGGCTCACTGAGAGATCAAAAGATGTCCTGCTAGTGTTTTCTCCTGCCTGGAAAATGAGTCTATATGAGTATATTTGTGAAAACCTTCTGTCAGTTGGTTATAAAAGGCAGCTGGATTTTCTTCTGTACCCTGTGTGACCACAATCACTTTGCCATAATTAATAGACTTTTTAATGCATGTTTTGTCCGCATAGTAAGAGCAGCTAGTGGGGATGGTGTGTGTGTGCTGATTTAGTGGACCCAGGATTGTAAGGAGAAGGTGGAGAAGATCTTCTAGTATCATCAATCAAATCAGAGACCACACCCTGGTGAGAGACAAATGGGGAACTCAGAGCCAAGTCATCCAGGCATCATTTTTTTGTTTTGGGCCTATACTAAGCATCATAGAATGGCCTCTAAAGCCTGAACATTCCACCTTTTATGTTACAGGCAGAAATGCTGTCACTGGAGAAAGTACTGTTTCCTACCCCATCCTTTGTCAACTCTCAGTTCATACTACACCCAGACTCGATCTCAATAGTAGCTAAGCTGTTCTTGTTTTAAATTGTCAGGATCAGACCTATCCCACACATCAAGGATTCGGCCTCATGGTAAAGTTGGTGGAGTGTTGGTGACAAAGTCCAGGAGTTTCCCATTTGCCTGTCTTGGGACCTATAGTAAATGAAAAGGAGATAACTAGGCTTGGACTTCTGAGGGTGATATCTCATGTAGGAGGAGGAGGAGACCTGCGGCCACATCAAGATGGCTCTTGTGAGTCTTTCACACAGGATTAGGCAGAGGTCTCTGTCCAAAGCTTAATGCCATCCTGGTATGGGAACACAGAAGCACAGAAGAAAGCTCCTTGAGGGCTTTGTTTTCACATCTAGACCCTTGAGGACGAGGGAGATGAACCACTAGTTGGCCTTGCTTAGTCCTTTCCCTCTTGTGAGTTAACAGCAGGACTTTCACAAACAAAGTTCTTTTAACCACCCAGTAGAATCACTCTTAGATTGTATGGCTAAAACAAACATCTCTTGAATTTATTCTGGTGGATAAAGGATTGAGAATAGGGATAGTTCCATTTTTATTTGCTTACTGTCACTTTAAATATTTTTTTAAATACTGTTAAAGGCTGTTCTGTTCTGGGACCAGGCTTAGGTCTTTAACTTACCTGCATTTAAACAGGTAAGCCCAAAAGTCTGGAGTTGATAGCCTTCCGCAAGCCTAGGAGAGACAGTGTTGATAAGCTGGACAAAGGGTAGTGGCTGAGGCTCACAGCTCACACCTCATCCATACCCGGGCTTTATGAAGGCTCCTGGCTGGCTGGTCAGAAATGTTCAGAAATGACTTGCCAGTTAAGCTTGTTCCAGGTCCTTCTATTCTGGAACAAAGAATCATATGAGACACTCCAAAACTGGTGCCAAAAATTTATCTGAAAAGGAGTGGTTTGTGCTAATATTGTTTAGACAATTAAATGCCAATATCTTGTGCTCTGAATAACTAAGTTAAAGATAACAATATCAATGTGTTAACTGTTGTTACCCTTTTATTATCTTGTTTTGAAAATTTTTTTTCTTTAAAATAAAAAATAAATAAATAAATAAAATAAAAAAGAAAAGTGAGAGGTGAGGGGGTAGGGGAGCAGGTGGCTCTGCGGAGTGAACCTGGGCCAAACGAGAAAGAGAGCAACAAGTAAAGTACACCCTGGTTTAGGAGACCCAGGATGGCTTCAGTGAAGTCTCAGTGGATTCTTCCTGATGTCCTGTCTCTTTTATGCTGTCTACATTCTGTGGGACCCTATGAGAAATTCCACATACAGGGTGCTTTAAGGTAGAGCTGTGTAAATCCTCTCTTTCCTGGTGAACCTAAGCCATGCTTATCTCCTAGCTTACCACCTTTAAGCCAAGCACAGCCCTTCCCTCTGTTTGCATGGCCTGCTGGTGCCTGGATTTTGGACTTCCCCCTTTGTCAATTTTAAGAAATTATATTCTACTATTTATAAATTACCATAGTCTGGTTTTTTTTTTTTTTTTTTTTTTTTGGTGGAATTGGGGATTGAACTTAGACCCTTGCACTTGCCAGGGAAGTGCTTATTCTACTGACCCATTTCCCCAGCCCTGTTATTTTCTAACAGCCACACAAATGGATATTGATACTGAGAATTGGGGTGTTACTATAACATGTACCTGAAATTGGAGTCTGGGTCGAGACTAGAACAGTTTGGAGAAGTTGGCTAGAAAAAGCCTAGATTGCCATGCACAAAGTGTTCAGGCTGATTTGGTGATGGTTTAGAAGAAGAGAGCTGTAGACAGAGTCCAAATCTTCTTTGAGATGTGTGGGGGGGCACGCGCATGTGCGTGCGTGCGTGCGTACGTGCGTGCGTGTGTGTGTGAGGCCAGCTCAGTCTGCCCTACAGGCAGCGCTGGCATGGTATGTGGTGCTGGGAATCCAAACTGGGGTCCCTGCAGTTTGCCTAAACTTGCCTAAGCAAGCACTTTAGACCACTGAGCTATCTTGCCAGTTCTTCTTTGAGATTTTTAAGTGGTTGTGATCAGAATATTGGTGGATAAAGGGCATTTTGGTTAGGTCTTAGACAGCAGTGAGCAGTCTTACTGAAACTGCAGGAAAGACCATTCTAACAAAGTGTCAGAGAACTTGGGTTGGTTGTGATGCCTTGTGAAGGCAAGTGATACTCTTAAGAGAGTCAGCAGAACAAATCCTTAAGCCACATGTTTAGGGCGCTGTGTGGCTTCTTTTGATTACTTACAGTAAAATACAGGAGGATGAGTAAAAACAAGTTATAATGAAAGAGCACCCAAGCTGAAAGCAAAAGGAAGTGCTTGGGTGAACATATGGGGTAGCAGCATTGCAGGGACGCCAGATGCTGCTACAAAGCAGAGGGATCTGGCAGGCGCTTAGAGGTGTGTGAGGCTTTCACTCCCACCCCAGGCCTTGATTGCTGGATCCTTCAAGGCCAACAGGTTCTAAGGAAGGTGCTAGGCCCTGGCCGATGGGACCTTGGGGCTGCCTCATAGGGTTATTAAATTCTCTGCTGTCCTCATTCAGGTACCACCTGAACTGTACCTCAAGTGGGACTGTTACAGAGTAGGCCACCATGCTGAAAAGCTGTAGGGTGGACCCTCCACTTTGTTGATGTGGTTACAGCAGCAGATGTGCAGAGTGAGAGAGCTGTGGCTGCCTGGCTTCTCCAACTGCATTTTGGAGAATGTTCTCCACAGCCTTGGGCATCAGGCCAAAAATGGCTGCAGGAACAGGGCCATCCCTCACTCCTAGCCAGGGATAGCTGCTCTGTGGGGTGTGCCCAATAAATAAATACATAGTGTGCCCAGGGGGCTTTTGGCTCTCAACCATTGCAGCACTTGACTCTCAGACTTCTTTCTCTCACCCAGCAGGCATGAAAGGGATATGTAGGCACATGAACATACTCAAGAGTTTATGTTAGCAGATAGCAATTCATAAATCCAGCAGGTCACAGAGGGGACAGGAAGGGAGAGGGCAAATTTTATAAAGTGTTCATGGAAACAAAACAAAAGGAAATATTTGATTGATTAAAGTGGAAAGCCCTCTATTTAAAGATTACTTGGAAGTTCTTGACTGGGAGAAGCTTTTGGGGCGCTGTTGGAAGTGTTGCTTCTTCTAAACTGTTCTGCTGGGTGACCTTGTCATGCTGACTTTCCTGTTGAACTTGGCTATTCTTGTCAGAGGAGGAGCTCAGGACTTCATCCTCAGTGAGAATGGCTATGGTTCAATTTTGGGGAGCTCTGGTTCTCATCTTGAGCATTACTTCCTGGCTCTGGAGGAAAAGATGGTTTTCCTCAACTCCTGGAGAAGCTTGTCACCTTGGCTTTCCTGATGGGAACTCGGCTGTCTTCATCGCTAGAGGAGCTCAGGACCTCACTGTTGCTGAGGATAGCTGTGATACTTTCCAGAGGAGCTCTAATCCTTACCTTGAAGACCTAGAGCCCATAACATTGCATGAGTCCAGCTGGGGGCCTAGAGCTCATGGCATCATCTCATGCACGCTTGCTTCGTGGATGTACACTGGGAAGGCCCAAAGGTTAGTGGTGGAAGCTAGAAAATCTGTATCAGTGGAATGAAGGATCTGTGCTAGCCGGTTGAGGGATCTAAATTGGAGCCAGGAGATAACACTCAAAGTAAGAACCACAGCCTTCCTCAGCAACATTGAGGTCTTAAGCTCCTCCTGTGACAAGAACAACCAAGTTCACCAGGAAGGCAAACATGACAAGGTCTCCCAGCAGAAGAGCCCAAAAGAACTGGCAGCCTCCAAACAGCTTCTCCAGCTTTGCCTCTTATGCTGCTGGCACCAATCCTCAAGTGGGCCCTCCACACCCAGCAAGTGGTTCAGTTTAGCTGGTGTAACGAGTTGCCCTCAACATCTCAGTGTGTATCATTAGTTATGGGTGTTTTATAGTTAAATTCAGTGGATGAAGGAACACAGTGGGACAATGGAAACGGCTAGGCCTGGTGCACTCCTCTTGACCCTGGCTTCTCCCTCCCTTGAGTAAGGGAATGAAGTCAGGATTGTATATTCTGCTTCTTCCTCCTGCTGAGGAAAGATAGGGAGAGATTTATGTACTGCCTATTTCTAAAGGAAAAAAAAAATCTAATTTTTAAAGTTCCATTTTTATGTTGCTGGTTACATTTCTGCTGTAGATCAGGTTACCCATGTAACCTACTGTGGCAGGATGCAAACTATTTACTTGTGTTGGAAGTTAAGCTCTGCTGATATTGCTGCTTCCTTGGCAATTTACAGCTGAAAAAGGACAGATCTAGAGGCCAGTGTACACACTTATTGTGTCTTCAAGTCTTTTAAAAATGTTTTTGGAGTGAATTTTCCTGGAAGAGAAGGCTTAAAGAACTTTTGTATCCTGAAGCTGAAGTTTTTCTTGAAGGTACAATTTTAAAATCCTGATTTCTATGTCTTTCTGTTTAAAAAAAAATTTGTTTTATCCTGCCTCAAGGTCACTGAAAGCTCTGGGCATTATTGAGCTTATGATATAGGACCTCTAAATGAGACAGAAAATCAATGTAACTCCCAACCTGCTAAATATCTGATGTGCTGAGTTGTGTTCCCCTAAATTAAAGAATGAATTCTAAGCAACAATAGAGGTGAAAAATTTGTTGGAGAAAAGGAATGGGGAATAGGAGGAATAGGAGTAGCTCCTGAGGGGCCAGAGTGGTCAAAAATAGGTTGTCAATGAGCCTGCTTCTCAAAGGAAGTTTTATAGGGCAAAATCATGAGGTGATGCAATGTAGGTCAAAACTGTGATCAATAAGGTTACAGGTATAGGCATTTAGGTGATATTGATCCAGTGGGGATGCAGGTCATGTAGCAAGTGTATATGGGTGACATCATTAACTCTGATGGATAAAATATAGTATTTTTTTTGTTTTGTATTGTAGGTTGAACTCAGGACCTTGTACTTGCCAAACGAGAATTTATGCTGATGAGATAGCGCCTCAGCCCTAAAATATAGTCTTTTCTTATCTTTAGCCTTGGTGGGAGAGGGTGGCCACCCTAATGAGGTAATGATTTATTTATATAGGAAATCTCAAAAGAGTGGTATCAGTGATCTGAAGCTTCTATGTATCTCATAGAGAAATATGCAGATCTGGTCACTGTGACTGTAATCTTCTGTGCCCCTCCAACCACAGTTCAGATGTGTTTTCATCTTCTGCACTGCCTCAACCCTATTTCACTGCCTGTAATGTTTCTACCTAACTTAGCTGTGCATACTGTTTATACTGCTATTAGAGGAGGAACCCGGTAAGCAAGACAGGAGGGAAGAGCTGCCTTCTGTTTAGCTGAATAATTTCATTTATGTATGTATGTATTTATTTATTTATTTTTGGTGGAACTGGGGATTGAACTCAGACCCTTGCACTTGCCAGGGAAGTGCATATTCCACTGAGCCATCTCCCAGGCTAAGAGCTGCCTTCTGAATGTTGAATATTTATCTAAAAGTTTAGCAGTGCCTGTTTCAGAAAGCAAATATATAAGTTATTGGGAATGCAATGGGGACTGAACAAAATCTGCAAAGGATTCCTGTACTTTTGGAACTCACATCGTAACTGAGGAGACATGTGGCATACACACAGATGTAGTGTAACCCATTTAAATACTCTGGAAAAGAAGAGAGGCATGAATGATAGAAGGTTTGAAATGTAGATAGGTTACAATGGAGAAGTCACTGAGAAGGCAGCCTTGGGGCAGAGAGCTGGGGAAGGGGAGGAAGTGAGGCATCTGCCTCTGAGGTGCTGGAGGGAGTGCTTCTGAACTGAGCCAGCAGCTACCTCAGCATGGAGGCCCTGTGGTTGGCCTTCCTTTGTTTAAGTACAAGGAGATGAGAAAGGTAGTGACACAGGGAACCTCTAAATGATATAGGGGTAAAAAAACGGATCTTGGGGTGGATGACCTCCAAATTTTGAGAAAAATGATCTCCCAACCGAAAAAGTGCCTGAAACAAGTTCATGTTCTTTAAAACCAAAGAATGAATTTTAGGAACAAATGAAGGTTATGATTAGAATATATTAAAGAAAGCTCCTATCT
This sequence comes from Ctenomys sociabilis, assembly GCA_004027165.1. Taxonomy (NCBI): domain Eukaryota; kingdom Metazoa; phylum Chordata; class Mammalia; order Rodentia; family Ctenomyidae; genus Ctenomys; species Ctenomys sociabilis. The sequence continues at coordinate 132,414 of PVKA01000404.1, forward strand.
GAGAGGGACAGGAGGGGGGCAAATGGGTTCTCCCCAGGAGGCTGTTTCTTCTAGTGACTTTTATAGAATAAAACCGTGTGGGTCTAAGGTAGAGAAAATGGGGACTTGCTTAGGTGGATGTGAGGTGGGATTAATGGGATTATAAGCACTGTTGCTCAGGTAAAATTGATTAAGCCCAACTGGCCGGGGCCCAAAGGATCCCATTAGACCCAGAGCTAGGCCCCTATGTGTGAGACCCCCTGGGGAGGGGACTGCCAGATCCTCATTCCACCTAGGCCTGGCATGTGTGTAGGACCACTGAGGGCACGCCAGAACCTCATTTGACCCAGGCCCAGTCTGTCAGTGGGATCACCCGGGGTCCACCGGATCCTCATTTGACCCAAAACCCAGGCCCAGCATGTGAGTGAAACTTCCTCCATCAGACAGGCCCAGTGTGGAAACCTACGGTAGAACTCCCTGCAGAGAGCTGGAGGCAAGACCCATCCAGCTGAGACAGGAGCAGAACATCTTGCCAGAATGGCACAGCAGGTTCACCTCTAAGGGCTACAGCAGAAAGAAGTGGAGCACAGCAGCCAGACCTAAGCCACACCTACCTGGATGAGTTTGAACTTGGTACTAAGGTAGTAACTCTACCAAAGCTCTACACCAAAGGTCAGAGGACAATGCCATACAAATGACAATGAGAAGGAGCAAAATGCATTCTCAGGCCCTGAGCCCACCCAGAACAAGTGCAAGAGAAAATGGCATTGAAGAAATTGGAAAGCACACACCTGAAATCTCTGAAATAATAGCATCTGGAGTAAAGAAACTACTGCAGAAAGGTATAGAGGAAATCAGATCAGAAATAATTTCTGAAGTAAAAAAAGAAATGATAACTAAAATGAAAGAAGTAATAAGTGCTTCTAAGGAAGACACTGATAAAAAATAGAGGAGAATAGAAAAATGATAGAATCTTTGGGCTGGGGAGATGGCTCAGTGGGATAAGTGCTTCCCTGGCAAGTGCAAGGGCCTGAGTTCAATTCCCGGTTCCACAAAAAAAAAAAAGAAAGAAATGATAGAATCTTTGAATGAGCAATATAGGAAAGAAGTAGAATGCATGAAACAGATTCAAAGTGCAATACAGGAAATTAAAACCTCAATCACAAGCTGGCAAAACCGTTTGAATGAAAGTGAAAATAGGCATCAATGAGAAAGAAGTCTATACAAATGATGTAAAAAGAATATGGACAGAAGTAATAGCAGAAAACTTCCCAAATATGGGGAAACAATCTTACATGAGGTAACTGAAGCATATAGAACTCCAAATAACTTCAACCCAATTAAAAATACACCCAGACATATAATAATCAAGATTCCAGAGAATCAGCCCAGGAACAGTATACTAAAAGCCACTAAAGAAAACAAACAGATCACATTTAAAGGAAAACCCATCAGGTTTTTTGTCTTTTTCTATTTTTTTGGTGCAGGGTCTCACTATGCATGCAACCCACATTCATAGCGATCTTCCTGCTTTTTGCCTCCCATGTGCTGGGATTACAGGCGCGCGCCACCGCGCCCGGATTGCATTGCCGGCTCAGCGCACCCAAAGGCGGGGCCGGCCCAGCTGGGGGAACCAAGGATCGAACACTGGTCCCTGCGCTTACCTAAGCAAGCGCTTAGTCCGCTGAGCTATACCGCCGGCCCAGGAAAACCCATCAGAATAACGGCAGATTTCGCTTCACAGACCATCAAGTCAAGAAGAGCGTGGAGCAAAGTACTACAAATCTTGCAAGAAAACAAATTCCAACCCAGACTAATGTACTCTGCAAAACTCTCAAGTATAATGGAGAAGTGGAGTACTTCCATGACAAAGAACAACTGAAGAATTTCATGACAACAAAGCCCCCTACACAGACTACTAAAAGATATTCTAGAGAGGGGTCAAAATGACCATAGCTCTATGAATGAGAATGGAAAGAACCCACCAAATAGGACAAATACAGGAGAAAAAGAGGTATACAACAGCAGTCTTTCAATTATTCTTTTGTATACAGTAGCAAAATATTTCCATCAGCACACTCTACAAATGGACTTCACAGTAGGGGTCATGATTCTGTCTGGATCCACAGGATGAATATCAAGGAAATAGCAGTAGATCAGTCCCACAAGTGACACCTGGCCACCAGTAAGCATCATGGATAATGTCCATGTCCACGACATATTAGAACTTAGTGCGATATCCTATCCCCAAAGTGTTAGAAGTGCTGTTCATATATTTGCCATTCCAGTATTTTTGTTATGTTTTATTCTTAGTAATTCTTCGCTATCATGAAAACTTTTTCTTAGTTGAATTGTTTTGAAGTATATAATTTTTAATTAATATTTAATTTTCTGAATGTTTAATCTTAATTTTTGTTTTAAGATTTATACTGTATCTTTGACTTATAAGACATGGCCATATTTTCTTCTAGTGTTAGAAACTTTAGAAAGTGTATTTCCATTTTCCATTGTCTTTATATTAGTTCTTCCTTGTCTTTTACACACACACACACACACACACAATATGTGTATAATCTGACATAAGATTGATACTATTTTGTAGAAATCTTCAATGTCCTTTCTTTTCACTGATGACAACTTATTATGTTTGTAGCATACAGACCAAATAGTAATTAGACCAGGATTATGTCTACATAGAAGTGGGCAATGATAGATGCCATTCTATGGGGAACATGTACATTTAATCCTGTTTTAGTTGTTTGATCTTCTGCTTATGTCTTCAGTTTCTTTCTCCATATGCTCAATTTCCTTTTTATGATGGTAGATCTCATCTTCGTGGTGTTTAGGCTGCCGGTTGTTCTCTAGCCTTCCCGCTCCTCTTCAGCCTGCTGTCTCTTCCTGAAGGCCCCACCAGCATCTCGGATGGAGCAGGAAGAACTCTTATGATCTGCCACTGTTCCTAACACAGCAGACGTTCTTCACTTAGCATGGTAGCTTGTGTATAGGTGCTCCAATGACCTTTTAAATGGGTTCGTCTAATATATTTTACAAAGACCTGCAATACTACCATTTTGAGGGCTCTTTATTCTTTTTCCAGGACCATGCAACAACTTCTCTTGCCTTCTGGTTATGTTCTTTGTTATTTTCTATATGCTATCTCTGGCAGTACTAGAATATTTCAGGTTTGTTTAACTGAAAAATACTTTACTTTTAGTTTTCAAAGGTATGTTTGCTAACTGTAAAATTCAATGAGGACAGACTTTTTTTTTCTTTCAGTCCTTTGAAGTAATTAGTGTAGTTTCTGACATATTTGCTCTTCTTTTCTAATTTGGAATAAGATGTTATTTAATTTTGCTGTTCCATAGATAATTTTTTATGTATATACTTCAATGATTTTTTTTCTTTATAATTAGTTTTGGAAAATTTCATTTTTGTGTATCTTGGTATGCTTTTATTCAATTTTATTGTGCAAAAGGTTCATTTTTTTTGAAATGTGGTGCTATAATTTCAACTAAATTAAGAAATTTTAAATCTTTAAGTATTTATTGCCTATCCCTTTCTACTTTGAGAGTTCTAATTATATGAATATAAGTTTCTTGATTTTGGTACAGTGTGAACTATTATATGACTGATTTGTAAATTCTTCATTTTTATTTTAGAAAATATGCGATCTATTATTAATATCATTTTGGGTATTCATTTTGGAAATATTTCTCTAAAATTCACTCTGCATCTTATATCTTTCACATCTCAATATTTGTCTACAATTTTAATTTGCTGCATAATTACTGATTTTCAGTAAAGTTAATGAGAAAACAAAAATTGATTAAGTCCAGGACCAAATGGGGAAGTGAGTCAGGACTTTATCAAGTGGCCATCAGGTGATATTGGATTAAGATTCTTCCTGGCTCCCTCAGGGTGACGCTCAATCTCCGATGCCAATCTTTAGGGAGGTCAGCATTTGTTTGATCTTTGATCTTTAGGTCTGGGGGTTCCGTCCCTCCCACAGTTATAAGGCATTATCTTCTTAGAGGGCCTGGCCCTGTCTGACAGCCTGTAGTATTTCTAACTGGGCTGCCTGCAACAGTAGCAGGGTGAGGATGCGGGAGTGAGATCTGAAGGAACAGGAGGGAGCAGGTGGTCCGATGGCTCACAGATCACGGTGAGGACTTTCAAATTCCCTCCTTGGAGGGCTTTTCAAGGACTAGCACCTGACTTCCCCTTTACAGGGCTCCTGGCTTTTGTGTTGAGAATAACCTTTAGGGGGTAAGAGCAGGAGACAAGAGGTACCTAGAAATTTTTAAAATAATGCACATGAAATGTGCTGGAGGCTTGGACCAGGGTTGAGGTACATGTGCTCAAAAGTGGATGGATGTTGGACGTATCCTGAAGGTGGAAGTGGGAAGATTGGTGGATCTTTTATAGGTAGGTTTGAAAGGAGATGATTCTTACCAGTGATGGTGTTACAGGGAAGTAAAACTCCCCACCTGAACTGTCTGAGTTCCTGTTCTCTAAAATCGAAGAATGAATTTTAGGAACAGAGGTTGAGGGTAAAACTTTATTGGAAAGAAAGCTTCTGTCAGAGAGGGACAGAAGGGGACTCAAGCAGGTTGCCCGGGGAAGCTGTCTCTTCCAGGGACTTCTATAGTGTAAAACCATGCGGGGCTAAGGTGGAGAGAATGGGAACTCGCTTAGGTGGACAAGAGGTGGGACAAAACTATGGTCAGCCAATGGGATTATAAGCACCATTGCTCAGGTAAAGTTGATTACCTCCAGGACCAAATGGGGAAGCAAGTCAGGGAGTAAGCGGGCAAGAATACGGGAGAGGGTTTCTTCCTGTTGGGGTTGGATTACGGGACAGGGTCTCTTCCCATTGGGGGTTGGGCTAGTGACTAACTTGAGTCTTTCCAGGTGCTGGCTACCTATTTAAAATATCAATCCCAGGTGCTACTCTTAGCATTTGTTTGGCCTTTAGGTCTGATTCACCACAGAAGCATCCATCCCTCCAGTAGTTGTCTTTTTCTTCTGTGTTATCTCCTTTGAGGGCCTGGCCCTGTCTGACTGCCTATAATGTTTCTATCTAATTTGGCTGTCTGTAACAATGGAACCCAGAGTTTTCCCAGGTGAGTAGCAAAAAGAACTTTTATTCACTAAGATGAGAAAGACTCTGGGAAGAGCAGGGAAGGGGCTGTTGTAGGCAACTTTAAGTTGGCAATGCACCTTCAACATCTAAGGGATGCAGTAAGGAAGCATTTAGATCAGGAAGTGTAGAGGCTGAGAGTATGGGCTGTTAGTATTTTTTTTTTTTTTTTTTTTTTTAGCAGTACCAGCGATCAAACTCAGGACATTGCACTTGCCAGGCAGGTGTTTACGCCACTGTGCTATATCTCCAGCCGCTGGCTCTAAGTATTGCCAGGGTCTGAGTGTCAGGGTCCCCCTGTCCCAGTTCCTACATTGTAACCTAATCCCCAAGGTTATGGTGGTGCAGGAGGGGGGCCTGCTCCTCAGTCAACCAGGATCACAAACCCAGCAACAGTACCAAAGGAACAAAGTTTAACAGGGAAGACACTTTATTTATAAGAAAAAACAAACCCAGAAGACAGAGAGCTGCCCTATTAGAGGTGAAGGCAAGCCCCCCGCCCCCATGGATTCTGTGGATCAGTGTCCTCAGCTTCCTTTCATCAGGTGACAAAGACCCTCCCAGTTCAATAGCTGTCAGGTTGTCATAACCTGACTTGCTCCCCAGATAGAGGGATCCTAGGCTTCAGGACCCTAACCCACACACCATCGCCTCTGTGCACCTGGCTGTTTCCCTCCTGCCCACTGTGCTGACATGGACTTATCTTTGGGATTTGTAGGTTAGGAGTCTTACAGTGAGGGTTACTTGGAGTTAGTGGTAATCTAGGGAATGCTTTAGTAGGGGCATGAATGTATATCTAGTGTAGCAATATAGTGGCCCCTATAGTGGGAGTAATATATATTTTTAACATAGTTAATAATCTAGTTAATCTCCCTTGCCCTTTCATTCATTGTCTTTGCATTTATTGGAGGTAGGGGTGCCTGTCTAGCTTTCAAGCAGTTGTTTCCCCTGTGCTGTGCTTGTCAGTCCTCGCTCTTTTCCTAATTGTTCCCGCCAATAAAGATTTAACTCTTTCAAGTGGGCATTTGCCAGAAGGCCTAATGAGGTCCTTATTCTGGCCTTTCTCTGCCTGAGGCTGACCCTGTTCACCCCGGCACCTGATTTCAATGATTTTTTTCAGTACTTTACTGCTGCCCTCTACTGTCCTTCTCTCGAATGGCAGGACGAATCTTGGGCTCCTATCTGTGTGGGCTTTGTGCATGCGCTCACACAGTTGGCTCTCAGGCACAAAGTCACCTGGCACGAAGCGTGGGCTGTGGCCCCCGACTGTCAGTGGCCAGGCTGTCTGTGCTGCTCGTGGCCTCTGTGTGGCACCCCTCTATGCCGTGCTTCCGTATGCAGTCAGACTGCACCATCCTGTCTGGCTCCAGGCTCGCAGACTCTTACATTGCTTTGGTCAGGTTGCTCTGGCTGCTGGAAGGCTTTTCTGAGAAGCGCTGTCTGCCATTAGCCTCCCGCTGGGCTGGGCAGATAATCTTTGGGAGTGTCGAAATATTTTCACCAGGTGTCCCTCCTCCAAACAGGGCCCTTTGTCCTGGAGGTCTCGGAAACTCGAGCTGCCCATCTGCCTTTGGGCCCAGGCTTCTCAGGTTGCAAAAGATGGTTTAGGACACCAACAGGATTTTTGTTTTTGTGTGGAAAAGACTCACAAAGACCTGGGAAGTACATAAACAAGATGAATTTTGTTTTAGAAAATGGCTGGTGAAGTTTGCCCATATGAGAAGCAAATAATTTAATGTGACAACTTGAAGACCTGTTCTAGCAGGAATATGTGAGAGGATAATGGGAGTTTGCTGTTTCATTGTCATAAAGGGGACAATCTTATTTGTACATTGGGTTCAACTTATTTGTTTAAATATGTAAATATAGTTATATGTAAATATGGTTTTAAATATATTTAGCATCCGACATTTGCCATTGTGGTGTTAGATCTCTGTGCATCTGAAGCACCAGATTCTTATGTTCCAGAACGTGACGCTGTTTCTTGGGGTTGAACACTGCTAGGCAGCAGTAACAAATGATCTGAATGTAGTTCAGAAGGATAGAGAACGCTTGTCCTCCAATAATGATACACCAGATAGTGTTGCTGCCCCTGCTGTTGGAATTTGCATGAGGGAGAGAGCCCTGTCCTGCTGGGTAGCTGGAGATAAGTCCACAGAGGTAAGGCTTAAAGGGTAAAGAGGATTAGGCTGGAGTGGGGGCGGGACGAAGTGGGCGCACACCTAAGGGGAAGGTGCCAGAAAGGGATTTGGATTTGATCCTGTAGCTAGGAAAGTGGGCCATGCCTTTGCTGTTTCACAGGTCTGCTCAATCCCATGAGAACAGGAAAACCTACTGTTGTCACCTCCAGATCTGTTTTCTTCCCACCATTCCACCTCCTCTTGCTTCAGGGACACTTTGGGCCCAGACAGATTATCACGCTTAGATCCTATCTGTGCTGCCTTAGTGATCCCTGGGCCCAGAGGGCCTCCCCACTTGTTTAATCTCACTTTATTCATCTTCCCTGCCCCTTGTAAGTGCTGTAAATGCCACTAACCGGTGGCGTCTTTATTTTTTGTTCCTATCAGAACTGTATTTCCAGATCACATAGACTGTAATCCTGTAAATCCTCAGTTTAAAAGCTCCCGGCGGAGTGGGGGTGTATGTCCGGTGGGAGTGCCTCCCTAGCATGCACAGGCTCTGCGTTTGATCACTGGCACCCCATGAAAAAAAGGAAACTCCTAGGAATTTCCACTATCTACAAGACAAAGTTCAGCCTTCTGTCTTTCCTAACCTGAGCCAAATTTATTTTTTCTGGTTGTGTTCTGGGTGTAGGAGTAGTTTGAACAGTAAATTATTTAAATTTTCAGTAGTTCATGGAGTGAATGTGATAGCTACTCAAAAACAGGTAGACATGTGATCTCAGCATACTTTCCTTATTGGCCACTGTTCTAGAAAAACCTGGTCTCAGTGTATGAGAAACAACCTCAAGGTGCTGTGAGACCAAAGAGAGGCAGACAAATGGCGCTTTTAAAACTTATAGAAGTGGGTCCTGGATAGAAGCAAGACCATCTAGGATTCCTGCAGTTTAGGTCAGAAGGACAAGGCTTGTAGGACAAAAGTGTCTTCATCCAGGTCACAATGTACCCAGTTGTCTCAGCTAATACCAGAAATGTCAAGCATGATACTGGTGTTTGATGGGCTAGGACTCAGGTTTCCCAGGCGATGGGCTGGGACTCGAGGTTTCTCAGGCACCCTTCCCCAAACACTCCCTGTTCTGTACCCTGACCTTGGCTCATTTACCCTTAGCCCCACGCAGAGCCGAATCACCAAGTAGAAAATGACCTCCACCTGCGATCTGGCTGGTGCAGCCTGCAGACACCCTTCCCTAAAAACCCAATAAAATTCCCTTTTGTTCAGGGCTGTCTTGGTCCATGAGACAGCCCCCCATGATAGCCTCCCGTGTGAGCTTTCAATAAACCTGCTTAATTCATGTCAGTGTGTCTGGCTTGTCTCCGCCTGGGTTGGGCTGCCTCTGTTCAACCTTTCAGAGTTGACAGTGCCAGGGTCCAGGTTGTAACGCTCTATATACCACTCTAATAGTGTTGTTTGTTTGTAGTTTGCTGGGAAGCAACTAAAGCTGACCAGTAGCTTAGAGGCCATCATAGCAGTTACAATTGAAGGTGGCAGCAATCAGGCCAAGCAGGGTCCCTGTAGCCACTCACAGATGTAACGCACAAGCACTTCTATTCATAATGACCCCAAATCTCCTGGAAAGCTTAAAATATGTCTACTAGTAACACATTTTAAATGATGACAGAAAATGATGATACCTCTGGGGAGACTTTTCCAGTAACATAACTAAAATTTTATAAAATTTTGAGAAAATAAAATTTTAGTTATTCACTTATATTTCCAGCAAGCAAAGAAATGGTCAGTGAGCCTGTCAAAATCCTGCTAGGAAGCAGGAACAGCAGATAAACAAGCAAGAGTTTTTGAATCATCAGGAACCCCAGCTGTGCTAGGCCATCTGGGGGTCCTACTTTGAACAGCACTTCTTGGAAATTGTGGCAAAGTTCTTTTGTTTTTGGCTGAGCACTTGGAAGATAAAAATCAAGCCAGGAAAATTTTGGAGCAGTTGGCTGTCCTGAAACTGCATTGGAAGTGCTGGTGAACAAACCATCAGACTCATGGGATGAATGCACAGGGCAAAAAGAATCATGAAACTTCACAGGGTATTTGGGGGGTGGTTGAGTGGTAGGGTCACCTGCCCTCAAAGAGAATTTATTTGGATTAGATTTATTTTATTGTGTGTTTGCACTGCATGTTATTCCTGCTCATCTTAGGGAGTAGGTACATGTACTCCACAGATCTGGAGTGTAATCCTATGTTGCACACATGAACTAGAACAGTAATAGTAATGAAATGAGGCAAGGGGATCTAAAAGTGGAAGGAGAGAAGGGGAGGAGAAGGATATAAAAACAGATTTCTTATGGCTTTGTTTTTCATGCTGGAGGTGGAACCCAAGGCCTGGTGCATGTTATGCAGACATTCTACCACCCAGCTACATTTCAGCCCAAGACCTGAGTGTTGAACAGAAAACTTTGAGTTCTAAATGCCACATTTGGTGCGTGTCCAGGACCAACCCCAACCCCGCGCCCGTGTCATGTCACACATTCAGCTGTGGGGAGTCGTGCAGAGAGGGTGTGACTGTGTTTCCACCAACTCCACTGGTCTGCAGCGTGGCCACTCACTTGCTGCAAGCGTTGCCAGGATCAGTTGCTGGCAGAGCTGTTCCTCTGTTTCTGAGGGCTGAGGTTCCCTCTCTTAGAGGGGTGGGGTGGGAAGTGAGATAGCGCGGCCTGACAATGTGGGTGACTGCCTGGATTACCACACTATCTTGTGTCTCCCACTAATCCTCATGTTGAGTAGCGGGTAGCCTGAGAAGGCTGAATTGTGGATTAGTCCCGGTGCCACATATAAAAGAGAAATGCGTCCTGTTTGCCAGCGAGTGTATGCAGTCAGTTCTTACTTGTTTGGTCCAAGGGAAAACAAAGCTGCAGGAAGCATGGAACTTTCTTACACCTTCTTAGAAATGCAGGCCTTGTTGCCTAGGAAATCCTCCTCTCCCAGAATGTTCTGCACCCTGCCGGAGATGGAGCTATGGAAGAGGCTGCTGAAGTTATTCCAAGAAAACAGTTTGGTAAAGAGAGGAAGTAGCTTTTTATTGCCTTTAGGCCAGGTTTTTTGATGTACAGGTAGGCAAAAGGAAGCCTTGTGTAGCGTCAGGTGATGATTAGGTGCTGTGTTTACAGACACACCCGGCCAGGTGTGCAGGCAGTGCTGGGGCAGGCCAGTGTGGGCCGTGTGCACAGATATCCAGAGTGCCACACAATGGTGTGGTGAGTGAGCGGCTGCCCGTCGGTGGATGGGTGCAGATGGGCAAAAGCAAACAGCTATGCAGCAGTCTCCAGCCTCGCAAGCTCCTGAAGCCAGCTGCCCGGCTGAAGACGGCTTTGCCTACTGGCTCAGTTGCCGAAGGGTGCCTTCCCCTCTGATTAGGGGACACTTTGAAAGCATTTCCTTCTAGCATGACCAGCAGGTCTGGTGAAGTTGAACTGCATTGGGGGGGGAGCCAAGGTGTGGCTGTGACCATGGCTGCGGCAATGGAGAGACCCAAAGGTGAAGTGCCCCGAGACCCCAAGCAGTCCTTCCTGGCAACTCTGAGTGACCCATGGGTGACCCTGCTGTCCATCCAGGAGCGGTGGTCCTTCAGGAGGAGCCCTGGGGCCAGGACCCTTCCCAGGCCAGAATCTTCAGAGAAAGGCCTCCACTCTCTTCCCTCCGGGGGAGAATTTCCACTAAGACCTTCGGATGGAACCTGGGAAATAAGTTCCCAACAGGTCAGTGTGTCTGTAGGCTGGTGGGACCCAGGGCATGCCTGGGGGTTTCTGTGCATCTTCCATGTGAGGGGCTGGGCAGAGGTCTGGGCAGGGAGTGAGGAGAGCAGGGCAGAAGCTGGACTCACCCCCTCTATCGTGGGTGATTTTGGGTCTTGTGGCTTCATATTCACAGATTATTTTGTAAGTGTCTGTGCAGCACAAGCTTTCTAAAGTTAAAGTCGGACAAAAATGGGTCCTAACTCCTTTTTTAAAAAATTTATCTTAATTTTTGGAGTGCTGGAACCAAACCCTGGAGCATGCAAGGCGAGTGCTCTACCAAGAACCAATACTCCCAGCCTCTTTCCTTTTATTTTTGTTTGTTGTGAGGTAGGGTACCAGGAATCAGACTTAGGACCTCGTGTTTGCCAGGCAGGCGCAGCACCCCTGCCCCTCTTTTTATTTTTAAATGTGTACTTTATTTTGTTAATCTCTACAAACCACCTAAATAGATACATTAAAAACTTTGCTGCCAAGTGAGGTCACTTTTTTAAGCAACTAAATTTAAGTTTTGTTAACCCAAAGACCCACTTGTGTTCAAAAGCAAGACAGTGAAAGCTTTTGTAAAAATGGTGCTTTTTAATAATGTTTCTGCTATTAAAAATGGGCCTGGCAGTCCATGTGGGGTTTTTGAGTTGAAAAAAATAAATTTTGAAGGCATTCCACCAGTTAGATGCAAAAAGAAGTTTTCATAAGTACTTTGTCTCCTTTAAGACCTTTTCTGGTTTTTTAAAAGTCTCCCAGGGCCAGGGCCATAGGTCAGCAGCACAGTGCTTGCCCGGCAAGTGCAAGGTCGTGAGTCCATTCCTGATACCAAAAAGTCACCCAAACCAAAGAGAGTTTTGTGAAAAGAGCTTTTGGAAGTATGTTATACAAGGGATTTCCGTGTTGAAAGCACTTGATACTTGGATGTGAACCCAGAAACTTTTTATTTAAAGATCGTTCATTTTGCTGTTGGATGTTTACCCAGCATATCATTATGTCGTGATGTGTTTAACATATTAAAATGGTTTTCTGTGGCTCAGTGGCACAGTACTTTAGCACTGGGTTTATCACCCCCCACCCACATTCTGTTACAGTGAATTTGTGGAAAATTCCAAGAGCCTCCCTCAGAGTTTCCTCCCAGGCAAGTATAATAGCAGGAAGTGTGGAATCATTAGGTGGCTGTTGGGTTGGGTAGCTTCTCTGCAGTCTGGATAAGTGCTTTTGGGAGCGGTGAGGTGTGGTATAACAAACTCTGTGCTTAGTGAAGCTTATGCTTTGCTTTTCAAGTTGTGTTTTTCATTTTCATTTAAACTGTATTTAATCCTGTAGCTAAACTAATATTTTAAATTGTTTAGAGTCTTAGTAGACAAGGCATTTTATTTGGCTTTTCATACATTGCTCACTTCTGTGATCCAGGGCCAATATTTATATTTTTAGCCAAGGTGTTTAAGGTAATAAAAGAACAAGCATTTTCCGGGAAAAAATGCTGAAGTGCCTTTCTTTAAAATCTCCATTTATATCACGTTACCTTACCAATGCCAGCCTCTCTGTGAGTTGGGTGTGACATATGCCAATGATTTTTAAAAATTAATTAATTTACTTGGTACAGGGTCTCACTACATTCAGACTCATAGTGATCTTCCTATCTCAGCCTCCCCAGCACTGGGATTACAGGCATGCACCAGCATGCCTGGTTTTGGTTGCTGGTCCAACATGGGGCATGTAGTACTGAGGATCAAACCCAGGTCCTTGTGCTTGCCAGGCAGGCACTTAGATGATCTCCCCAGCCTGCCACTGAGTTTTAAATATTTCCATGGCTGGGCTACATAGTATTGTGAAAGCTCTGAGGCAAGCTTCAGACACAAGATGGACCTTCTGCCAAAGATAAGGGGTCAGTGCAATTCCCAGCCCCGAGGTGTATTTGGTGTTATTTGAAGGCCTGATAGAATTAGGTTGATCTGGTACTCTGTAAAGAGCACAGGTGCAGCTTTGTTGTCTTCTCTTCTCTTCTCTTCTCTTCTCTTCTCTTCTCTTCTCTTCTCTTCTCTTCCTCTCTCTTTTCTCAATACTAGTATTAAAAATAATATTTTCTGATTATAAAAAATAGATTTATAATAGGTAATGGAGAACATATAAAAGTAAAAAGAAGTGCAAGCAACTTTCTGTATATGAGTAGCTATATGTGTTTATGTGTGCACATGCATATTTCTTTTTACAGATATGGAATCAGATTATTCAGACTGCAGTATACACTTTTGTGTTCCTTTTTCTTTCAAGAACTGTGAATTGAATTATGTTGGAACAGAAAAGGGAATTCTCCATACCCTAGGACCAAGTCGGTGATAACTTCCAACAGCTCCCCAGTAAAAGTAGGGGAGGGATAGGAAGGACCAGAGATGGGCAAGTAGCTCCCTTTCACAGCTGCCTGGGAAACTCACTAGGAGTAGCCCTGCATTCCCCATTTCCAAGACAGAGTCTTGCTATGTCACTAAGTTGCCTGGTCTGGATCCAGCCTTGTGATCCTTTTGCCTCAGCATCCCAGAGCACTGGGGCAAGACCTGCTTATCCTTCTTTTTTTTTTTTTTGGATGAAGGGATCTTTTTGAGACAAGATTTTGCTGTGCAGTTATGTAGTTCAGGCTGGCCTTGCGCTCACTGTGTAGCCCAGGCTGGTCTCGAATGTGCCACAATCCTCCTGCTTCAGCCTCCTGGGTGCTGGGATTATAGGTGTGAGCCACCATACCTGGCTGCATTTTTTAACTTAATCATTTATGGACAATATTGTATGTTTGTTGTAGACACACTAATATTTTAATCTGTAGTCCAATTTTTAAATTTGAGATTATTTTTAGAATTTAAATGATCCTCAAGTAGGAGAAATTTGTAGTAGCCAGTTGATGATTATATAAAAGTCAATTACAGCTGAGTACTTATTATTAATGGGTTCATTAGAGCTGTTACAAATCAAAGCTGGGATCTTAAGAACTCTTGTAGCATCTGATGGGTACTAGGAACCTTGTTTGTGACCCTTGTCACTTAATTTAATCATTTTAATAGCTTACAGGGTACCTTCAGCCATCCCTCCCCGTAACAGAGGAGAAAGTGGAGACCAAGTGGTTGAGTAAAGAACCTGCAGGACTTAACCCTAGGTCTGGCTAGTACCAAGTTCTCTTCCCCTGGGACCCTGAAGTATTATTTCATATCGTAGGTGACACAGTCTTAAGAGTACCTGGGTGTTTGAAAGCTACTGTTATGGTGAGTGAAAAGCAAACTTTCAGGAGGGTTTTTGTTTGCAGAAGACAGAGAAAGCTGCTATGAATAAAACATTTAACATTTCCATTTATGGTTAGTGGAGTTGTGTGCTTAAATTTTACATTTCTTATACAATACTGTACAGAGTATATTCTGCAAAATTAAGAGTAAAATCATGACTTTAAAAAAGTCTTAAGTATTTAACTTTTCTGTTTTTTGATAGGCAAGGTGGGGAAGTGGAAATGCCTTTTCAAAAAAGTTGGAACAGGCAAGGTAAACATCTGCAGAATATTAGAAAGTCCCTGCTGCTCTGAGCAGGGCAAAATCTGGTGACTTTCCTAAGCAGGTAGTCATGAAAAGGGGAGACCAGAGAGGAGTTACTGTTTGTCTCTTACCTTTCCTTATCTCTCTTCTGCCTTCATGGCTGGGAGGGTGAGATTGGGGGTTGGAAGTTACTACACACTTGTTTGTAGGGAGATTCCCTTTTCTGTACAAAACCCATTAACTGCCTCAGTCTCCGAGCTCATGACTGTTGGCCTCTTTGGACAAGGTTGGCTGCTGGTTTTGGTTTTATTTATTTATTTAGTAATGCTGGAAACTGAACTCGTGGCCTCACATAGGCAAGTGCTCTGCCACTGAGCTGCACCCCAGTCATAGGCTGCCGATTTTATTTGTCTGAATATCTTGCATCTGACAGAGTCTCTGGCCTCAGTATCATGGTGTTGAATGATCCAACAGCTGAATACACTGCAACTAGGTTTATACTGCAAACCTTAATCCTAGGTCTGGCTAGTAACAAGTTTGCCTGAAGCAGGAGGATTGTGGCACGTTCAAGGACTGAACAGATGATGACTTCAGGGTTATTGAGTTGGAGATTTAATATTCTAACTAGTTAATGATGTAAATTTTTTGTGTTGCTAGGGCTCAGTCCCATAGCCTTGGGTATGCGAGGCATGCATTCTACCACTGAGCCATATCCCCAGCCATTAGCATTTTTAGAAAGCAGGATACAGAATTTTATCTTAGGTATGGGTGGTTAGGTGAGGTTTTATATATAACTGTTAGATGAAATTAAGATGACCCAATAGGCACATGCACATCCCTTTAGAATAAAGGTGTTGCAGGGGTGGGGGTGGTGCAGTACTTTCCCTTGCTGTGGTTTCCAGAAGAAAGCAGCTCTGCTGTTTGTGCAGAGCTACCCAGAAAGTGCGCTGTCTGCCCTCTGGACATCAGGTGAGGCGCACATCAGGCCTTGGGATTTTTTAAAGCTGATGTCTGAGTTTCTGAAGTGGAAGGAATTTAAATACTGAGGGTGGAAATTCTCTCTGGACCTCTGTTAAAACAGAGTGAAAGGACAGGGATCTGGCGGTGCTGTCAAGTACCTGGGAGAATCTGGGGAGTGTTTGTCCTCAGGGTCACCCGTTACCAAACCGCAGGTTCACTGTGTGCTGTCCACTTCTCGAGTCCCCCAGCTCACAGGCTCTACTGCAGACTGCAGGGTAGGCATTATCATCATTCTTATCTTATACGTAAGGAAGCCAAGGCTTGGATTTGCGCAGACATGGCTAGAATTCATACATGAGGTGGCAAACATGTCCTTGGGAAAGTCATAATGATTAGGAAAGGCAGACATTATGCAGCTGTATGTGAAAATGTTCTCTAGAACACCGAGCAGTGAACAGCAGGCAAATGTGTCAGTTCATGGTCTTCATCATACTTACTTTGTTGCTGAAATTAATATGGCTGCTGAACAAAAACGTTTGTCTGGCCTTAGACAAGTGGAAAAAACCACACTTATTTTCTTCCTATAAAAGTAATATTCCAGGGCTGGGGAGATAGTTCAGTGCTCTAAGCACCTGCCTAGCAAGTACAAGGTCCTGGGTTCAATCCTTGGTACTGCATGCCATGGTGTGGTGGCATGTGCCTGCAATCCCAGCACTGGGGAGGCTGAGAAAAGAGGATCACTACAGAGTCCGAGATGTGTAGTGAGACCCTGAATAAAAAGAATAAAAATACAAAAAAAAAAAAAAAAAAAAAAAAAAAAAAAAAAAAAAAAAAAAAAAAAAAAAAAAAAAAAAGTAACACTCCACTGCTCACTTGGGCAGCATGTACACTGAAAGTAGCACCCAGGGCAAGTGTGGTGACACATACCTCTAGCCCAGCGCTCAGGAGCTGAGGCCGGAGGATTATCATGAGTTCAAGGCCAGCAAGACCCTGTCTCAAGGAAAAAAAAAAAAGTACACAGGGCCAGGCTTGGTGGCGCAGGCCTGTAATCCCAGCACTCAGGAGGCTGAGGCAGGAGGATTATCATGAGTTCAAGGCCAGCAAGACCCTGTCTCAAGAAAAAAAAAAAAAGTACACAGGGCCAGGCTTGGTGGCACAGGTCTGTAATCCCAGTACTCAGGAGGCTGAGGCAGGAGGATTGTTGTGAGTTTGAGACCAGCCTGAGCTACAAAGTGAGCTTAAGGCAAGTCTGAACTGCATAGTGAGACCCTGTCTCAAAAAGAAAAAAAAAAAAAAAGTGACTCTTGTTATTTAATTTCTCAGAACTGCAAAGTATGTGCAGCTATTTTTAAAAAATCAGTATTTTATAAGTCAGCTAAAGAGAACCTCAATTTTATGTGTTAACATTTGAGTATATACACCTGCATCTTTGTATGCAGAGATTCTTTTTCAGTGGAGAATTTAGAGAATAACATTCGGCCCATTTGGATCCCTGGGGTGGCTTGGGTAAGGGCCTGCCTGTCCTCCCTCCCTCCCCTGCCCTCCTTCCCTCCTCCTCCCTCTCTCCTCTCTCTCTCCCTCCCCTTCCTCCCTTTGTCCCCCTGGCATGGATGCATGCACCGCTTTGCCCCTGAACCGCAAGGGGATCCTTTGGTGAGTCAGATAGTCTTCCTTCCCCTCCCTCCTCCTGAGTCTGTGATGTGCAGAAAATTCTGAGATAAGGCTGGGCAAGGATGTGCCTCCTACACAGCATATTCAGAATGTTGTATGTAGTCAGTCAGGAACTGTTGCTCCTGCTGCTTGTGTTCTGCCTCCTTGGGTAAAGGTGTTTTCCGCAAGCATATTTCTAGTTTGGGTTTCAAGGGAAGCAGAGCAAGTGCTGATCTCCTGTTGTTATTTCCTGAGGTGCCAGATGCTAAGGGGCAAAGTCAAGGCACAGGGTAGGGAGCAGAGGGCAAGTGTGGCACAATTGATATTTAAATATCAAATAAATTGATATTTATTTAACACTAAATATGTGCCACATGCCACCCGATGAGCCCTGGCAGGAGGGATATATGGCTGTTTCTTTCATGTTAGGTTTTCTGCATAATAGTCTGTAATTATAATCCTATAATTATCATGGATAAAAATTGTTTAAAAAATATAGGGTTGGGGAGATAGCTCTGAGGTCTAAGCATCTGCTTGGCGAATGCAAGGACCCAGGTTTGGTCTCCCAAACCGCAGGTTCACTGTGTGCTGTCCACTTCTCGAGTCCCCCAGCTCACAAGCTCTACTGCAGACTGCAGGGTAGGCATTATCATCATTCTTATCTTATACGTAAGGAAGCCAAGGCTTGGATTCAGCACAAAAGACCTCTGTGACCTCAGAATGGACGGAGATTTCCCACCAGCAGAGTAGGCCTGCTCTGCCATGTACTCCCTGCCACGATGTGCCGTCTCGCCATTCCCGGAGCTGTGGGTCTGCTGCACCCCAGACCGAAAGCCCTGGCACTCAGCAAGTCTCAAGTGACTAGGTACCAAGAAAGGCAGTACGAAAATCATCACATCTGGGTCCCCCTCTGTGGCCTCGTGGGTTTCCAGTCCCTTCTAACCCTGCTCCCTATCCTATTAATAGTTTATTACAAATTCAAAATTTAGCAAAGGTTCTCCTCCAGGATGGTTCTGGGCTGGTGGAAAGGGCCCCAGGTATTCTCAGGGAGTGTAGACTCTAGCAGGGCTGAGGTGCAGGGAGAGCTTCGGCCAGGCTTTCCCTGGACACGCTGTCCAACCCTGTGGCTGTTTGGTATGTTCTTCATTCAGATGTGTTTGTTCTATGGTAAACTCTTTGGGAGATGATTTCCCTCTCCAAAAATTATCTTTATTGAAGAACTGAATTTAAAGCATAGATACGAAGTGTGTCTACATTTAAAAACTACTCAAGGGACCAGGGAGAGGCTCAGTGGAATAAGCGCTTCCCTGGCAAGTACAAGGGCCTGAGTTCAATCCCTGGTTCTGCAAAAAAAAAAAAAAAAAAAACCTACTCAAACACCAAACACTAAGATATTGTTCCTTACCAGCAGATAGTTATTTCATAAGGAAGTATTACCTGCAAAGCTCTGCTTCCTTGACTCCCTGTCATTAGAAACCTGCCAGTCCAGAAAGAGGGGCCTCCTGAGGAGTGTTTGTTGTAGATAAATAGCTTCCACCTAGCCTTTTGGTAGGAACATAGAATCAACATTCCATAGATTAAAAGCCAACATTGCAGTTTGGTTTTTGAGATTCACTTTTTTTTTTTGCTGTACTGGGCACTGATGTAGTTTCATTTTTGGTGAAGTTATAGCTAGAGCAAGAATCAAGACATGCTAAGTTCAACCGACTAGATGGTTGAGGGTTATATCTTAGTATAAGGAGACAATTTCTACTTCTAAGATAATATGTGAAAGTCAGTATACCTACACATATTTTTAGTTGTTTGTCCATCCTTGGTTCCTTTTCTATTGATACCAACTACTGGGCTGGGGAGATGGCTCAGTGGAATAAGTGCTTCCCTGTCAAGCACAAGAGCCTGAGTTCAATCCCCGGTTCTGCCAAAAAAAAAAAAAAGAAAAGAGAGAGAGAGAGAAAGAGAATACAAACTACCATAAGTTGCTGTGCTGAATCTCCTTTGTGCTGTTATAAAGATGTATTTTATTTTGATTTTAAAATTATTCTTTAGAATTTTATAATGCATATGCATTGTTATCATGAAAAGGATTTTCCTTTTCCTCATATGTCAGTCCCCTGACCCTTTTGGTTTTCTGTTCCTTCCCAAACAATGGCTTCTTATACATTGTCTCAGAGATGACCCATTTTATTGTAGTCTCTCATTTCTCACAGAAGCATACTGTGAAGGGCTCCTTTGGATGACCCTCTCAATACGCTGTACCTGTATATCTTCCAGGCTGACTGCTTGGCCATGTGACTGGGCTTGGCTGATGGGGCCTTGGAGTAGTGCTGGCAGGTTGAGCCTTGCTCATTGGAAATACTTCTTGTGGTCGCACCCCCTTGCAGAACGTGCAGGCCACCAGCTGTGAGAGCTCCACCTGGTCTCATGCTAAAGTTACATGGAAGAAAACAGAGGGGCTCCCTGCAGCCTCCACCAAGCCCCTTGCTGTTGCCAGTGTCCTTGGCCAGCCCTGTGATAAGGGATCCATACTCTGGGAAGTGGAACATCCTATACCTCTTGGGCTGCCCAACGTGGTGCTATGTGGAGCAAAGATGAGCTCTCCTTGCTAAGTCTTGTCCAAAATGAAAAACTGAGCCGTTCTTGGAAGCCACTGAAATCAGCTTGTCATGCAGCAACAGATACCTTGAAGCACAGGCTGTGTGCACTGTATAGCCTGTGCCTTGCGTTTTTCATTGAGCAGTGTATTAGGTAGCAGTCTATCAGGATGTACAGAGCTGCCTCTTTTATTTTAAGAGCTAGGTAGTATTCCAACAATAAATTAATTAACCAGGAACTGATAGATTTATTGCTTCCCATCTTTTGTAGGATTTCATGTCTTTGTTGGATGCTTCCTTTTGCACGCATACATATATTCACTAGTAAAATTCTTAGAGGTAGAATTGGGTTAAATAGTGTGTGAATTGTTATTTTAAAAGGCCTTCTAATACTGCTGCCCAGCAAGGCTCCACTCCCACCAGGCACTTCTTCTTTTGATGAACCTTCTTCCTTTCTCTGTTGCCTTTTTCTTTTAGGTAGAGATCTTAGGCTGGTGGCCCTTGGGGTCTGCAATGAAGTGTCATAGTAGTGACAAATCTGAACCTGTGCTGTTGGAAGCAAGTCTTTTCCCCCCTCATTTCCTTATTTATCTTTATCATTTTTTTATCAATCTTCCATAAGTTTGGGATTTCTAATTTTTGTATATCATATTTAGGCCTTTTACACTCTGAGATTATAACAGATATTCTCCCATGTTTTATTCTAGTATTTTTGTTATTTTATTTTTCATATTTTCACTTCTGATCTGTTCAAAATGTGGGGGAGGGGGTTTTGCTCCTGGGAACTGATCTGTGACCTCGTGCTTACCAGGCAGGAGCTATGCCGCTAAGTTATCCCCGCCCTCAAAATGTCCAAATATGTTTCTGAGGTGGCCAGTCAGTTGTTGTTATTAATCATTTTACATTAATATTACTCCATGTTTTTATCATAAATTATATTCCATATTTATACATCAGATAATCTCCGTATATTTGTTGAATTCAAGAAACTCAATTGAATTGCTGTCTGCTTTTTTTCTGCTGTGATAAATGTTATAGTGAATATTTTAAAAACTAACTTTATAATTATTAATCTCAACATAGCTTATGGTTTTCTTTGTGGAGTTACAAATGTATATTGTAGTTTCCATTTTATTTATTTATTTACTTTTTTCTTTTTTTAATGTATTTAGTACAGGGTCAACAGGGTCTCACTACTCAGATCAAACTTGTAGTGATCCTCCTGTTTTTAGTCTCTGAAGCGCTAGGATTACAGGTGCATACCACCATGCTTGGATTCAGTCGCTGGCTCAGTGTGCCTCAGGGGCAGAGCCAGCTTGGCTTGTGGAACCACGGATTAAACCCTGATCCCTGTGCTTGCTAAAAGCAGGTGCTTAGTCTGCTGAGCTATCTCACCAGCTCCTGTGCCCATATTTCTGAAGCATGTAGTATTACTGATGTGGGATTTCAGTTATCAGCTATAAGTGAGGGTCTATCTGGTGTACTGTGTTTTCTGTCATCAGCTGGCCATGTTGTGTTCTGTGCGTAAAGCCACATTGCACTCTCCTTTTCTCTTTCAGAAATCTCCCATATCTACTGAAAAAGAAAGACATTTCCCTAAGATAAGCAAGCAGTTGACTTGTAGGTACAGAATCACAGAATGTCAGAGCCAAAGGGAACCTGTATAGCCCATGCATTTTATAAATGAGGTCTTTTAATTTTCTTTTTCTATTTGGTATTTTGATCTTCTTGCATCCTTGGGTTATTTTTACACCAGTGACATTGTTTCCCATGTTCTTAATGCTAAGGAACTAAGGATATTGTAGAAAATATTTAGTTTAAGGATAAAAAATGTTATTTCTTTTTCTTTTAGATCTTATCGAAACTTTCTTTGCCTGCCCGCCCTTGGAAGCAAGCAATGAAGCAGAGTTTTGCCTTTGACAATGTCGGCTATGAAGGGGGTCTGGACAACATGCGCCCTTCTCCAGTGACCACCGGCACCATCAGTGTCTTGGGCATGACTTGCCAATCCTGTGTTAAGTCCATTGAGGGCAGGGTTTCTAGTTTGAAGGGCATTGTGAGCATAAAGGTTTCCTTGGAACAAAGCAACGCAGTTGTGAAATATATGCCATCAGTCATTAGCCTGCAACAGGTTTGCCACCAAATTGGGGACATGGGCTTTGAGGCCAGCATTGCAGAAGGAAAGGCTGCCTCCTGGCCTTTAAGGACTTTATTGGCCCAAGAGGCAGTGGTCAAGCTGCGGGTGGAGGGCATGACCTGCCAGTCTTGTGTGAGCTCCATCGAAGGCAAGCTGCGGAAACTGCATGGAGTAGTGAGAGTCAAAGTTTCACTCAGCAACCAAGAGGCAGTTGTCACTTACCAACCTTATCTTATTCAACCTGAAGACCTCAGGGACCATGTCAGTGACATGGGATTTGAAGCTGCCATCAAGAACAAAGTGGCTCCCTTAAGCCTGGGACCAATTGATGTTGGCCGGTTACAATGTGCTAATAATCCAAAAAGACCATCAGCTTTTGCTAACCAGAATTTCAATAACTCTGAGACCCTGGGCCACCAAGGAAGCCACATGACTACTGTGCAACTAGGAATAGAGGGAATGCACTGTCAGTCTTGTGTCTTGAATATTGAAGGAAATATAGGCCAACTCCCAGGGGTTCAGCATATTCAAGTATCACTCGAGAACAAAACTGCCGAAGTACAGTATGACCCTTCTTGTGTCACACCTGTATCCCTACAGAGAGCCATCGAGGCACTTCCGCCTGGGAACTTTAAAGTTTCTCTTCCTGACGGAGCAAGAGGTACAGCAGGTGATGAGTCTTCCAGTTGTCATGCCCCCGGCTCGCAGGGCCCAGGTGGCACTGTAGTGATCAGCATCGCTGGCATGACCTGTGAGTCCTGTGTGCATTCCATCGAAGGCGTGCTTTCCCAGTGGGAAGGGGTACAGCGAATATCAGTCTCTTTGGCTGGAGGCACTGCGACGGTTCTTTATGACCCTTCTGTAATTAGCCCTGAAGAACTCCGAGCTGCTGTGGATGATATGGGATTTGAAGCTTCAGTGGTTCCTGGTATGTATTTGAGGCAGTTTGAAGCATGTCCCGGTCGGGTCTTGGTGTCTTATAACAGAGCACCTGAGTGATTGGATAGATGAGCTCTCCTCCCTGTCTCACAGGTGGACAATTAACAAGATTCTGTAACCTTTCCATACTTGTGAAAGCTGTAAGGATGGAGTGTAGGAGATACTTCCTGGTCCTCATCTCAGTCCAAGAAACCAATATTTGTAATCCCAAAGTTAGGTTATTGGAATCCCATCAAGTTGATTCCAATCTACCACTTTCCATGCAACCCACGGCAAAAATGAGAACACTAAATTATATTTTTAATCATTGGGGAGTCTAGGGACTCTAAGTCCTGCCATGGCATGGCTTTCCGGAACCAAGAGAGCGACCCAGGGCCTCACCCGGTTTTT